>CM038674.1:546121615-546653472 GCA_021605145.1 Aegilops bicornis
ATAGAAAGGTAGAATAATCCTACACTATACAATAAAGAAATTACAGCCGATTATACCCACTGGGCATTATGGTTCGGCACAGGTGATAATAAAGCATACACAAACAGCAAATTACATACACTGGGCAAATACATCTCATACATCATGGACGTGCATCAAGTCAACTCCATTTGAACTATAATCTCTTCAGAAAATAGGATTGGCCGGATTCAGATAGCACAAATTTCAGTCTGCAAAATCTCCAATTCCTTCATGGTTACCTCAGTGTCTTGTTTCATTTTTTGACTCCTGCATCTAATACCTACATGTCCAATCTCAACTTGTTGATTATACATTGACAATCATGTACACGTTGTCTTGCCACCTCTAGTTGATCCTCGAGAACATCAGCACATTCCAATTCCAATCCATAATCATTCGGTAATTGGCCATGCCGCCTTTGCTCATGATTTTTGTGTTGATGTCACTTCATCCTGAAATGTTTCTGTAAGTACACATGACTAGGGCAAACATATAGTTACAACAGTGAAGCGAACAAGACACTATTTTGTACTACATGGCAAAACAAGACTAACAATAATGTTACACGTCACTTTCACACAAAAAATGTTACACATCATGAAGCATAAGCAAGTGATATTTTAAAAATTATAAAAAAGATAGTCTGTGCAGCCTGCATACAGAAATCCCTCTTAGCTCACCAAAGGAGCATGATGTTGGGGCCTGAGGGAGTCCTGCATTAGGGGGTGTCCGGATAGCCGGACTATAGCCTTTGGCCGGACTCCTGGACTATGATGATACAAGATTGAAGACTCCGTCCCATGTCCGGATGGGACTTTCCTGGGCGTGGAAGGCAAGCTTGGCGATACGGATATGTAGATCTCCTACCATTGTAACAAACTCTGTGTAACCCTAACCCTCTTCGGTGCCTATATAAACCGGAGGGTTTTAGTCCGTAGGACAAACAACAATCATACCATAGGCTAGCTTCTAGGGTTTAGCCTCTCTGATCTCGTGGTAGATCTACTCTTATACTACCCATATCATCAATACTAATCAAGCAGGAGTAGGGTTTTACCTCCATCGAGAGGGCGCGAACCTGGGTAAAAACATTGTGTCCCTCGTCTCCTGTTACCATCCGCCTAGACGCATACGATTCGAGACCCCCTACCGAGATCCGCCGGTTTGACACCGACATTGGTGCTTTCATTGAGAGTTCCTCTCTGTCATCATCTTTAGGCCCGATGGCTCCTCCAATCATCAACAACGATGCGCTCCAGGGTGAGACTTTTCTCCCCGGACAGATCTTCGTATTCGGCGGCTTTGCACTGTGGGCCAATTCGCTTGGCCATCTGGAACAGATTGAAAGCTACGCCCGCCACCGTGTCAGATTTGGAAGTTTGAACTACACGGTGACGTCGCGGAGACTTGATATTCGACGGGTTCGAGCCACAGCCAAGCGCGCCCGCCATCACGAGGGGCATGATCTAGCTCTGCCGCCCGAGCGGTGTCTGGAGGCCACACCGGTGTCCGCTCCGACCTTTAGCTCGGAGCCGATTGCGCCGATCGAGGATGGGTGGCTGGACACCGCCTCGGGGCTGCAATCTCTCTCGGCAATTGAGCCGTACACCTACCCGTCCTTTGTGAAGCTTCGTAACTCCAAGGTGCCGACTCCTCTCCGGACTCCGAGCCTTCCGCTACGATCATGGAATTCACCGCGCGGACATCTTTCAAAGACTCGCCCTTTGGCGACATCCTGAATTCACTAAAGTCTCTCTCTTTATTAGGAGAGCCCTGGCGGATTATGGTCGAAGGTTGGGATCTGCGGATGACGAAGAAATTCAAAGCCCACCCACCACCCACTTCGTAGCCACCGCCGGTGATTTAACCGACATGCTCGACTTCGACTCGAAGACATCGACGGTATGGGCGATGATGCAGAGACGACCAGAACCAGCGCCCACAGACGCTGGAAGGCCACCTCGTCATACGACATATACATGGTGGACATCCCAAAAGATGGGAATGGCGATGGAACAGCGTAGGATGACCCCTCCAAGAAACAGCCTAAGCGCCGGCATCAGCAGCGCCACTCTAAATCCTGCCACAGCAAAAACGGTGATTCCGGCACGGGAGACAATAACACCCCGGACAGTGCCGAAGATTACCCCTCCAAAGCAGGATTCAAGCGCAGAGGATGGTGAAGCCAGCCCTCATGAGAGAGCGGCAGAAAGAGAGGTAGAGGACGATAATTACATGCCTCCCTGCGAAGATGAGGCAAGCCTTGACGACGACGAATTCGTCGTGCCCGAGGATCCCGTCGAACAAGAGCGTTTCAAATGTAGGCTCATGGCCACGGCAAGTAGCCTCAAGAAAAAGCAGCAACAGCTTAGAGCTGACCAAGACTTGCTAGCTGACAGATGCACTGAAGTCCTTGCGGCCGAAGAGTATGAACTCGAGCGCCCCTCCAAGAGCTACACAAAACGCAGGCTGCTACCCTGACTAGAGGAGGAAGCACCCAAACCTACATCACCAGCGCATGATACGGCTGACCAGCCACCTCGTGGCTACGACAGAGAGGCCTCTCGGCCCTCAACTCAAGCCGCACCCCGGCGCCCGCTCAAAAAATACCAAGGCGCTGAAATGCGCCGGACCATGCGAGATATATTGGAGGACAAGGCAAGGCAAACAAGATCGATCTACGGATCGCGTGGGCGCCCACGACACGCGTGGCGATAACCGTCACGCCCGGATATGGCAACTCTGGCGGGCGAACACGATGAGACAAAGCTCATTTGAGCTGCGTCGTGATATAGCTCAATACGGCGCCAAGACACCCACTATGCTTCATAGATGAAGTGATGGATCATCAAATCCCTGAGGGTTTCAAACCCGTAAACATTGAATCATACGATGGCACAACAGATCCTGCGGTTTGGATCAAGGACTATCTCCTTCACATCCACATGGCCCGTGGTGATGATCTACACGCCATCAAATACCTCCCACTCAAGCTTAAAGGACCAGCCCGGCATTGGCTTAACAGCTTGCCAGCAGAGTCAATAGGTTGTTGGGAAGACACTGAAGCCGCATTCCTCGACAATTTCCGAGGCACATATGTGCGACCACCGAGACGCCGATGACCTAAGCCACATAATTCAGCAGCGGAGGAATCGGCCGCATAATTCTGGACACGGTTCCTAACCAGGAAAAATCAAATCGTCGATTGTCCGGATGCAGAGGCCCTTGCAGCCTTCAAACACAACATCCGCGACGAGTGGCTTGCTCGGCACCTAGGACAGGAAAAGCCGAAATCTATGACAACCCTCACAACACTCATGACCCGCTTTTGCGCGGGAGAGGACAGCTGGCTAGCTTGCAATGGCAGGTCGCGTCGCAACAAGCACAAGCGCCGCATTAACGGCGATAATGCTGAGGATACAGCATTCAATGCCGGATTCAGAGGCTCTAAACCCGGTCAACGGAAAAAGCCATTTAAAAGAAATACTCCGGGCCCGTCCAATTTGGACTGAATACTCGATCGCTCGTGCGGATACACGGCACCCCCGAAAAACTAGCCAATCACACCAACAGGGATTGTTGGGTGTTCAAGCAGACGGGCAAGTTAAATGCCGAAAACAATGACAAGGGGCTGCATAGCGATGACAAGGAGGAGCCTCGGCCGCCGAACAATAGAGGGCAGAAGGGCTTCCCCCCACAAGTGCGGACGGTGAACATGATACACAACCCACATACCCAAAAGGGAGCGGAAGCGTGCACTAAGGGACGTATATGCGATGGAGCCAGTCGCCCCAAAGTTCAACCCGTGGTCTTCCTGCCCGATCACTTTCGATCGAAGGGACCACCCCACTAGCATCCGCCATGGCGGATTCGCCGCATTGGTTCTAGACCCAATCATTGTGGATTTCACCTCACTAGAGTCCTAATGGGACGGCGGCAGCTGAACCTGCTTTATCAGGATACAGTGTGCAAAATGGGCATAGACCCATCAAGGATTAAACCCACGAAGACGACCTTTAAAGGCGTCATACCAGGTGTAGAGGCCAACTGTACAGGCTCAGTTACACTTGAAGTGGTCTTCGGATCCCCGGATAACTTCCGAAGCGAGGAGTTAATCTTTGACATAGTCCCGTTCATGATGGCTATCATGCCTTTGCTTTGACGAACCGCATTTGACAAAGTTCAATGCGGTGCCGCCACGCATATCTCAAGCTCAAGATGCCAGGCCCTTGAGGAGTCATTACGGTCAATGGAAACACCGAGCGCTCCTCCGGACGGAGGAGCATACTGCGCCCTCGCGGCGTAAGTACAAAGCAGCCTCTTAAGGCAATTCTCGAGTCCGGCTATTAAACGTCTCGACACCGTCAAGCGCGCCGGAGTAACCAACAACAAGACCGCTGGCACGTTCGAGCACGCGCATAGCAATGCGGCCCAAGCCCCAGCCCTCACGAAATTGCGAAACCGATTACACGTACATAATTACGCTCTGGAAATACCATGGGCATAGGGAAGGGGCACGACCACGGCATGCCAGAATGCGGCTCAACCGCACTGAGGCTCTGATTGTGTCATTCTTTTCTTTTCTTCTTCCTTTTTTCAGGACTCCATTCTCACGAAGCCCCATGCAGCAAGAGAATCGCCGAACATACGATGCAACAGCCGTGGAAGCGTAAAGTTACGTCGAGTGTCCAGTGGTCTCTATTACGAGCGGTATACCTGTTTTACACACCATCCCGCTGACTTACCCACGGAGGGGACATGTTAAAAAGTCCCGTCCCTTGCTTATCGCACTATTGGTATCGTTCTGCTCTTACTGTAGCCCTTTTTGAATAAACAATACATAGCTTCTGCCTATTATTGAATTCCCTTTTTTCCATATATATATGTTCATTTATGTCATTGTGCAATCGTACACTTTGGTACGGGCAATACACTAGGGGCTTAAGTACCCCATAACATGGTGTGATAAGTCCGAACACTTTCACAAGTGCGGCACCCCGAACTTATAGCATTATATGCATCGGCTCCGAATCATGTCTTGGGTCAATAGTTGGGTTTGCCCTCCCATGTTTTGGTACCTTATGTTCCGTTATATCGGCTAAGGTAGCGCTAGGAGAACCACTGCGATTGTGCCCCGATTGAGCTGGGTTAAGCACCTCAGTGGATAAAGCTAAAACTGACCGTCATGATAGGGCGAGAGCCGGTCGCTGTTCGAGAGGTTTCCGAGTCCCTAAAGACTTAAGCCACTTAGAGCGAGGAGTCGGCATTGTCCGGCCTAGGCGTGGATAGCGCCCTGAACTCGGTCTTCCGAATGCCAGGGGCTTCGCCGAAATTTAATATTATAGAATTCTATGGCTAAGTGAGAGTGTTCAAGCATTATAGTCCGGTTGCCTTGTTCGTTGCATTGAGTGCCTCCCTCGAAGGACCCAAGAATGAGAACAAGAGCGCTCAAGTTTATCCCGAACACCTCAGCACTCATGGCATGGGGGCTGAAGCCGACGACTCGCCATCTCTCAAATTTAATACACAGCCGCACAGAAGGTAATATTTTAAATTCAAAAGTGTTGCTTAGCGCATATGAACAAGTTTTCAGCGTACAGGATAACAAATGCGAGTCTACTCAAAAATTACATTATTGAAGCATTCATCCGCTATAAGGCGAGCACCCTTCAGGACGCCCTCATAATACATTTCAGGCTTGCGATGCTCCTTGTGTGGTGGTGGTCCGTCCGTCACAAGCTTCTCAGCGTCCATCTTGCCCCAGTGCACCTTAGCACGGGCAAGGGCCCTACGGGCACCTTCGATGCAGACGGAGTGCTTGACGACTTCAACCCATGGACAAAGGCCCACCAGCCGCCTCACCAGCCCGAAGTAGCTCCCAGGCATGGCTTCCTTAGGCCACAGCCGAACTATGAGGCTTTCATGGCCTGTTCGGCCACCTTATGGAGCTCGACCAGCTGCTTCAACTGGTCGCTTAAAGGCAGCGGGTGTCCGCCTCGATACCGAGACCGTAACACCTTCTCCGTCGAGTTTCCCTCCTCGGCTCGGTAGAATGCGCAGCATCGGACACCTTCTTGAGGCAGATCTGCAAATGCTCTGGAGAGCTCCGGATTCGGGTAAGTAACAGATAATTCACTTTCACATGCTTGCTTTGCATATAGAATGCCTTACCCGCCGCTATCTTCTTCATCGCCTCAATTTCTGGAGGGCTTTTGGTCTTGACCTTAGCGGCTTTAGGCGCTCTCAAGGGCCGAGGTGAGCTCGGACTCTCGAGTCTTTGAGTCACGCTCCAAACTCTCATGTTTTTCCACGAGAGCCTGGAGCTCTTGCCGCACCTCCGCCACCCGCGCCTCCTGCTTCTCTCGTTCGGTGCGCTCCGCGACCGCATTGCTTTCGGCCTTGGACACCGCTTCCTTCAGGGTCACCACCTCGTTCGTGGCCCCTGCAGTATTCACGTTATTCCTGTCATCTTTTGCAACCACATCTTTTAAATACTCCCATAAGGTATTACTTACCTTCCTTGTCCTCGAGCTGCTTTTTGGCAAGTCCGAGCTCGTTCTCGGACCGCTCGAGGCTCTGCTTCAATGCATCAACCTCCGCAGTCAGTGCGGGAGAGGTCAGCAGCGCAACCTGCATTCCCATATTGACATACTTATGTTATACTCCTGCGCACATCTTTTAGATCCTCAGTTCGGCTTTTTCTTTCCGAACACCAAACTGAGCATCAGGGGCTACTGTCTATGCGGTAATATTTTTACATATCTTAAATACATACCTCAAAGCCTGTTAGAAGGCTAGCACAGGCTTCGGTCAGCCCGCTCTTGGCGGACTGAACTTTCTGGATCACCACACTCATAACAGTGCGGTGCTCCTCGTCGATGGAAGCGTCGTTAAGCGCTACCATCAAATCATCCGGTGCCTCCGGTTGGACGGAGGTCACCAGCGTCACAGTCTTGCCCTTCTTACGAAGGGGTCGCCCGCCGGACTCCGGAACCACTGAAGGTTCGATGCGAGTCCCGACAGGCGGACTTGAAGCCCTTGAGGTTTTATCCCCTTTGCGCCCGGAGTCCGGAGGTCGCCTTGGCGCCTCTGGGCCACCTCCTCTGGCTGGGCCCCTTTTGGGACTCCACCCCGGCGTCATCCACGGCGGGAGGAGACGAGGCGGTCGGAAGTGAGGTGCTATTCATATCCGATGAATCCAGGGAGCCGCTCGACGAAGCGTTGAGCCCGTCTTTGGGCGGGCTGCATGGTTATACTCGGCGTTAGAAGATGTTGTGCGACAAATGGAACGCCATGAGTTATTCTGGGTCCGGACACTTACGTTTTCGCCAGGGGCTTGGTCCTTGGTGGCCACTCCTCTCCGTCGTCGTCGGCATTGGTGGTGTAGTCCGGAGGGAGGGTCCTTCCCTTCTTGGACCCTCTGGCCTCCCCAGTTGGGGCGGCCTTCCTTTTCTTCTCTCCCCCCGCTGGGGGAGAGGCCTCTTTTTCCTCCTTCTCGTCTTCGCGGGAGGAGTCCGCCTCGGAGTCATCAGAAGATGAGTCCGACAACACCTGGGCCGGGAACTCCTTCGGGTCCCCGTGGCCTTCTTCTTGGCCTTCTTCTCCGGCACCACGTAAGGTGCCGGAACCAGCAGCCCCGTCAATCGGGCGTCCGCTGGGTCTTCTGGCAAGGGAGCCGGACAGTCAACCTGTCCGGATGTCTTCTGCCAGTCCTGTCAAAGGTGAGGGAGTTTTAGATCCCGCATAGAGTCAAACTATGAAAAAAGAGTCCCGTAAAGGGTAAAATAGCTTACCTCGCTGGCTTGATGCCGCGAGCTGAATCCGCGATCTTCAGTAGCGGATGCGGGAGCCTCGGCGCCCTTGAACAGCACCTTCCAGGCATCTTCGTACGTAGTGTCGAAGAGCCGGCTCAAGGTTCGGTGTTGTTCCAGATCAAACTCCCACAAGTTGAAGGCCCGTTGCTGGCATGGGAGGATCCGGCAAATGAGCATAACCTGGACTACGTTGACAAGCTTGAGCTTATTTTCCACCAGATTTTGGACGCAGGTTTGGAGTCCGGTCAGCTCTTCCGAATTACCCCACGTCAGGCCCATCTCTTTCCATGAGGTGAGCCGTGTAGGGAAGCCAGATCGGAATTCGGGGCCGCCGCCCATTTGGAGTCGCGCTGACTCGGTGATGTAGAACCACCCGATTGCCACCCCTTTATGGTCCCACGAAGGAGCCCTCGAGCCATAGGGCGTTGGCCATCTTGCCCACCATGGCACCTCCGCACTCCGCTTGGCGGCCGCCCACTACCTTGACTTGACATTGAAGGTCTTCAGCCATAAGCGAAGTGGGGCTGGATGCAGAGGAAGGCCTCGCACGACGATGAACTGCGAGATGTTGAGGATGAAATTGAGGGCCGATCGTGGAAATCTAGGCCGTAATAGAACATGAGCCCCGGACAAATGGCTGAAGTGGAAACCCTAGTCCGCGGAGGAAGTGGGGGAGGAACACCACCCTCTCATGGGGCCTGGGGGTGGGGATGAGCTGCCCCTTGTCGGGGAGCCGATGCGCGATGTCGTCGGACAAGTATCCGGCCTTCCATAGCTTTTTGATGCGCCCCTCCGTGACGGAGGAGGCCATCCACTTGCCTCCCGGTCCGGACATAGTTGGAGAAGGTTGAGGTGGGATGTGCGGACTTGGGCGCTGGAGCTCGAGTGCGCGGAAATGGATAAGCAAAGGAGGAAGAAGGCGTGTGTGAAAAAGTGGATCCTTATCCCCTTATATGGACGGACAAAGCTATGCGTCCCCACCGGCCTGATAAAACTCGCTTATCTCCCAAGCGCCATAATCAATGGCGCGGTTGGGTTCTACGCCCGTATTGATGAGAATCCAGAATAAGGGACACAATCTGCTTTGACAAGGCGTGCCAAGGGAACCGCCTCGCTAAGCAGCTGAGGTGGGGACAGTAAAAGCGATTCGAATAAAGGCTTGGCCGTGGTGTGATGTCATCTTTGCGGAATACGTCGGTGATTGAACTTGTGTAAATATTATTCTCTCTACGATGGTATGTGGAACTTATTTTGCAGAGCCGGACACTATCCTTGTGTTCAAAATCTTCTATGAAGTATTCGGAGGAGGAACCCGCCTTGCAATGCCGAAGACAAATGCGCGCCGGACTCATCGTCATTGAAGCCTTGTTCAGGGGTTACTGAGGGAGTCCTGGATTAGGGGGTGTCCGGATAGCCGGACTATAGCCCTTGGCCGGACTCCTGGACTATGAAGATACAAGATTGAAGACTTCGTCCCGTGTCCGAATGGGACTTTCCTTGGCGTGGAAGGCAAGCTTGGCGTCTGGATATGTAGATGTCCTACCATTGTAACCGACTCTGTGTAACCCTAACCCTCTTTGGTGCCTATATAAATCGGAGGGTTTTAGTCCGTAGGACAAACAACAATCATACCATAGGCTAGCTTCTAGGGTTTAGCCTCTCTGATCTCGTGGTAGTTCTACTCTTGTACTACCCATATCATCAATATTAATCAAGCAGGAGTAGGGTTTTACCTCCATCGAGAGGGCCCGAACCTGGGTAAAAACATCGTGTCCCTTGTCTCCTGTTACCATCCGCCTAGACGCACAGTTCGGGACTCCCTACCCGAGATCCGCCGGTTTTGACACCGACAGGGCCCAGTCGAAAACACAGACAAGTTACAAATTTAGACAGCACGTTGCGTATAAGTAAGCAAGCAGTTGGCCATTCTGTACCTCAATTAAAGTCTTAGGGAGCATAATGAACAACAGAGTGTTTCATACAAACATACTACAACAGGCAAAACTATGCAATCATTAGCGTAGTATAAACTAGATTGTGAGCCTCATGCAATAATAGTTGGTTAATAGACTTCAAAGCTTCAGGCACACTTTGGCAGAGTAAATAAATGGTAAGGCCTTTAATTATGTCAACTAATAGTGATACAAGTACCGAACATCGTGCATGATTATTTGGGCATCTCATTAATCGAGGACAAATAAAGCAATTGAAAAGAGAAAATTAACTATGCAGAAACAAACAAGGAATTGAACTGTTGAGTTGCATACAGTGACTTACCTTAGCAGGTTGAAGAGGTTCAGCGCAGCTCCTACTTCTCTTGCAAGGCTCCTTCCTAACATCTTGTACTTGGAAATGCTCAATATTATCTACATTGCACCCCCTCTGCAAGGTGACACAAACTAGTTACTCGTCTCCTTGGAAGATAAATATGCATACTTTCCAGTCTGTGAACACAAAAGGATGAGATTATAACAAAACAACACCACATAATGAAACATGCCGCATCTCTTGCACTTGCACACAATGAAATGAGCATTTACTATGCCTGCACTATGTAAAAACTAGGCATACCTTGAACTGGATCTCCGGTACTCTTGGAGAGCCCTCGTAGTCTACTGACCAAACCTTTATGTCACCTATGAGTTAGACAAGGCCCCCACTACAGCAGCCCTTAGTGTTTAAATCGTTGACAAGCTCTGTTAGAGTGTTAGGTCAAGAATGTAAAGTAATCAAAGCAAACAGTCCTAGTATGGCTGGCTGATGCAAACAAGCAATTGAACAGATGTGTGAGCAAATCTTACATATCAAGAAAACAAGCAAAGAAGGAGGCTTAAAGACCATCACTTGACTGACCAGATTTATGGGGCATTTAAACATCATGTGCAACATATGAACTAACATAAACATTGCATATTCCAGATTCTACAATGGAATGCACATGTATTAGGTTATGCCATGTATGATGATGCCTAAATGTACAGATAGCAGGCATGAGTGATTCATCATTGCACACACAATTGAATTGCAGGTTAAGGACCAATTCGATTCCGCCTTTTCAGGGCATATTGTCAAAATAAGCCATAAAAGATGTAAAGAAGTCATTTTTGAGTTATGGGCTTGGGCTTAACTAATTTCGCTTTGGAGGGGGTGTTTGGTAGAACCTCACTAAAATTGAAGGAAGGGGAATAGTGAAATGACTCTGTTATGCGCCTAATATTACACTCAAAATGCAATCGCTTGGCGCCCGTGTCACACCTGACCCTCAAGTAGAAACAAACAAGCAATCATTCATTGCCCTGCCGCTTGCATCTCCTCTCCCCTTTCCCTCTACCTCGATCCCCTGCCTGCAGCACTAGGGTTCCTCCAGCGAGCCGTCGCCACTGGTCCCATCTGGCCTGGTCCTCGACGATGCTATGTCCAGCTAGGCTACATGGCCGGCGGGTAGGGGCAAATCTCCCTGGCTGCTCCTCCCTCTGGCGCCGCCCCTCATTCTCATGATCTCGAGCAGCAGCTCCACTGTGGTTCGTCCAACGCACTACTCCAGCGGGTGCTGCACAACTACGGCTGATGCCACACTGCGGCAGAAGGCACCTTATTCCCCCTCCCCTCCTCCCAGGCCATGGCCTTGAGGTGCTGTTGAAGGATGAGCTCATCCAACAAGGTGAGGATCTTCTCTGTTTTTTGCCAAATTTTCATTCTGATACACTATACGATGAATTGCTATGAGCTGCTTCTGCTGCTGCTATATGATGCATTGCTATGAGCTGCTGCTATATGATGAATTGCTATGAGCTGCTGCTGCTGTATGATGAGTTGCTATGAGCTGCTGCTGCTGCTATATGATGAATTGCTATGAGCTGCTGCTGCTGCTATATGATGAGTTGCTACAAGCTGCTCCTGCTGCTATATGATGAATTGCTATGAGCTGCTCCTGCTGCTGCTATATGATGAATTTCTATGAGCTGTTCCTGCTGCTGCTATATGATGAATTGCTATGAGCTGCTGGTGGTATATGATGAATTGCAGACTGCTGTTGTATGATGAGTTGCTATGAGCTGCTGCTGCTATATGATGCTTTCAGGTGGTGCTGCTATATGATAATAACCAGCCACTTGGACCATCGAATTTCAATAAATAATTGTTCTTCATTTAAATGAAAGTCATGCATTCTTCGTTTAAATTAGGCAATGGGATCTCTATGGAAAACATTGACCAACGTAGATTGTGCCAAGTAGATGGTATCTTTGTATTTGCATTTTGAGCAAATAGTGATGGTCTGTTTTCATATCATATTAATTCTTGCCTTTGGGTTCAATTTGTGATGTTTGCAAGTCAAATTAATTTCCATATGGGCAGCAAAATGAAAAATATACAATGCAATCTAGACTTTCCAACGATCGTACCAAAGATAAGCTAAAAAGCATAATGAAAAGAACTGGTTGGCTTATTACATGGAGCTTATATTCACAGGTACTTATTTTCTTAGGATAACTCATAATAATCATCCCTAAGAAACTTGGCTAATAGAACTGGCATACAAATAACATGTCACGATGATTGCAATGGAGGAGTGACGTACCATATAGCGCCTTTGTATAGGCTCACCGCTGCCTCTCCTTTTTTGCGATGTTCCATGAAATTGCCACATACATCTTGTACTTTTTCATTGTGTAACCCTATCTGCAAGTTGACACGGCTAATTTCAGACATCTCTACATGATACTACATTGCATATCCCTTGTGCATATTTAAACCACCAATTAACGATTGTGTGCGTATCATAAACTAGCCTTGACTCTATATCTTTGGACTAGCGAGGCACTCTAAGGGAGCCTAATGTAGTGCCTTTGGAATTCCTACATGCCACCTACGATTTTGTGTAATGTCTTGCCCCTGTTCCTAAATATATGTCTTTGTAGAGATTCCAGTATGGACCACATACAGATGTATATAGATGCATTTTCGAGTGTAGATTCACTCATTTTGCTCTGTATGTAGCCTATAGTGGAATCTCTGGAAAGACTTATATTTAGGAACAGAGGTATGAGGTAGTATCATGTATGACATCTACATATCTAATTTAGTAATTTAGCGACCCGATGGTAGAAATCATTGTCTGCACAAAGGGATTACTGGTCGAAAATCCTAGCAAAGCATGCTGGCAGGCACAAAACAATACAAGAGAGAGAGAGACGAGCTTACAAGATCATAGCAATGCCTCAATCCAGGATCTTGGTTGGCCAAGCTATTAGATCCAAAAGAAACATCGTCCTTGTAGTTTTTGCCAGCTGCATAACAGGTAATAGCGACCGATTAGTATATTTGAAGTACATCGGGCAGGTGATGCCGGACGGGTTTAAAGGTGACAAGTACCTAGGCCGTGGCAGGTGCTTGGCATCTCTCGAGCAGTGGGAATCAGGTTAGAAAGCGTCGAGGGTGATGACAACTGCTGTTGGCTGTTGGGGTGCAGTAAGGAGATCTAGAACCGTCGAGTAGGGTGTTTGTGGAAGCGGCTCGGTAGGGTTGACTACGGTGTGGGCGAAGCGGATCTGTGGTCGTGGGCGAGGCGTGGGTGAAGCTTCTCCGGTGGTTGGGTTAAGGATGGTGTCGACGACGCGGATCTGCGGCCGTGGGCCAGGCGTCGGCTGCTCTGGTGGTTGGGTTCAGTGGCGTCGGCGATGCGGATCTGCTGACCGTGGGCCAGGCATCGAAGTTGCTCCGGTAGGTTGGATGAGGGTGCGAGGAAGCGGATCTGAGGCCGTGGACTTGTGAGTTGGCAAAGCGGCTCTGGTAGGGTTGAGAATGGTATAGGCGAAGCTACTCCGGTAGGGTTGACGATGGTGTCGGCGAAGCGGCTCCGGTAGGATTGAGGAAGGTGTCGGCGAAGCGGCTTCGGTAGGGTTGAGGAAGGTGTCGGCGAAGAGCATCAGAGGCTGTCGACGAGGGCGTCGGTGGGACGGCTCCGGGGGGTGTGGACGAAGCGTCTCCGGTGGGGAGTACAAATGAGCCGCTGCAGATGCGTGGCGGTTGACGAGAGTACCGGCGAGCAGATCCGGCGCCATGGACAAGGCGGGCACTAAATGGGCTGTGGTACAGTGGTGGATGAGCAGTCTACTTGTTTCTAGGGGAGGTGGGAGGGGTAGATGCGGCCATGAAAGATCCGGCGAGGTGGGCCTTGTTGGCGATGAACGGGCTATGGTGCAGCGGTGGATGAGCGATCTAGGGTTTCGAGAGGGAGGGAGAAAAGGCGATGAAGAAATGCGAGCAGCGTGATGTAAGATGCTCTGGTCTTTGTGGAGTTAGTCGTTTTTGTGGGAGGGAGAGAAGCAGGCGCCATGTAGTGGGGGAACCGGAAGTTACCAAAGCAGCCCGACCTATCATGTAGATGAGGGCGGTATTATGGCTGTTGGTCTCCGTGCACCAAGGACAAAAGGGGGATTTCGCATGCTAAAGACTAAGGTGGCGGAAATTTTAGAAGGAGGCGGGAGATTTTGCCGCCCGTAGGATCATTCGTATCCAGTTTCAACTAATTTTGGACCGTGCTAGCGGGAAGGTCATGCTAGACTGTGTACACGGGGCACGCGTCGTGATTAATAACTGGTGTGAAGTCCACCCCAGAAAAAAGACATTAACTTGGGATGATGCGCCGATAACTTGGACGTTCACACGGGCGTGGCCCATCGTACGGGTGTAGTGGCGCGTTCACAAAAAAAGGGATCAAATGCTCACCCTGTGTATTTCTCGTGTAAATAGATAATTTAGTGCCATTGGTTATTTACTTTAAACATAATGCATTGACGTGTTAGTGTAGAGGCGCACAAAAAGAAATGGATATTGTAGTTAGCTACTTAAAAGTGTTACCTCATATGATTACAAAGCCTCCATTTCATAAATTGTGTACCCGTTGAATTCATATATGAATATTATATATACTACTTCAAAATAGAAACTTAAATCATCCAAGACTAATGAATTTGAATGCAAGAGTAACAATGGTGCATGTACATGATAGTTACATTGGTTGTTTGAAGAAACATCACTGTAACTTTGGCATGCACAACTGAAAAGGTTTATTTAAATAGAAAAAATGTGATATGTGAGCGTCGGTGCGGGGACGACATCTATGGGATCACAAGAATCCCAACTACGGTTGCGGGGCGCGGGGTCGTGAGGAGAGCAGATCAAACAGATAGCACACGGGTTGTTTATCCAGGTTCGGGCCGCGAAGTGCGTAAAACCCTGCTCCTACTTTGGTGGTTAGTTTATCTGCGTTCTTGAGCTAGCTATGGGGTGTGAAGAGCTCCAAAGCGAATCCCCTCTGGTCGCCTTTGGGCCTCCTTTTATAGGGAAAGGAGTTGCCACAGTGGCGTCTGAGGAGGTGGACAGAGCTCTGATCATCTGAGTTTATCCCTCGCATTACATGACAAGGCGCCATAAATGCGTCTTGCTTAGGTGTCCTTGCTTTATCGGGGACGAGGGAGGGTCCAGTCTCGTCCGCCGCCACTTCCTTTCGCGTTGACACGCGCCCTGGCCAGCGGTGCCTGTGGTGCCATGTAGGCAGGCAGGCCGCTGAGGTGGCGCCGTGGTGGGTCTCCGTGAAGGTTCGCTCGCCGCCACACAGGTGCCTGCCCAACTGGTTGGGTCGGCAGCTGCATGATGGAGGCTCGATTGGTGCGGGCCCGATGGTGGCCCTACGGGTGTCCTTGGAAGGGGCTTTGCCGCAGCCCCGGCAAGGGTCTTGCCGCAGCTCTGGCAAGGGCCTTGCGAGGCCCCAGCAAGGGTCTTCTTGCCTTGGCGCCCGCTGTCATCCCGGCAAGGCTCTTCTTGAGGGGCGTCGTGGTCCTCCTTGGCCAGGATCCCGCCAAGGGTCGTCATCCTTGATAGTATGTATCTGATCTTTGAATGTCTTCACAAACATCTGCATGCCACCACGGGGATGTCTCCCGAATCCTTGCCCCATGGGGTAGTGGACTCAAGGGTGATTCGCTCCGTAGGTGTGGGGCGGCTGCCCGACAAGGGTCTTGCGGGTTTGCTAAGCTTGCCCCCGGCAAGGATCTTGCCGGGAGTCCGCCTCCCCTTTGCTCTTTGTGGTCTTGGTCTTGGCGTTTGTTCTGTTCCTCTTGAGCGTTGGCCTTACCTTGGCTCACCTCCCTCGCCTCGCTCAGTGTGGCGGCGTCCGTGGCTCGGACTGCCCGTGCACAATTATAGGGGTACAAAAAGCATACCCTTCTTTTTGTACACCGACAGGAGCCCCCGGGCCTGGGCCACACGTAAGCGCAATCGCGTCGTTGGGCTAGGCCAAAAAGCAATCTTGTGACCAGGCGGGGTAGTTTTTACCGCGGTAAGTTTCTTCACGCGCTGTGCTTCCCATTCCTCCCGCGTGTGGCTCGGCGTGGGGAGGCGTGCGTGACGTGGGCGGCATGCGTGGGGCTGAGCTCTGTGTGCATGCGTCACGTCGTAGTAAAAAAGGGGCGGTTCGCGCCTTCCCCACAAAACGGAGGGAGGCGTGGAGGCACGGCCCATTTATTGAACGGGGCCGGGGCGTGGTCTTCAAGGCGTCCACTCCCCATGATCACGGGGCGGGGAGAGGTCGCTTCACCCGTCGCCTCGCTCCCGCATGCCTGCTACGTGGTTCTCATGAGAGCGGGGTGGCGAACGGTGGAGGCGGGAAACCGGGCCGTCGCGGGCCGGGGTAACGGGTTGGTCCCAGTTCCCTGCGCCTTCCCCGTCTTGATTGGCTGAGCGGGGCGGCCGTGCCCCCACCCCGTTCCTTTATAAGGAGTGGGGGGGGGGGTAACGGCGTCCCGCACTCTTACATCTTCTCCTTCCTTCAGCTTCTGCTCCCCCTCCGTCCACCCGCCATGGAGAGAGGGAATCCTGGTTCTTCAACAATGGCGGCAAGGGTCGCCGCTCGACAATGCGTCCTTCCTTCTCCTTCACTTGTGGTGGCAGAGCCAGCCGCGAGGGGAAGGGGGAGGGGGCGAGGCCGAGGCGCTCAGGGAAGAGGAGAACGGGGTGACGCGGCGGTCCCGCCTCCGCCAGTAGTTCCTCCTCCCACGGAGGGCCATGTTGGCGATGATCCTTGCGAGTTCTTCGTCGAGGCTCTTGACCACCTCGTCGTCGCCTCCGTCTCCCGACTCCATTCGCGGCGAGATGGAGCTGGATCCGCCGAGTCATTGCGGTTGCACATGAGGGGCTGTTGGATCGATTAGTGCAGCGAGTTCGCGTCGACTTTCCAGCCCCTCACGTGATGTACCTTGGTCGAGGGTGGAAGACGTTCGCCCACATCCACTGCTTGACGGCGGGGCTCACTCTCCATTTCAAGATGATGGAGGGCGGCCTCCTCTCCGTCAAGGTCTTCGGGTGCTTCGGGACTCGGGCAAGGTGCTGCGTGGAGAGCTCTTCTGATAGAGAAGGCTCCTCCTCGAGCGGGAGTGGCGAGGAGGACAGCAGCAGCGACGACGAGGGTAGCAGGTGGCAGGATGATGGGTTCGACTAGGTGTCGGGCGCCGCTCCGTGCGGCACCGGCGATCCCATCATCCGTGTCGCCAGCTTCCTGAACTTCTCGGGGTCATCTCCTTGGGCGGCTGGCGTTGGGAGGCTGCGGAAGAGGAAGAGGGCGGGCGGCGAGGCCGCCAAATCGGTGCACGCGGGCACCGACGCCTTCGACGCGTGCTGACGTCCTGCCGCCTCGTCTTCAAGCTCTGCTTCCGGCGCTGCCATCACCATCCAACCTTCGGACGGCCACCGAGATGTTCTCTTGGTGTCTTCTGCCACTCGTAGCTCGTCTAGGCGCCCCTTTTGCCCTTTTCGCCTCCTTGACCTGCCTCCTGAAGAGAGGGGCAAGAGAGGGATTCTGAGCATCTAACCTCTTTTAGTTTGTAAGCCTTGGGCCTTAGCTGAATTTGAAACTTGTAATCCCATCATTCATGTTTTTCATCCCCTATGGACATGCACGAGTGGAATGTTTTTAATGAAAAAGGGATGCTTGCGGGTCATTTGTTTGCGGGTAGAACCCACGACAAGGAGTAATCCTTGATATCCATAAGATAAACATTTCCTTGCCGACAACAGGCCCGTCGTCTTCCCCACTTCGCTTGACCTTTCTCACGCTTTTGGCGGAGGCAGGGATGAGGTGGGTTCAGGCTCCTCGTTTCATCCTTTTCTTTGCAGCGCTCTGACTAAACCTGGCCCCGAGGCGGGCCCTAGGGCCTAGAGTTTCGAGAACCACGGTAGCTTTGGGAAAAAAACGAGGTTTCACATACCTCAGTCCATAAGGAAATGCATGACAAGGGATGAAAGACTTATCTGAAGTTGTAGCCCCGGCAACTCTGGTTTGCCGTGGGTGAATCTCTGTACTTGCAGCCCCTGGTAATACTGGCTTGCCGGGGTTTAGATGCCAGTCCGTCCCTTTTTTCTTTTTCGTCCTCAAGTGATCCGACAAGGATATCTGTGAGTCCTGCGAACCAAAGAAGACAAAAGGACGGAAAAGAGACGCACACTCGACCTCCAAGCTAGGGGTTAGTCGCTGCTGAGCACTATCAACCCTAACCAAGGACGAGACTCGACCTAGCATGCATGCTATAACTTAGGGCGCCAGCGCTTCATTTATTTATGCTCAGGGTCTGCGCCTGGCTTTGTACAAAGGGTTACATGCATCATTGGCAATGCTTGCACAAAAGGTGGCTTGCCGGGGGGCCCGGCGAGCAGCATATCTGATAAAACTTGCGAAGATGCTCAATGTTCGAGGAGTTGCTCACCGAACAGCATCTTGATCTCGAGGCGGACTGCGCCGGGCTTGGTGACTCGTATTACCCGATAAGGGCCTTCCCACTTTGGCGTCAACTTGTTGGAATTCTTGGCTGATTGAACGCGCCGAAGGACAAGGTCGCCTTCCTCAAGGCTTCGGGCATGCACCTTGCGGCTATGGTAGCGGCGCAAGGCTTGATGGTAGCGTGCTGCTCTCGCAGCCGCCTGAAGATGATCTTCCTCAAGGAGCACTGCGTCATCTTGCCGCAGTTGCTCTTGCTCGAGCTCGTCATAAGCGAGCACTCGAGGTGACCCGTATATGAGTTCGATTAGGAGAACTGCTTCTGCCCCGTATACCAGGGCAAAAGGTGTCTGGCCGGTGGCTCAATTTGGCGTCGTCCTGGTCGACCAAAGAACCGCCGGCAACTCATCAATCCAGCGCCTTCCACTCTTGTGCAGCCTGCCAAAGGTCTTGGTCCTTAATCCTCGCAGTACTTCAGCATTTGCCCTCTCAGCTTGACCATTGCCTTGGCGGGTGAGCAACGAGGCGAAAGCAGACTACTGCTGCGAGGTCACAGGTATATTGCATGAAGGTGCGGTTTGTGGCGTAATGTGTCGTTGTCGGTGATAACTCTGTTGGAGTGCGCCAAAGCGGCACACTAGTCCTTGAAGAACTTGACGGTGGCCCGGCTGTGACCTTCCTCACTGCCTCCACCTCCGACCACTTTGTGAACTTGTCGATGGCGACATACAAGTACTCAAAGCCCCTGGCGGCGCGGGGGAAAGGGCCTAGTATGTCGAGCCCCCAGACCGAGAAGGGCCAGGAGAGAGGAATGGTTTGGAGGGCTTGAGCTGGCAGATGAAGCTTCTTTGAATGGGCCGACACGCTTCACACACTGGTGACTAGTGTAAATGCGCATCTGGAGGGCGGTGGGCCAAAAGAAGCCTTGCCGAAACGCCTTGCCGGCAAGGGCCCTTGACCCAACGTGGGATCCACATACGCCTTCGTGTATATCTGCCAACAGCACCAGTCCTTCCTCCCGAGGGATACACTTCAATTTCACACCGTTCGGCCTCTTCCTATACAGAACATCATCGACGAACTGATACATGGTGGAGCGACGGGCTACTTTTTCCGCTTCTTCCTCCTCCTCAGGAAGTTCCCCTGTTTGGAGGAAGTTGACGGTAGTCTGTGCCCACGCCGGAGCCTGGGGCTTGACGGCGAGGACTAAAGGCATCTCCTCCGTAGTAGGGGCGGCTGCCTCGACGGCAAGAGCTTGACGCTCCGCTGGAGCCAGCCGTCCAGTGGCGGGCTCAGTATCCCACAGCAACATCCTTGCCGGCGGCTCCGAGGAGCTTCGGCGGGAAAGTACTGTCGGGCCCTGATTTCTTCCTCTTATTCTGCTCTGTTGATGGATCAGCGGATGGTGATTAGCTGAAGCACAAAGGTACCTGGTTCCACAGGTAGCTTGAGGGCAGCACGTTTTGACAGGTAGTCGGTGATATCGTTCTCCGCTCGGGGAACGTGTTCAGCCTGTATCCCGTTGAAACGCTCTTCCAACTTTCTCACTTCATCGACGTAGGCCTTCATCAACGGGCTCTGGTAATCCTTGTTGACTTGCTTGACGACAAGCTGTGAGTCTCCTCTGACAACGGGTTTCCTGATTCCGAGGTCCGCCGCGATCCTAAGACCGGAAAGCAGCCCTTCGTATTCCGCCGTATTGTTTGTTGACACCTCCCTGGGGAAGCACATCTGGATCACGTACTTGAGGTGCTCTCCGATGGGCGCGACAAGCAGTACACCAGCCCCGGCGCCTTGTAAGGAGAAAGCTCCATCAAAGTACATGATCCAATCGCAACTTGCCTCTTTGCCGGGGAGAGCAGTCTCTTGGGCTTCTTCATCAGGTGTTGCGGTCCATTCTGCAATGAACTCCGATAGGACTCGGCTCTGAATCGTCGAAATACTTTCAAACTTGAGGCCAAAGCTGGACAGCTCCAGTGCCCATTCCACAATTCTTCCTGTTGCATCTGGATTGTGCAATATCCGTTGCAGAGGGAAGCGAGTGGCAACGATGATCTCGTGCGCTGGAAGTAGTGGCGCAGCTTCCTCGAGGCCATACGAAGGCCGAAGAGCAGTTTCTGCACACCGGAGTACCTTGATCTAGCCCCCTGCAGGAGGGAACTGACAAAGTAGACCGGGTGCTGCATCATTTTCTTCTTCGGCGGTACTCCAATTGGCTGTGTCGTCTCTGCATTGGTGGTGTCAGGCTCCGCCGTTGCCATCTCCTCGTCGTCAACCTCTCTCTGTGCCACCAGTGCGGTGCTGACCACTTGGTCCGTTGCCGCCAGGTATAGCAGCAACGGTTCTCGTGGCCTGGGCGCAACTAGTATCGGCGTGGAAGAGAGGTATTTCTTCAAACCTTGCAATGCTGCTTCGGCTTCTGGTGTCCACTCCATTGGGCCCGCCTTTTTCAGGAACTTGAAAAAGGAAGAAGGCGGCCTTCGATGAACTTGGAAATGAACCTGCCCATGGCGGCGACGCAACCAGCAAGCCGACGCACATCCTTGATTCGCTTGGGTGCCTCAATCTGCTCTATAGCTTTGATTTTGTCCGGATTGGCTTCTATCCCATGCTGTGACACCAAGAACCCGAGAAGCTTGCCGGACGGGATGCCAAAGACGCACTTCTCAGGGTTCAGCTTGAGATTGATCTTGCGCACGTTTGCAAATGTTTCTTGCAAAGACGGTAGGAGGGTTGCCCTGTCCTTGGTTTTGACCACTATGTCATCCATATAAGCTTCCATATTTCTATGGAGCTGGGGTTCAAAACCAATCTGGACCGCCCTTGCAAATGTCGAACCGGCACTCTTCAACCCGAAAGGCATCCGTATGAAGCAATACGTACCACATGGGGTGATGAATGTTGTTTTCTCTTCATCTTCTCTTGTCATGAAGATTTGGTGGTAGCCGGAGTAGGCTTCAAGGAATGACAGCAGATCACACCCAGCCGTGGAGTCAACAATCTGGTCGATCTTGGCGACAGCGGGAAGGGTCTTTGGGCAAGCCTTATTGATGTCTGTGTAATCAATACACAGTCTCCACTTCCCATTTGCCTTGCGCACCACGACCGGATTGGCCAACCACGTTGGATGGAGCACTCCTCTTACCAAACCCACTGCTTCCAGTTTCCGGATCTCTGATGAACTCTTGTCGTTCCAAAGCTTGCTTCCTGACCTTCTGCTTGATGGGCCGCGCATGAGGGCAGACAGCAAGGTGGTGCTCAATCACCTCCCTGGGAACACCGGGGATGTTGGAAGCTTGCCATGCAAACACATCGACGTTCGCCCGCAGGAAGGTGACGAGCGCGTCTTCCTATTTGTCGTCCAAGGTGGAGCTTATGGTGAAAGCTCCTCGCGAGCCGTCCTTATTGACGGAATCCTTCTTGGTTCCCGGCGGTATGGCCCTGGGCTTCTTGTTTCCGCCGGTGGAGCTCTCATGCGTCCTCGGCAGTGGCGCTGCACTCGAAGAGGTGCGCTTGCGGAGTGGGTGTCCGAGGTCTCACCGGTCTTCTTCTTCTTCTTCCCTCACAGAGTCGATGGCGGGAGCAAGTGCCCTAGCGGCGGCTCTGCTGCAGCTTCTGGCTGATGCAGTTGGTCGATGCAAATCAGAGCATCCTTCTTGTCGGAGGGGATGGTGATGATCGTCACAGGCCCTGGCATCTTCAGGGTGTTGTAGGCGTAGTGTGACGCCGCCATGAACTTGGCCAGCGTTGGGCGGCCAAGGATCCCATTGTAGGGCAAGGGTATCTTGGCAACATCGAACACGATCCTCTCCGTCCTGAAGTTTAGGTCGCTTCCAAAAGTCACGGGCAGCGTGACCTTTCCCTTGGGTTGGCTTCTTCTCGGGTTGACCCCACAAGCGTGCCCGTCTCTTGAGGTCTCCATCGGGGAATCTGCGACTTCTCGATCCGCGGCGGCGAGATCGAGGTTCGGAACCGGCCCGCCATCGACTAGCATCTTCGTCACCTTGAGGTTGCATATTGTTGGGTGAAACCAACAGCGGCAAGCTTACCGACCTTGATAGTGCGATCGAGGTGATCCTCGGTGTCAAAAATGATAGGCGTCTTTGGACCACCTCGGTGACCTTTGGGCATCGAGCAGCAGCTCTGCATTGTAATCTCTCGCGCCTTTATTTAAGCCGGTGGTGAGAAGTATGCAGCGGCGCCGCCATCGACACACATAGCCTCTGTAGCTTTCTGAAACTCTTGGTGGCGGATTAAATGCGTCCTCTTCGTGACCGTCGCCTTACGGCTTTACATCACGGCCCAGGCGGGCCTCTCTGTTGCTTATCCTTGTCGCGATGGCCCGCTGGCCATCACGCTTCTTCTTGAGACCCCTCGGCACCGTCTGGGCCCTTCTCCTTGTCTCGCCTCACATTCTCAGCCCTCTGCTTCTCGTGAGAGCTCAACTTTGTCGGCGATCACGGAGAGCATGGCCTTTGGTGCGATGGATCTTGCAATAAACTTGTCGGAGTTTCCTGGCTTCTCGGCAACCGCCAAGCCGGCCAGCGACATCCGACAACCTCCTTGGCGGGGTCATACGCCTTGGTTTTCTTGGTGGAGCCGGCGTCATCAGATCCCTCGACGACAAGCACGGCTTTCCCTTTGCGCTTCCTGTTGCGGCGCCGGCCTTTCTTCGCCCGGGCGGCAATATCCTCATCTGAGGAGTCGGTTTCCACGCCGGCGTCTTTGCCAGGGTACTTCCTTCCCTCCTCAGCTCAGGCACATTTGTCAGCAAGAACATAGAGTTCTGCTACATCTCTCACTTTGTTCATCGCCAGCTCTTCGTGCATCTTGCGATTATACGCGTTACGATGGAGCAGCGGCGATGATGGCGGCGGTGAACATCGGGGATATTACCTTGTACCGGCTGAACCTCTGAATATACTTGCGGAGGCTCTCGCCTCCCTTACGAGAATAGCGTGCAAGTAAACTTGCTTGTCCATGGGCTTGGTAGCCTCCAGTAAAGGCGCCCACGAACTCATGGCACAAATCCGACCAGGAGGAAATAGAGTCTACCGGAAAGTGCATCAACCACGACATCGCGTTGGGTTTAAGAGCCAACGGGAAGTAATTCACAAGCACCTTATCGTCGCGGGCTCCGGCAGCTTGCATCGCGATGGTGTAGATGTTGAGGAACTCGGACGAGTGGGTCTTGCCACTTTACTTCTCGCCCACATCGGGTTTAAAGGTGCGGTGAGTGGGCCACTGGAACTGCCGCAGCTCACGGGTAAAAGCCGGACAGCCTACCTCGTAGGGTAAGCCTCGAGGCTCCCGGTGCGGGTGGCTCTGACAGAGCCACTGCTCGCCTATCTGATTGGTGGCGCGCTCCGCGCCGGCGCTCGATAGTAGTTCAAGCATCTTCATGTTCTCGTTACCGAAGAACTTGGCGCTGGTCACGGTGGGCCCACGGGTCGGATGATGCTACGGAGATCTCGTCGCCCGTAACGTTGGGACGGGCTGGCGTCCGCGGTACCGGGCGAGGAGGAGGCGAGTGCTGCTTTGTGGTTGCGGCGCCGCCCGGCTCTCCGCCAGCAGTGCGTGGGACTCCGTCGGGCGTCGACCGGTGGCTCCCGCTGGACTTGGTCCGTCTTTGTTAGCCACCACAACAAGGCTTGAATAGTGGCTCTCCATTACGCGAAGTTTCCCGTAGTGGGAGGAAAATCGAGAACAGCTGTAGCAGCGCGAGAACTTCCTTGGCGTTGGTGGCGGCGAAACCTGCGGATCGCGGCAGCGCCGACTTGACCATGTCGAAGGAGCTCTATCCGCGACCCGCGATGCGCCGCCACCTTCTCCAGCGCCTCGGTGAGTGGGCAGGTCTTCTGAATCCCGGGAGTGGCGCTCGGGGCTCTTTCCGTGGCGATGCCCGGGGTCCTCGGCGTGATTACGCCGTTCATCGCGTGTTGCTTGAGAAGAACGCACCGTAGATGCCGGCGTGGGAGTCTTGGAAGCCCTCGCGTCGCCCGCGAGCGGGGTGGCAGCGATCTTGGAAGGCCCCGCGCCACCCGCGGAGAGCCTAGCTCCATCTTTGGATTTGGCGGCATGCGACCCGCTGCCAGGCGCACGAACATCGCCGCCTCCCAAACTCCGGCTGTTGGGACGATGTTGGTGTTCACGAACGGTGCCCCTGGTCCTTTCTGCGACCGGTCCGCTGCTTGCCCGTGTCGGGGCCGGGATGCCGACTTCCGGCAGACCCAACCGCCACCGTCGTCTTCTTCTTGGGCGCCATGGCGATGAAAGCGTCGAACTAAGCACTAGAGCCGATTCTCTGGCTGCGCCCCCTACAGCGGCGCCAAAGATGTTGGTGCGGGGGCGACATCTATGGGATCACAAGAATCCCTACTACGGTTGCGGGCGGCGAGTGCGTGAGGAGGCAGATCAAGCAGATAGCACGGGTTCTTTATCCGAGTTAAGACCCGAAGTGCGTAAAACCCTACTCCTGCTTTGGTGGTTAGTTTATCTGCGTTCTTGAGCTAGCTATGGGGCGTGAAGAGCTCCAAAAAGCCGAATCCCCCTCCTGGTCACCTTGGGACTCCTTTTATAGGGAAAGGGGTTGCCACAGTGGCGTACATGAGGTGTACAGGGTACAGTCATACGAGTTTATCCCTCGCACTACATGACAAGGAGCCATAAATGCGTCTTGCTTAGGTGTCCTTGCTTTATCGGGGACGAGGGAGGGTCCAGTCTCGTCCGCCGCCGCTTCCTTTCGCATTGACACGCGCCCTGGCCAGCGGTGCCTGTGGTGCCATGTAAGCGGGCGAGCAGGCGAGGTGGCGCCGTGGTGGGTCTCCACGAAGGTTCGCTCGCCGCCACGCGGTGCCTTGGCCCCGGTTGGGTCGGCAGGCTGCATGATGGAAACTCGATTAGTGCAGGGCCGATGGTGGCCCTACGGGTGTCCTTGGCAAGGGTCTTGCCGCTACACTGGCAAAGGGCGCTTCTTTGGGGCCCCGACAAAGGGTCTTGTCGCGGCGCTGCTTGTCATCCCGGCAAAGGCTCTTGCGGGGCCTCGTCAGTCCTCCTTGGCGAGGATCCCGCCAAGGATCGTCATCCTTGATAGTATGTATCGATCTTTGAATGTCTTCACAAAGATCTGCATGCCTGCAGGGATGTCTCCGAATCCTTTACAGCGGTGACACCGTTCCGTAGAACCTTTGTCCAACATTGGGATCAGCCATGCAGCGGGCCACCGCATGAATTGGTACAATGGAACCCACGATGAGATTGAATAAGATAGCACGAACCTTGCACATGGCGGTCAAAGGCGGACCATGCTTTGCGCGGCGATTTGTTGCCGTCACGAGTAGGAAGGCGTTGTGCTCCTTTCTAACCGCATCTTCGCGGTGACAAACCAGGGGACTTATTTTGTATGGGACATATCCTACGATATACTCCCTCTCTCCCAGTTTATTTGTTTTGAATCTTTTCATTTTATAAGTTTCAAATTCAAATTTAGAGCTCCCCATCACATGTTGAGATTACATGTCCATTAAATCGTTGCGTGCATGTATAGTAAAGAAACAAATCTCGAGTTTGGCACGAGTTCATCTTTGAGGAGCACCACAAGCCCGGCCAAGAGTTACATTTCCCTCTCGGGGCCGTCGGAGTGAGCTTGACGCTACTACACCTACCTTTGAGTCAATAACATGTGGACCCGATGGGTGGTGGTCCACATGTAATGCTCAATGAGAGGCGATGGGGCCAAGAGGGTGAGCCGCATGTCGGGGGCGTGTGGTTTCATGGGTTCGAGCAAGCGTCGTGGGAATCGCGGGTGGCTGTGGTAGAAAATTGATGCTTACCGCATTTTAGGTGGCCCACATGTCATGCACACAAAGCGAGAGAGGTGCGGTGCGGCGAGAGGGTGAGGCGCACGTGGGGGGCATGGTGCCGTGGGTTGGAGGCGTCGTCGGAATCGCGAGATGAAAGCGTGATGGTCGCCGTAGTTGAACTTCCATGGACAATTTGTCATGTCTCACGGACACATGCACTTTGCATACCGATCCTTTGGAAGGAGTAGCGGAGAAAGCTATAAATGGGGATAAATAGTTCACTTATAGTCAAGCGGACCCACGCTACTACTCTGTTCCAAAGACATGCACACCATCGAAATAGTCCATCTATATCAATATACACGAGAGGGAATAATTTTTTTACAAGAGAGGAAATAGTTCATCCATCCATAATGCCCTCCTATTTGGTGCAACATTTTCTTCTTCTTCTTCTTCTTCTTCTTCTTCTTCTTCTTCTTCTTCTTCTTCTTCTTCTTCTTCTTCTTCTTCTTCTTCTTCTTCTTCTTCTTCTTCTTCTTCTTCTTCTTCTTCTTCTTCTTCTTCTTCTTCTTCTTCTTCTTCTTCTTCTTCTTCTTCTTCTTCTTCTTCTTCTTCTTCTTCTTCTTCTTCTTCTTCTTCTTCTTCTTCTTCTTCTTCTTCTTCTTCTTCTTCTTCTTCTTCTTCTTCTTCTTCTTCTTCTTCTTCTTCTTCTTCTTCTTCTTCTTCTTCTTCTTCTTCTTCTTCTTCTTCTTCTTCTTCTTCTTCTTCTTCTTCTTCTTCTTCTTCTTCTTCTTCTTCTTCTTCTTCTTCTTCTTCTTCTTCTTCTTCTTCTTCTTCTTCTTCTTCTTCTTCTTCTTCTTCTTCTTCTTCTTCTTCTTCTTCTTCTTCTTCTTCTTCTTCTTCTTCTTCTTCTTCTTCTTCTTCTTCTTCTTCTTCTTCTTCTTCTTCTTCTTCTTCTTCTTCTTCTTCTTCTTCTTCTTCTTCTTCTTCTTCTTCTTCTTCTTCTTCTTCTTCTTCTTCTTCTTCTTCTTCTTCTTCTTCTTCTTCTTCTTCTTCTTCTTCTTCTTCTTCTTCTTCTTCTTCTTCTTCTTCTTCTTCTTCTTCTTCTTCTTCTTCTTCTTCTTCTTCTTCTTCTTCTTCTTCTTCTTCTTCTTCTTCTTCTTCTTCTTCTTCTTCTTCTTCTTCTTCTTCTTCTTCTTCTTCTTCTTCTTCTTCTTCTTCTTCTTCTTCTTCTTCTTCTTCTTCTTCTTCTTCTTCTTCTTCTTCTTCTTCTTCTTCTTCTTCTTCTTCTTCTTCTTCTTCTTCTTCTTCTTCTTCTTCTTCTTCTTCTTCTTCTTCTTCTTCTTCTTCTTCTTCTTCTTCTTCTTCTTCTTCTTCTTCTTCTTCTTCTTCTTCTTCTTCTTCTTCTTCTTCTTCTTCTTCTTCTTCTTCTTCTTCTTCTTCTTCTTCTTCTTCTTCTTCTTCTTCTTCTTCTTCTTCTTCTTCTTCTTCTTCTTCTTCTTCTTCTTCTTCTTCTTCTTCTTCTTCTTCTTCTTCTTCTTCTTCTTCTTCTTCTTCTTCTTCTTCTTCTTCTTCTTCTTCTTCTTCTTCTTCTTCTTCTTCTTCTTCTTCTTCTTCTTCTTCTTCTTCTTCTTCTTCTTCTTCTTCTTCTTCTTCTTCTTCTTCTTCTTCTTCTTCTTCTTCTTCTTCTTCTTCTTCTTCTTCTTCTTCTTCTTCTTCTTCTTCTTCTTCTTCTTCTTCTTCTCATTCTCTTGTGGGAGCGGCTTCGCAACAAGCTCTTTGGACCTTGCGGCTATCTCGAAACTCACCTGCAGCGCATCGAGGGCAGCATATTTTATCCGCTCGTACGTCAAGGGATAATTCTCCCATCCAGACAACCTTAATACCACCGTCTCGTCACCCTTCTAAAGATTTGTACCAAGCACAAAATTTGCTATGTCGAATAGGGATGGTGTCTGTTTAGCACAATCTTCTCTGTGAATTTTGATTACGGTTTGTAGGTCGTGATGCTTTTCAAATCAAGGTTGTACGGCTCCAGCTTCTGTTTGTCCCCTTCGATGGCTGCCCCACAGAAGTATATGTCCTCTCGAGACAAGAAATCTTGAAGCTCACCTGCAGTGGCGGAGCTAGACAAGATCTTCAGGGGGGCCAAACACAAAGTATGCATGTTTGGGGGGACCAAAGTCTCTAATTTTTCTAATCTAAGCAGGCTCTATTTTTTTCCTTCATAGTTTTAGCAATGATGGGGGGGGCCATGGCCCTGCCGCATGACGCAAAGACGAGCTCCGCCCACTGCTCACGGTATGGAGGGCAAGTGTATGATGTGGTACACCAAAACATCATCTTCGAGGCACGGTGAAGGGCGGCCATTTGGATCTTCGAGGGCACGCTCCGTGTACTCTGCGTCAAGACCGATGACCCTCATCTCTACCTTTTTGAGGGAGTTGGATACATTGTTGATCCATAGCCGAACAACCCTTGGGTGTACGGTGACGGTGGCAACTATGTGCATCGAGCCTTCGACGAGGACGTGTTGTACGCTAAAAACCTGCATCTCGATCTCTTTCGCCATTTGGAACTGTTGGAACGGAGGGCTATGGTTTGGAGAATTAGGATTAGATGGCTAGTATAATTGAAGTAGTAGATGATTATTTAAAGAGGTTAAAACAATGTGAACGCAGTGGGGTTTGGATGCAAATGAAGACGAAGGGGAGGTGAAGAAGCAGGCAATCGGTTCCCGATGGAGAAGTAAATGGGAGAAGTGGCGTCTGACGATTGATTAGACAGCTAGGTAGACTAAGCGAAAAGGCTATGCTTGGTGGGCGAGGATTCGTACCTTTTCGTGTACGTGCCCATCCTTCCTGAGAGGTGGGACCTATGCAAACATATAAAAAAATGTGCCGTAGCTTTTTTTTGAGCACGTGAGTGGGAGACACAACATTCTTTGGTTAAGGAATACTCCCTCTGTTTAGGTGAGTATAAGTCACCTTATGAAAATCAGGTTTTCCCAAAACCTTTAGGCGTGGAGCATTAACTTCCTGCTCGATCCCCTCCCAGCCTCGTTAGCCAGCGTTCTCTTCCTCTGCTGTCGCGTTCTACCTTTCCATTTTTCCTCTTCTCAAGTGTGGAACGATCTGCATGTCGTCCTTGATGCACCGGAAGCGACCCTTTGCATGCATCACTGGCGAGGCGTTGATTGGGCAAGCACGAGAATTTGGTTCTACTCGCAATATGAATGATACCTGAACGATGAAGTGAACAGGCATGCTAGCATGGGAGACCTATTTCCGCTATACAATACTGGAGTACTCATGTTCTTACTACTTACTAGTAGTAGTAGTAGTTGTAGTAGTACAACTGTGGTACACTTGATGGTCAAAATACTATTCATCCGGTCCTCACAGTGAAGTGACAACACCCTACGCCTGACACTAGTCCAGGCGGTGACGGCGTCATTCGGGTTACCAATGTCGACCTCATCACATGCACTGTGCGATCTGTCACCGCCACAGATAAAGACACATTGGCGCCTCGCCTCGTCTCCCTCTCTGCTCCCATAGCACCATTGCATCTCCATCTCCTTCTCCGTCTCCGTCTCCGTCTCCATATCACTGTGCCCCCGTGTACCGTCGCCTCACTCGCCTCCCCCAGTACTACTATTCCCTCGCTAGCCGCTCCAAAGATCGACATCCTTCTCCCCAGTAAATCAAGCCCCTTCCAAACTCCACCATGGCCGAGCAGCGAACTTGCAAAGATCCATATGAGCCGTGATTGGAGCAATCTCCCCAGTGACATCCTCGACCTCTGTTGTTCGTGTATGGATATATTGACCTCCCTGTGGCTAGCTGCATGCTCGAGGGACATGCACACGGCCATTGTCGAAGCGAGGCCTAAGCTTTTCAAGACACCCTGCTTGCTGCTATCTGGTCTTGCGAGATTGGGTCACCATGATACTGGGCGTCGTGATGCCCTCGACTTCAATCTGATCTCCATTAGCTGAAACTTCTTTGCAGGTATGTAGTGTGTCGCAATGATGCGTCATTTCCCTCGACATCGATCCGATCACCATCGCCGAAACTTCTTGGCAGGTATGTCTTTGGGTCGGCATGAACTCCATTTGGATGGCTGCCTTGAGAGAAGGCGGTAAAAGTTGGTGCTCGTGAACTTCCGGACCTCCCATGAGATTATCCTTCCTACGTTGGATTATATAGAGTATTACCATCGTGGTCCAAGTCATCTAGATTACTACGTCGGTTGGACGGACCTTATTTTGCGTAAGATTGTAATCTGCCAAGTGCCCACCACGATATCACGAATTACGCAGACTTCAAGCTAATTGCCTTGTTCGACCGCGGACTCGCCTATCTTTACGCCGGTGCCTTCTTTAGCTGGAGACAACTCGGCTCGCAGTGGATCATCGTCAAAGCTGATACACACTTCTGGGATGCTATTGAACACAATGGCATCATCTACACGATTGACAAAGCAGATGGCACCATGTATTGCTGGCACGGCGCATGTAAGTTGTTTCCGTCTCATGTTAATGATGACGCCATGACTCTGTTTGAACTTTTGTGATGATTGTCATATCCTGTTTGAGCAGAATTTGAGTAGAACTATGGCAATATATCAGAGACGTCGTAAATCAGCTATATTTGGAATGAATTAATTCATGCGATTGTGACCATGTCATTACAGCCAATTTGTACCCTGAATAATCAAACGGTTAGGAATATATGGATATGAGTGTGTATCAATGGCCATGTTAGTTTCCTCATTTTCATGATGTAGAAACATGCACCACACTGTTGGTTTCATCTAACCATACATTAGGGAAGTAAATGTGCATATGGAGAACTCTATATTTGGAAGTAGTGAAATCCTGCAATGCTTACCATGTGTACATACCTATATTAGCCCTTGACAATCAATGGCTAGAATAATATCCTCACAAAATTTTTGCCCACAGAACACAAGTATGTAACAATGCATGGTCTGTTAGTTACCTTGAAGAATTTGTTTGTGAGGACAGAACATGATTACATAACATGCATGACATGGTAGTTTCCTATGAAGAATCGATTGCGAGATAACATGAGTATAACCATGCATGGCACTTCTATATTTTCGAACCCAATATACAGTTCCCTGTATATTCCTCCCGATTCAACAGGGACATATCAATGCTGTTTCTTGCATTATCCTACTCATACTACGAACAATGTTGATCTTACATTAACAATGCATATACTGTTTTGATATGATGCGGTTTCCCTCGATTCTTGCCCTTTGTAATCACACCACCTTTGCCAAAAACAGGGAATCTGGCTGGTTCCTCGCTTGATCGGGCAATGACAAAAGGCTGATGATCATTCGGACACATGAGCGGAAAAGTTATATTGCAAAAACCCCACTTGTATACAAGCACCGTGTAATACATGAGTATCCGAGACGATGGCTATTACGTCTATGAAGCGAGGATACCCGACTTGTTGGGGCCTTTAGGATTTTTTAGTTGGGCGGGTAAACAGCCTTGGTTCACACTCTCTGTTTCTCGGACTCAATTATCCGATTAACCAGGAGATCACCGTTGGCAAGGACCTTGATGGCGAGAGGCTCTGTTTGCTATGGAAAAGCTGTGTCTACAGCGAGCCCTAGGAGTTCGGGAGCAAACTCCCCGATTGTCAACGATACAGCCTGCAGCCAAAAGAAGGTGAGAATGACAAAGGCATCCGGATTAACTTTGATCCTTGGATGTATCAATTCTGACAATGACGATGATGTGGTTCAAGCCTTGAGGTTGATAGGTAATTGGGCTGTTGCATCGAAGGGTGGAATCTTGGTGTCTCCGGATCACCGGTCGTGAAGCGGGGCTGCAAATTATGATGGTATTCGATCATCTCTTCGAATGACTTTGTTGTCTTTGCTGCTGGTTCTGGATGGGTAGTTCTTTCTTTTGTTATGCATATTCCTTGTCATTTGGTCATCCTCGTCTATGTCACTCTTTTTATGTAATAGTTGCTTCTGTTTAGAATGTCATTCTCGTTTGGATCACGAGAGTCTGAGCACTGCAGATGGGTGCATTTTGGTGCTGTAGCAAGACTTCTTATGAACTATCATGTCTTGTTGTTTATATCAGTAGTAGTCACTAGTCAGTGTTTGAATGTTGTATATATTGTTGTTTCGAACTGTTTATTGTCTCAAACTACTGGTGGGCTAAATGAGGGCATCACCATTCTCCAGTGTTCAGAGTATATCTCCTTTTTTCAAGTTATATAATTTGAGCTCAATGTCTTTTCGATGATGTACACTTGTTTGGGCCAGTGAGGTGTCGTTGAATATGGGCCGAGTAGTAACGCAATGCCAAAGCAGGTCAATTATGACTCTCGGGCCGAGGCTCTCAAAAGATCCTGAAAAAAAAGGTCGGGCTCTCCAAAAAGAAAGAATAAGTACTCTTAGGCCGACATGTGGGCGCCACCGGTGTTTTAAATGCGCTTCTTGGCGAGGAAACATATTCTTGGCGTGCTTTCGAAATTCATGCTACCTTTTCATCCCCAGTCTCCCGCCACTCCCCCACCTCTGGAATCTCGATTCCTACTCCAGTTCCCCCAAATCCCCCTCCTGTACTCCCTGTACTCAAGCGCACTATCATGTCACCGACCAACGCGGATCTTTGAGCCGGAGATCCTGAGGTCCGTCACGCCTTGATGCTGCGTCGTCTTTGTCGCTCAACAATGGCATGGCGGCGCTTGACGACCAGTTTGCCGGCAAAGTGCTGATGGTAACCATCAACGGCGACCGGCCTCCCGTCTCGCCGGACGACCTTGTCAAAGCTCTTGGCATTGCGCACGGCATCCAAATAAGTGACTTGCTCGTCGAAGTCTGTCCGCCACCGGCTGATTTCTTCATCAGGTTCCGGACAACTTTCGACTGTAGTCGTGTGTTCGAATCTTCCCGGCGTTTGTTCTGCGATGGAGCGCTGGTGAGCTTTGATTGGTGGCACCCAGGATGGGGCACGGTGCCCTTTGAGCTTGAGTTTTTAACAAAGCTTACCTTCCACGGCATGCCTCGACGTGCTTGGAACAACGAGTCCATGAACGATCTTATCAACGACCTTGGAGGTGAGCTCGTAAGTATGTTTGTTCCTCCAGACAGCTGGGCTCTAACGGTTATGGCATGGATGAAGAAGCCGTCCACCATACCGAAGGTGATTGGTGTTGATATACCGGTGCAGGAACCGGGGTTGTACTATTAAATGCGCCACCAAGGCCGCCGTGGACCACGTTAGGGATGTACATGTATCGAGTGTTCGTGCATGTCGAAGAAGTGGTGAATCCATCAATCAAAGTCCTTCCGCCGCCGCTGGTGCCAGGGTCCGTCGACGACGTCCATCACAGGAGTCAACGTCAGACTTTCCCCATGTTGCTCGGAACGATGGATGGAAAAGGGCCTACTCCATCGCGCGGCGGAGGCCATTGCTTCTTTGGGAGAAGAGGCAGGGTTGGCTGCCTGGATGTGCTCTAATTTGAGGTAACAACTGAATCTTGTCAGATAGTACTAGTTAAATCCAAGCTATGGGTCTGAAGCACTGATATGCCAGTACATTTGATTGTGACCTGTTCTTATTTTGTACCTGAACTTTTTTTAGAAAGGGTTGTACGTCAACTTAACATGCTAGCAGAACTTATTGTGTTGTCTGTCTATTTTCTTTGCACAACATTCAAGATATTTCCCCGTCATTTATAAAGACGATGAACCATTATGTACGACTTCGTTGGTTTCAACATAGCCCTTCCCGTAGCGATCCACTGCTTCCATCCTGATTGTGCCGCCTGCATGAAATTTTTGTATGCAAATTGTGCTATGATGTTCTATATGATTGTGTCAACTATATAAGTTTTTACTAAGCATCAGCAATGCATGGCTGAAAGATGTATTTATGAGCATCGACCGATGGGTCTCTCTCTCTATCTCTCTCTCTCTCTCTCTCTCTCTCTCTCACACACACACACACACACACTCGCACACACACACACACACGCACACGCACAAGTGGGACCCGTTGAATTATTTATTTGCTCGTGACAGCTTTTAATTAGGTTCCACTGCAATCTAACTTTTTTCTTAAGTTATTAACTGAGCTCAGTGACTTCAAAAAGTTGTCTGAAGCCTTGTTTGGGCCTTTCAGCGTCATTGAATGTGGGCTGAGTAACCATGTTAGGTTGTCTTTGTACTCTGAAGGCCATTTTTTCAACATCGACAATGCAATCTGGGCCAACAGTTGTACACAATATCCGGGTCAACTTGTTATCCGCTTGGCTGCAAAGTTTCCTAGGAGGTATGCATTAGGATTAACAAGAAAATGGACTTTAAGAAATAATAAATGGGATGTAATTATAATAAGCGGGCAATTACTATGCACCAAACACGTAATTAGTTTGAAAAATATATTATTTTTGGAATTTGGAAATTTTAATTTCATTACTTGTTCTTGTGGCATAATATTTCATTGGATTTTAACGTAATACAAATTTATTTTGAAATTATATTTAACCTGACTAGAAATTTCAGATAAAAATATTTTGGATCCCATCAAAATGTGGGAATTTTTTTTGAAATCTGTTTTGAGCGGCTGTTTGAAATTATTAATCATTGTCCTAGCTAGAAGTTGGGCTGTACTTTTAACAAACTGTAAATGGGCTGTAGTAAATTCCATTAGAATTAAAAAATGGACTGTACATTCTTACAAATCGAAAATGGGCTATATGTTCTCTGCCAAATCCGAGCTGTGGGCCTACTAAGTTGACGTGTACCAAGGGCTTTGTCAACTTAGTCAATATAAACGATTCTAGCTGCAGTGATCGTACGATGTCCATCCAACGGCCGTAGTGCTTCTTCAACCTCTGGTGTTCTTGCTCCAGCCGCCCAAAGCAGCGCGCCCGGTCATGCCGCGTGCTCCACGCCTCTCGTGGCATTTGTGCTGCCGGAGGCCTCACCGCCCTACTATTCCCACCGCTGGCGAGGCCCTGCGGCAGACGGCAGCCTCACACCTGGCCGAACCGGTGAACCCTCGTACTCCGCTCCGCGAGCTTCCTTGTCGCGTCTTCCCGGCTCCCGTCGTCCCTTCCTCGCCTCGCCGTCGTCCACCGCCCTGGTGCTCTCGGCGGCGTGGTCAACGTGGTCAAGGAGCGACTTCCATCGGACGTGGGACTGTGCGTGGAGAGGATGACAGCTGGGTCCACGGCCGCAGCAAGGAAGTGCCTCCTTATTACGCGGAAAATAATGATTCCTCCACCTGACAGCTGGGACCCACCAGACGGGCTACTGTATTTCGCGAAAAAACGTTTCCCGCTGACTGCTGGGACCCACCAGCTACATGTTCGCACGCAAGGAAGTGCGTCCAGGCAAAAAAACAAAATGATTCGCCCCCCTGACCGCTGGGACCTACCAGCGACACCTTCGCACACAAGGAAGTGCGTCCGGGCAAAAAAACGATTCGCCCCCCTGACTGCTGGTACCCACCAGCTACATCTTCGCACGCAAGGAAGTGCGTCCGGGCAAAAAAACGATTCTCCCCCCTGACTGCTGGGACCCACCAGCTACATCTTCGCATGAAAGGAAGTGTCTGACAGTCGGGACCCACCTGGTTGAAGCGTACGTAGCGTTGTCATTCTGGTCACGAACATGTACGTACATATATACTGGTGGATGTAGAGGCGCACACGTAGCATGAACGCGTACATACAGCGGCGAGGGTGCAAGAAAGAAAATACGGCCACGTACGTGCATACGGGCAGGGTCTCGAACGCCTACTCGCGCATACATACGGCTAGGGCTCATGTACATGGCTAGTTCGGAAGGGAGAAACAGCGTCGTCGTCGTGTTCATGGGGAGGAAACGGAATGCGTCGTGTTCATCGGGAGGCAATGGTATGCGTCGTGTTCATCGGGAGGCAACGGAATGCGTCGTGTTCATCGGGAGGCAACGGAATGCGTCGTGTTCATCGGGAGGCAACGGAATGCGTCGTGTTCATCGGGAGGCAACGGAATGCGTCGTGTTCATCGGGAGGCAACGGTATGCGTCGTGTTCATCGGGAGGCAGCGAAAGCAGCGTAGAAGCCAACCGGCTTGGCCGGAACATCACGATGGAAACAAGGCTGGCGTCTTGCTGCGGAAGAAAGCGGACCTCCCTACGTTGAGCAGGGTCCTGTTGATTGGGAGGGTGTGGCGTACCGCCAAAAGCGGAGAAGCGGACCTCCTACGGTCGAAGCAGGGGTCCAGTTGATCGGAGGGTGTGCGTACCGCCATAAAGCAGAGAAGCGGACCTCCTACGGTCGAAAGCAGGGGTGGAGGGTGTGGCGTACCGCAAAGCAGACGAAGCGGACTTGTGTTGGGCGCTTCTGGTCGAAGCAGGGGTCCTGTTCATCAGAGGGGTGTGGCGTACCGCAAAACGGGACTCCACGGGATACTGTTCATCTCCACCGTCGACCTCCTCCAGCCTCCACGGGCTCCTGTTCTTCCAGCCTCCACCGCGTGCTACTCCACCGGCTACTGTTCAACCACCCCTCCACGGGCACCCCTCCACCGTCTACTGTTCATCCAGCCCTCCACACCACGGGGTCCTGTTCAACCACCCCTCCACGGCCACCCCACCATCTACTGTTCATCCAGCCCTCCACACCACGGGGTCCTGTTCATCCACCCCTCCACGGCCACCCCACCGTCTACTGTTCATCCAGCCCTCCACACCACGGGGTCCTGTTCATCCAGAGGCAACGCCACCGCTCACTGTTCATCCAAACCCCCCGCAGCGCTCGCTGTTCATCAATTGATCGGCTTGATTAGCAGCGATGGCGAAGAATCGCTCGATCGGGTTCAATTAACAGCCATCGATCGATCGCTCGGGTTCGATAACGCCAGTAACTGCAGTCAATCGCTTCGGGTTCGATTAGAGCCCAACACCTCGCTTCGGGTTCGATTAGAGCCAACGCTGCACGTGTTAGAGAAAGCAGCGCATCGCTCAGCCCCAACCTCCCACTTAGCAGGAACTCCCGAAATTTTCCTCCTCCTCGCTTCTACCACGGTTTTTTACATCATGGACGGCCCAAAGAATGTCATGCAGCTGCGTCTCCGGCCCGCACAGGGACGAAAAGCCCATTTTCTGTCATGATTTTTGTCATAGAAGTAGGAGCCCACCACATCTATGATGATACCGGGTTTCGTCACAATTATCGTCATAGAAGTGTCATATGTATGAAAGAAAAAAAATTCGTTCGGCCCAAAATGTCACGGATGTGTCTTTTTTTGTAGTGTGTGATCTTGGATCACTAAAAGTAAAATGTAGAGTCTTGAGCTTTTGAGCTTGAGCCAATCCTTTGTCCTTAGCACCTTGAAGGGGTTCCACATATCCTCTAGTCCACACCACTCCATCTGTTGAACTTGTCTGAAATATCCTAGATAAAAACATTAGTACAACAGGAGATATGTTGACATTAATTAGCAAAACCACCCAGGGAGCACTTGTGCTTTCAATCTCCCCCTTTTTGGTAATTGATGACAACACACATCAAAGCTTTAGATAAGGATATAGAGAATAGCAAGTAAAGCTTTGGAAAGACATGTAACATGCATAGCCCCCCCTACATGTATGCAATCATGTAAATAGGAATGTAAGAGCATGTGAATGCATAAACATGACAGAGCAAGCAACGTGTTACATGTATCTTGGCTATATGCATCAGAGCAAATGATATGAATATATGTAACTTCATGTTCATGATTCCTTATTCCAAACAATATGTACATTAGCAAGAGATATTCATGCACATAAGTGTGATGCATATACTTACCTTGTGGTCTTGAGCTGGCTTAGGAAGAGATGAACCTGAGTAAACAAGGCTAGATAACATAGATACAACTACTAGATAGAGCAAACAGAAGAAGCCACAAGAGTACCAAGATTGGGATAACATGTAGAGAGTGAGTACTAGGTACTCTATTAAATATAGAAATGTCCCCAAAGGTAAAAGATGTGCAATGAATTCAAAGATTTCCTTCCCTAGAAGTCTTTCTCCCCCTGAATCTTATATTGGATAATGGGAGAAAATAGGGTAACAAAATCAGAGCAAAAGCAGATCAAATCACAGAAACATAACATAAACATGGCTTTCCCCTCTTAAAGACATGTAACTTCTCTCCTCTTGAACACCAAGCATCTGGGGCCTTTGATGTGATTACCTTTATCCCCCTATTGAAGTACTCTCTTCCCCTTTTGTAGTGATTAAGCTTTCATGTGATCTCTCTCTCCCCCTTTGACATCAACTTCCAAGAAGGGATCTTCTGGAGTATGAGTCAAAATAGGTTTGGTCCTTGAGTCACAGAGCAAAACAGTGATACGTCTCCAAAGTATCTATAATTTTTGATTGCTCCATGCTATATTATCTACTGTTTTGGGCAATATTGGGCTTTATTTTACACTTTTATATTACTTTTGGGACTAACCTATTAACCGGAGGCCCAGCCCAGATTTGTTGTTTTTTTGCCTATTTCAATTATTTCAAGAAAAGGAATATCAAGCGGGGTCAAAAGCAGGCGAAATCAACTGGAGAAGTTATTTTTGGAAGGAAAGCTACCGAATGGACTTGGACCCCACGTCAAGGAAGGAACGAGGAAGACACGAGTGTGGGGGCGCGCCCACCCCCTAGGGCGCGCCCCCTGCCTTGTGGGGCCCTCGTGGCTCCCCTTACGTGCTTCTTCCGCCTATATAACTCCACGTACCCTAAAACTTCCAGAACAGAGATTAGATCGGGAGTTCCGCCGCTGCAAAACCTCCAGAGCCACCAAAAACCAATCGGGACCCTGTTAGGCACCTGCCGGAGGGGCAACCTCACCGGTGGCCATCTTCATCATCCCGACGCTCTCCATGACGAGGAGGGAGTAGTTCACCCTCGGGCTGAGGGTATGTACCAAGAGCTATGTGTTTGATCTCTCTCTCTCTCGTGTTCTTGATTTGGCACGATCTTGATGTATCGCGAGCTTCGCTATTATAGTTGGATCTTATGTTTCTTCTCCCCCTCTACTCTCTTGTAATGGATTGAGTTTTCCCCTTGAAGTAATCTTATCGGATTGAGTCTTTAAAGATTTGAGCACACTTGATGTATGTCTTGCCGTGCGTATCTGTGGTGACAATGGGATATCACGTGCAACTTGATGTATGTCGGATCACGGGTTCCGGCAGACCCTTAAGGTTCGAACTCTGGGGTGCGCGCGGAGATCCAACCCTCCACCGTCTCGTACCTCGCCGAATCGCGGGGACCTAAACTACTAACAAGAACAACACAAGAGACGCAAGATTTATACTAGTTCGGGCCACCGTTGTGGTGTAATACCCTACTCTAGTTTGTGGTGTGTGGATTGCCTCTGGGGCTGACGAAGAACAGTACAGGGAAGAACAGCCTCGCGAGGGTATGTTCTTGGTGGGTGTGATGAACTGCTAAGTGGTATCCCGTTTCTCTAGCCTGAGGAGCGGGTTTCTCTCTCTCTCTCTCTCTCTCTCTCTCTCTCTCTCTCTCTCTCTCTCTCTCTTCGAATCCTTCCCGCTCTGTCCGATCATCCCGTTACTATGATGGCTAGCTCTACTTATATAGACGAAGGCCCTGGGGCTCTTCCCAAATATTGAGCGGGGAGGGCGCCAACAATCGGCCATTTTGAAGGGGAACAGCGGGTACACTTATCCTGACTAAAGTTGGTCCTCGCCTGCCAAAAGCTCTGGTGATGACGCCTGCTTGGGCTCCATGATGACTGCATTCCAGCCGTTGGGGCTGGTCTTGGTCTTGTTGCACGAAGCGGATGCCTTTGCTTGATGCCCTTGCTGCGCTTGCCCCTTTGCAGCAAAGAGGAAAGGAGGGCCAGCTGGCTGGCTGGCGCTCGACCGCGCCCTTGGTCGTCATGGTTTACGTCACGGGCACCTCGCGAGGTACCCCGCCTTGAGTTCTCCGCCTCCTCATGAGCCAGCCTGACGAGGCCACGCCTGAGGAAGCTCTTGGTCGTCCGCCCATGAGGCTTGGCCCCTCGCGAGGGTCTTGAGCTTGTGTTGATGAAGATGGGCCGTCTGGGCCTCCTTTGAAACCACGCCCGCGGGCAGCGGGCGAGCAAGTCTGGGACCCCGTTCCCGAGCGCCGACAAGAGCCCCGGGGCCACGACGCACCCGGACTTGGCCGTGCAGAGAGGCGAAAGGGCAAGTGCGAAGCGTTGTGGGCCCTAACAGCCTGCAGCCTTGGGCGCCGCGTGGCGGTTGATTGGACGTGGGAGCCTGCTCCCCCACGATGCCTTGGTAACCGCCCGGATTGACAGGTCCTTGCATGCATAGTTGGGCATGATGACTGGTGATCGTCGAGGCCGACGGTTGGCCTCCGTCGGTTATAAGTACGGAACGGCGTGCGCTCTTTCAGTCTATCCTTCTGCTTCTCTTCTTCCTCGTCTCGTCTAGTTGTCATGGCTCCGATCCGCCTGTTCTCCAGGGAAGAAAAGGGAAAGGCTCCTCAAGAGGATCCTGACCCGCTCCCCCCAAAGAAGCGGCTTGCTCTCTGGTGTCGGGGCAGGAGCGCAACCGAGGAGGCGCCCGTGCCCTGGTGCGTGCAACCGCCACCGGGGTTTCCTCTTCCCTTGTACGCGCAGATTGGTGGCCCTGAAGGAGGTGACGCTGGGCGCCACGAGCGGCGCCGTCGACGACGCCGGTGGGTCTTGAAGGTGTGCGTCTTCCCCCCTGGAGTCCACGCCGAGGGCTCCTGCCGGGAATTCGTGCTCCGCGTCGCCGCGCCTCCTAAGTCTTGGATCCGCCTTCCTTCTTTCTTCGCCTCCGTCGTCCGGCAGGGGGAGCCCCTGGGACTCTGGCTGCAGCACGCCGGCTGCGGCACCCTCGCGACAGGCAGTAGGTCGCAGATGGTTGCCTCGGGCGAGGTCTTCATGACTCGTGGCTGGAGCGAGGTCGCCCGGGTCTGCAGGACGAGGGGCGCCCTCACGATCCACCTGGAGTACGGCGGTGCTTCGGTGATGTCCTTCAAGCTCTTCGACGCGGAGGGTCGCCGGCTGAAGTGCTGCCCCGGGAGAGGTGGTCGGGGTTCTACTGTGGTGAGACAGAAGCCAACCGTCCGCTCCCTTGGCAGCTTCCCAGGCGACGAAGGCGCCGGGGGATCCAGCGACTCCGCCGAGCTCTTCGCGACGCCAGAGACGAGCGACGACAGCTACGAGCCCCCGAGCCTGCGCCGCTCCCGGAGCAGGGCGAGCTCGTCAGGTCGTCGCCGCCCCTGACCTGGATGGGGTCGGCTCCGGACCGGGTTGCCCACTGTTGATAGGACTCCTTAGGATTCGCGTCTTTTGTTCCTGCGAGGAGCCAAGAATGTACCCCGCGGGGACTTGTAAGATATTTGCAGCTTCGTTTATCAATATGATCCTTGTTATGAGGCAATGCAATGCGGGACGCTCATTCCGTTCTAGCTCGGTCCCTTCCTTTCGGACCTCGTGAGGGCTTGGTGCTCTGTCTTGGCGGTCCCAGTCCCAAAGCGGCTTCAGCCGTCGCTGGTATGCCAGTCGCGATGTCGTGGTCAAGGCTGAGGTGAGCGGCCCGAGGTCCGGTAAGAGCCTCTGAGTCGCGATGCTCAGGGGGTCCCCCTTGGCGCTCAAGCAGCCATCATTCAGTGAGAAAGGGGAGCGACGTAGCTAACACGGAGTTGCATTGAGTGTGGGGATGGTGTTGCGATGACTAGTGTGTCCGGAGGGCGACTTATCTCGAGGGTTAGGGCGATGCTTCCTGGCGTGGCGCTAGGTCTGTGCCCTCGCCGGCGAGAGATTGCGTGGTGAGGTCGTTCCGTGCTCCTCGGAGGGGCCCTGCAGGGTTACCACAAAGGGAACAAGAGCTCGCCGGGGCGATCGTTAGTCCCGCCGTTAGTTGCTTTGGAGTGGCGCGGGAGGCCTCGCGAGGTGTGCCGGGGCACTCGTGAGCCAGCGCGGGACTCACGAGGCCCTACCTCAAGGCGGGTTGCGCCTGGCTCTGGGCCTTATCTTCGAGTGTGTTCTTGCAAAAGTGGCTAGATGCCGGTGCTCTACGTCTTCGGGTCCCGGCTCTCGGGCTGGTCTCTACCATCGCTGGCATGCCAGGTCGCGATGCCATGGACAAGACCAGAGGGTGAGGGCCGGGGAGCCGGTAGGAGCCCTGAGTCGCGATGCTCAGGCACCCCCCTTTAACGCGCAAGCTGGATTAGATGACACAACTCTACTTCCTCGGGTCCCGGCTCTCGGGCTAGTCTCTACCGTCGCTGGCAAGCCAGGTCGCGATGCCATGGACAAGACCATAGGGTGAGGGCCGGAGAGCCAGTAGGAGCCCTGAGTCGCGATGCTCAGGCACCCCCCCTTTAACTCGCAAGCTGGATAGGATGACAAAACTCTACGTCCTCTGGTCCCGGTTCTCGGGCTGGTCTCTACCGTCGCTAGCAAGCCAGGTCACGATGCCATGGACAAGACCAGAGGGTGAGGGCCGGAGAGCCGGTAGGAGCCCTGAGTCGCGATGCTCAGGCACCCCCCCTTAACGTGCAAGATTTCGCCACCCAGGAGAAGGCACCAAATAACAAGCATGGTGGAGCATAATCCTAAGGAAAATGTATGAAGGATTCATGCCATGGGGCCCGCCCGAGCGGCTTGGGGATGATGCAGCCAGGGCGCCCCAATAGGGTAAGCTAAGAACATGAAATAAAAGGGATACATGCCGCAGGACGGACCCACGCGGCACAGGAATAATCTGACCACTCAAGGCGCTCCCAGCCAGTAAATAAAACTTAAAGATGTCACCTAGTGATGTTGGGGATGAAGGGCTGTTGATGTAGCAGACTCGGTGGGCTGCGGAGCCGATCCTCACGAGCCCCTGCTCGGGGGCCTCGGGAGGCTCCGGAGGCGCCGGGCGGCCCCTCACGGCCATCTCCATCTCCGCAGGCTGCGGCGTGCGACCTCTTGAGCCTCGGATGGTCCTCATGAGACGTTGGTGTGCAGCGGCCCGCGTTTGTGAGCCATAAGGCATGCGTGACGTAATCGTGGGGCGGGCCTTACAGCGTCCCACTCGCGAGGGCCAGATGCGCTCTCGAGATGCGGCTCGGTTGAGCCTGCATGCGTCGATGCAGACGCGCAGCCCACCATCCTCGCCTGGATGGGGGCCACAGCGGGTAGGCGGCGGCTGCCCCTCATGACCCTTGACTCCTGTAACTCCTGAATGGCCTTGCTGATGAACTCTCGGGGGTTCTGTCCTCCTGGTCTTGCTCCTGCTTGCGGGAAACGTGCTTCGAAACACGCCTCCACGTGGTGCCCAAGCGCCTCCCTCGAGACCTTGGCGAGGTCGGTGGCCCTCCAGGGGAGAGCCCCCGAGCCCTGCCTGAGGAGGGCGCCGGGCGCACTTTCCTATGCGATGGAAGGAGGCTCCCCCTGGCCTGGCGCGGGCCCTGAGGGGCCTGTCTCTTGATGAGCCGGGCCGGTCGATGTCTTCTTCTTCTTGGGTGCTGCTTCAGGAGGCGCCCTGCTGTTGTGGTCTGGGCCTTCCAGCGACGCGGCCTGAAAAGCTCGCTCCAAGGAGCACACTGCATCTCTCTCTTCACAGGGCACCATGATGACCCCGCCGCTCCCTGGCATCTTGAGGATGTTGTAGCCATGGTGGGTCACGGCCATGAACTTGGCCAACGCTGGGTACCCGAGGATGGCGTTGTACGGCAGGCGAATGTGGGCGACGTCGAAGTCGATGAGCTCGGTGTGGTTGTTATCGCGGGCCCCGAAGGTGACAGGAAGGCGGACCTGCCCGATCGGGACCGTGGAGCCGTCGGTGACTCCGGAGAAGGGCTTGGTTGGCTGAAGCTGACTGTAGGGCACTTGAAGATTGTCGAACGTCTCCATGGACAGGACGTTGAGCCCTGCTCCGCCGTCGATGAGGGTCTTGGTGACCAGCACATTGCTTATGATTGGGGAGCAAAGCATTGGGAGAACTCCGGCGGTGGCTGCGCACTTGAGCTGATCCACTGAGCTGAACGTGATGGCGCACGCCGACCACCTGAGAGGGCGTGGACTCGAGCTTGGGGAGGACTGCATTCACTTCAGGCGAACTGCTTGAAGATGCGGTGGGAGGTGGGGCTTGGGCTCCGCCAGGATGCAGCGATCGCTGCGCTTCTGAAGCCCCCAGCCCCTCGTCCCGATGACGGTCTTGATTCTCCTTGGTGGCGGCGCAGCGGAGGGAGGCCTGCGTTCCTCATGGATGATCCTCACGAGGCTGATCCCTCCAGCCCCCTCGCGAGGTGGGTCTTGCCGGTGATCCTCGCGAGGTTGGTCGCACCACCCTTGGCGCGGGCATGGTCTTCCCAAATATTCTGCATTTCTTCCTCCTCGGCCGTAGCCCCGGCGCTGCCTTCAGGCGTCTGCCGACCCTTCCTTCGCCCGGCCGGAGCTCTTGACATTCATTGGTGTTGTGGGTGTGGAGGTTGTGGTACACGCAGCATCACTGCCCTTGGAAGACTCGGGCTGATCTGCCCGCTTGGTGTCTGGTTCGGCCATGAGTACGGCAGCCCCTTGCGCTTTACATCCTTGGCCTTGGACTTCTTCTCTTCGGGATCCATGGCGGGCAGCTCGAGGAGGAAAGGCGCCCTCCTCAGCCCCGCGCACTTGGTCGCCAAGTTGAATAGCTCGAGGAGGTGCACAGATCTTCATGCATCGCCAGCTCCTCCTTCATCTTGACGTCGCACACGCCGTCGGAGAAGGCAGAGATGATGGCCTCCTCCGTTACCCTGGGGATCTTGAGGCGTGCGTTGTTGAAGCGCTGGATGTACTTTTGCAGGGTTTCCCCTGGCTGCTGCTTGATTCGGCGCATGTCGCTCACGGCGGGTGGCCGGTCACGAGTACCCTGGAAGTTGGCGATGAAGCGGGTGCGCATCTCGGCCCAGGAAGAGATCGTGCCTGGGGCCAGATTCAGGAGCCAAAGCGGGCTCGCCCTTGAGCGCCATGGGAAACCAGTTCGCCATGACCTTTTCATCTCCGTTGGCAGCCTCGATGCCCAGCTCAGTGAAAGCTGGAGGAACTCCGTAAGGTCTGCCGTGCCGTCATAAGCGTGGGGCAGGTCTGGCTTGAACTTGGCGGGCCACGCGACGCCGCGCAGCTCGGTGGTGAAGCGCGGCAAACCGCCGTGGCTGCTGGGGCCTCGGACGGCGAGAGCTTGGTCTTGCAGGCCTCCTGCGCCGTGGCTGGGGCAGCGTAGGTCTTGACGCAGCGTCTTTGGAGCGGGAGCGCCGGGCAGCTTCTTCGGGCGAGGAACTTCTTGGCAGCTCTGCTCTTGCAGCGCGCCGGCGCTGGCGGAGCGGGTTCCGCCAGGGCCGCGCGCCTTGGGGCCAGGCGCCTTCTTGAGGAGGAGGCGGTGGCGCCCGGAGCTTCATCGCCCAGCGAGGCGGGTGCGGTGCAGCAAAAGCGGACGGCGCGGTCGCCTCCGCAGCGCGGACGAGCTCGGCGACGCGGTCGAGCCATTCTTCGTAGACGTCGTCAACGGGAAGGTAGCGCAGGAGCTCGTTGGCCGCGATGAGTGCAGCTCGGGCCTCCATGGCCGCGCGGGGCGCGCGCGATGAAGAACCAGCGGGGGTGAGCGAAGGCGTGGCGGTGTGGCCGTCCTGCCTCATGGACGGGTGCTGGGACGACGCTTGCTGCTCGTTCCCCGCCGGGCCGGTGGCGGCGTTGACAGCCGGTGACGGGGAAGGACGAGGACGTTTGCAGACGTGGCAAGCGAGGGCGGCTCGGCGCTCGGCGCGAGCCCGACGAGCGTCAGACATGGTGGCGGTGGTCGGGGAAGAACGAGGCGACGAAAGGCAGATTCCGGCGCACCCCTACCTGGCGCGCCAAATGTTGGATCACGGGTTTCGGCAGACCCTTAAGGTTCGAACTCTGGGGTGCGCGTAGAGATCCAACCCTCCACCGTCTCGTACCTCGCCGAATAGCGGGGACCTAAACTACTAACAAGAACAACACAAGAGACACAAGATTTATACTAGTTCGGGCCACCGTTGTGGTGTAATACCCTACTCTAGTTTGTGGTGTGTGGATTGCCTCTGGGGCTGACGAAGAACAGTACAGGGAAGAACAGCCTCGCGAGGGTCTGTTCTTGGTGGGTGTGATGAACTGCTAAGTGGTATCCCGTTGCTCTAGCCTGAGGAGCGGGTTTCTCTCTCTTTCTCTCTCTTCGAAACCTTCCCGCTCTGTCCGATCGTCCCGTTACTATGATGGCTAGCTCTACTTATATAGACGAAGGCCCTGGGCCTCTTCCTAAATATTGAGCGGGGAGGGCGCCAACAATCAGCTATTTTAAAGGGGAACAACGGGTACACTTATCCTGACTAAAGTTGGTCCTCGCCTGCCAAAAGCTCTGGTGATGACGCCTGCTTGGGCTCCACGATGACTGCATTCCAGCTGTTGGGACTGGTCTTGGTCTTGTTGCACCGAAACGGATGCCTTTGCTTGATGCCCTTGCCTGCGCTTGCCCCTTTGCACCAAAGAGGAAAGGAGGACGTTGCGCGGGCTGGCGCCCGACTGGCGCCCTTGGTCGTCATGGCTTACGTCACGGGCACCTCGCGAGGTACCCCGCCTTGAGTTCTCCGCCTCCTCATGAGCCAGCCTGACGAGGCCGCGCCTGAGGAAGCTCTTGGTCGTCCGCCCCGCGAGGCTTGGCCCCTCGCGAGGGTCTTGAGCTTGTGTTGATGAAGATGGGCCGTCCTGGGCCTCCTTTGAGCCACGCCGCAGGCCGCAGGCAGGCAAGTCTGGGGACCCCCGTTCCCAGAACGCCGACAGGGTTGGCACACGTTTTCTTCGTGATTCTCCGGTAGAAACTTTGGGGCACTCTTTGAGGGTCTATGTGTTGGTTTGAATAGATGAATTGAGATTGTGTGATGCATATCGTATAATCATACCCACGGATACTTGAGGTGACATTGGAGTATCTAGGTGACATTAGGGTTTTGGTTGATTTGTGTCTTAAGGTGTTATTCTAGTACGAACTCTAGGGCTGTTTGTGACACTTATAGGAATAGCCCAACGGATTGATTGGAAAGTATAACTTTGAGGTGGTTTCGTACCCTACCATAATCTCTTCGTTTGGTCTCCACTATTAGTGACTTTGGAGTGACTCTTTGTTGCATGTTGAGGGATAGTTATATGATCCAATTATGTTATTATTGTTGAGAGAACCTGCACTAGTGAAAGTATGAACCCTAGGCCTTGTTTCCTAGCATTGCAATACCGTTTACGCTCACTTTTACCACTTGTTACCTTGCTGTTTTTATATTTTCAGATTACAAAAACCTATATCTACCATCTATATTGTACTTGTATCACCATCTCTTCGCCGAACTAGTGCACCTATACAATTTACCATTGTATTGGGTGTGTTGGTGACACAAGAGACTCTTTGTTATTTGGTTGCAGGGTTGCTTGAGAGAGACCATCTTCATCCTACGCCTCCCACGGATTGATAAACCTTAGGTCATCCACTTGAGGGAAATTTACTCTTGTCCTACAAACCTCTGCACTTGCAGGCCCAACAACGTCTACAAGAAGAAGGTTGTGTAGTAGACATCAAATAGCATGTAGGATATGATGCTGGTAGAGGACAAGAATGATCGAGTGGAGCTGGAACAAAAGAAACAGGAACTAGTGGCAAATTGTCTTCTCTGCAGTGAAATCGGTGACACCGATTGTATTTTCCGGTTGCACCGAAATGGTTCGGCTTGACTGAAAGAGACGGACCGGTATGACCATGTTCAACACAGAGAGAACATTTGTCACCTCAGCTCACTAAGCAAATAAGATCTCACAAAGATTTGCAAGGAATTAACAGAAGGATTTGCAATGAATTTGATGCAAGAAATGCAGAACAAAACAGAGAAAAGAAAAGAAGATCTAGATGAATTTTTTTTGATAAAAGGAAGGGGAACAAATATGCAAGGAACAAATGCAAGAACTCAAAGAAACACTAGAGAACTGAATCTAGAATTGGGCGGCAACAGTCACCTATGTTAGAGTATATTGACTGAGGAGTCAAGTGAGAACACTTGATCACAAGTCATACTCATCGATAAAGCTCAAAAAGGGGTTACCATTTTTCGTTTAAGCATTTGATGTATTTACATCTTGTTGAGTTGCTTTGACCCATATCTTGGGGTAAAGCTTCTCTAAGATGGAATATCATACCTTTGGTGGTGGTGTTGAACTTGATCATGTAGTTGAACTTGTGGAGTGCTCGAGGTTGATGTAGCGCATCAATGGTTGGGGCACCACTTGTATGCTGAGTTCATCTACCTACATGGGTTAGTCTTGCAAGGAAGAGCACTTGTGTATCCACATGACAATCATGAAATTTGATACCAAGTGAAAGTTGATATATAGAATTTATCAAAAGGATATGTTGAAAGGTTTCATGCTTCCTTGTCTTCAACCACCATGTTGTAGAGACTTGGTGATGTAGAGGTTGCTCAAGATATGAGTGTGTTGCAATCTCATAGAATTAGATTCACCCAAGTACCTACAAGGGTTTGATAGCATGCAAGGTACAAATGTATCCAAGACATATGATCATCATCATAAGAGAAAAAGTCAAGGATCAGTCATAGGCTCATGCCTTGCATGTATCCAAATGGAGTTACTACTCCAAGTTTGAAGCATCAATGATGTTCAATTCACCTCTCAATCGGCAAAATACTTTCTCATCAAGCAGTTTTGGTGAATATATCTGCTAATTGCTTATCTGTACGACATGCTTAAGATCAATGTCCCCTTTAGCAACATGATCTCGAATGAAATGATGACGAACTTCAATATGCTTAGTTCGAGAATGTTGCACCGGATTGTGAGCAATCTTAATAGCACTCTCGTTGTCACAAAGCAATGGAACATGTTTCACATTGATCCCATAATCTTTAAGAGTTTGGGTCGTCCAAAGTAATTGAGCACAACATGAACCGGCGGCAATGTATTCCGCTTCGGTGGTGGATAAGGATACCGAGTTTTGTTTCTTGGAGGACCAAGACACAAGAGATCTACCAAGAAATTGACAAGTACCTGAAGTTTACTTTCTATCTGTAAGTGCATCTAGTGCCACCCCTAGTTGGTTTTGGAGTATTGATGACAAATGTGGTTGAGGGACTAATGCGTTTGTGAGAATTGCAGGATAACGCAGGTAGTGTCCCTCATTGATTCGGTTTACCTACCGGAGATGACCCTAAAAATGTATGAAGACATTGACGACAATGGTGGTATGTGAAGATATTCACATTGAAGACTATGACATGAGAAGACATTGAGTGAAGACTATGGAGCCTTGAAGATCGTGTCGTTTCGTTGTTTCCTTTTCTTCTTTGTTGAGTCATAGGAACCACCATACTGTTAAGTGGGGTCCAAGTGATCATAGTCGGAATGACTGAAGTGATGCTCAACCCATCCTATGTCTTCGAGCGAAGACAATGAGAGCAAAACTTATCCAGAGCTGGATGAGTCAGCTTTGCTTGTAGCCCAAGTAAAGTTGCCGTGTGTGTTTGAAATCGACCGTTGGAACACGTGTCGGTTCCTTAGTGACCTGTGGTCATTTCGGACATAACAGGTCGGGTTGCCTAGTGGCTATAAATAGCCCACCCCTACACCATAAATTGGTGGCTGCTCAGAGTTAGTGCACGGCTTTTTCGTTTGAGAGCAACCCACCTCGAAGCCTTTGAGAGAGAAATCCTTGCGAGGACAAAGCCCAAACACCCAGAGCCAAAGAGTGTTAGGCATCACTGAAGTCTTTCTATCTGTGTGACCTGAAGACTTATTACACTTGAGGACTGTGAATCCTCCAGCCGGTTAGGCGTCGCGTTCTGAGCATCCAAGAGTCATTGTGGATTGCCGGTGAACGAAGTCTGCGAAGGTTCGGAAGTCTACCTTGAAGACTTACTAGAGTGATTGGGCGAGGACTGTGTGTCCTTAGCTCAAGGGGAATAAGGTGAAGACGCAGTCTTCTGAGTTGAATCTCAGCCTCCTTAACCAGATGTACAGTTGTCACAGCAACTAGAACTGGTCCAAAAAATCATGTGTCTCAACAAGTGACTGGTTCTATCTTCTCCCTCACCTTACTTAGAGTTTGTCTTCGTGAAGTCATTGCCTATTTGTCATACCTGTTTGACTTCATTGCTTGACTACTTTTGTTGATTGGCTTCTCACTATCTTCCATCTTGATCCTACTACCAAGCTGCTATTAGTCTTGTACTTTCAAGTTATTGCATACTAGACTATGGTTTGTTTGTTGTAGTTTATCTTCCGCTGCATATCAATTAGGTCATTTCTATTGTTTGTCTTTGAAACATCCGTGTTTTGGAGACTTTCCTAAAAATCGCCTATTCACCCCCCCTCTAGTCGATAACTAGCACTTTCAATTGGTATCAGAGCAAGGTACTCCCTTGTTCTGTGTGATTCGGTTTAACCACCTGGAGTTTTAGCTATCTCGACTGCAGGGATAATCAAAGTCACCGCTGCTTGCCCCGTGTTCGATGGAACTGACTATCCCTACTGGAAGAATAAGATGCGCATGCATCTTGAAGCCATTGATGTCGACCTCTGGTATGTCGTCAAGAACGGCATTCCCAAATCTGGTGAAGGTGTCACCCCTGCTGATGTCAAGAAGTTCATTCAACTGGACTCTACTGCAAAGAACATCATCTGTGGTCATCTGACCAAAGGACTGTATGGCCGTGTGAGTGCTCGAAACGTCGAAGCTAGTCAGGGGGGCTATCCAAGGTCAACGAAGGCGTCTCAACCCGGAGAGATCAAATAATCGGTGTTCTTCAGAACCTCTTCAACCGCTTCAAGAGAAGCGACAATGAAAATGTCCAGCTCACGTTTGATCGCCTCTTGACATCACAAATGAGCTTCATGCTCTCGGCGCCACCGAGATCACCAAGCATGAAATCGTCAAGACACTAATGAGATCACTTGACAGCTCTTTTGACACCCTTGCCCTCATGATACAAGAACGCCCTGACTTCAAGACACTCGATCCGTCTGATATACTTGAGAGGCTCAACACACATGAGTTCCAGCTTTCTGAGAAAAGAGATATCTATGGTCCCAACTATGGCCGAACTTGCGCATTGAAGGCAAAAGTTGTTTCCTCATCCAAGAAGAATCGATCATGCGGTTCTGATGATCCTGAAGACATTGGAAAGGAACTTGCTATGCTTGTGAAGAAGTTCCAGAAGTTCACTAGGAAGAAAGGCTTCATAAAGTCTTCACGATCCAGCTCAAGAAATGATGAAGCTTCCACTCATGACTACAAGAAGAGAACATGTCACAAGTGCAAGAAAACTGGACACTATATCTTTGAGTGTCCACAGTGGGACAATGAGAAGAAGAAGAAGAAGAGCAAGGAATATGATTCTAATGACAAGAAGAAGAAGAAATCTTCAAAGTCTTCTTCCAAGTCCTCATCAAAGTCTTCATCTCATAAGAAGAGCTCATCCGCAAGGCTCGTGCTTTTGTTGGCCGGAAATGGATTCAGAGGAGGAGTCCGCTCGAGGAGGTGGAGGTGGAGTCTCAAGAGGAGTCCGACCACAGCGTCGCAAGTCCGCTTTAGCCATAGCCTATGTTGCCAAGTCCATCTTCAACACTGAAGACAATGACTTCTACACCAACGCTGAAGCTGATGACAAGGACGACCCTGCTCCCACCTACTGCTTCATGGCACGCGGTGCCAAGGTAAAATCACGTGATTCTTACTTTCAAACATCAAGTGAAGATGACTCTGATTGTGAATCCAAACCCAGCTACAAAGCACTTGCTAAAATTGCAACCGAACAACAAAGAGCTATGGAACATACTCAAAAACTGTTAGACAAAAGCGATGACCTGTTGGACACGGAAATGACACGTTCACAGTCCTTAGTTGAAGACATTAAAAATCTTCATGCTAAGTACCAAGAACTTGAAAGTCGTCATGAAACGCTCTCAACTACTCATGAAAAGCTCTCCTATGATTATCTTCAAAGGAAGCAAGAGCTTGAGAAATTGAGAGCGGCTCATGAAGATCTTGAAAAAGAGAATGATTCACTTCGCGCTCAATAGATCAGATCCGCTCAGGATGGATTTGAACCACCATGTCTAAAATGTCTTGAGCGTGATATCGCTACCTCTATTGATGAATGTTCAACTGCTGCTACTGTTGCATTGTCTTCAACTACTAATGTGGTAACTAACCCCTCTGCGGAGGATACCACTGCTATTGCTGATGAAAATGCTAGGTTGAAGACATTGCTTGAAACAGGGATGTATAAAAGCCTGAAAGGGCATCGGACACTCTGCGATGTCCTCAAAAGCAGATTCTCGAACCGAAACCCTAGGAAAGAGGGTGTTGGGTTCGAGAGGAAAATGAATGTTGATGGTTCCTACTGGAAGCCTGAGCAGTATCCCAAAACCACATGGGTTGCTGCAAAGGGATCTTCAGTGGATCCTTCCACCTTATCTGGTTTTACCTGCGCTAACCCTATTATCATTGATGAATCCTTTGATGCAAACTATAAGCTGTTCAAAAATCAAAATGGTGAAGTGTTTGCCAGATATATTGGTACTAATTGCAGGAATGGACCACCTATGAAGAAGATCTGGGTTCCCAAAAGCTGTCTTGAGAATCTTCCAGTGAATGTCATCATGACACCACCAGGAAGAAGACAAACCCTGCACCTAAGGCGTCATATGGTCCAAAGGCTTCATACATGCACGGAGGACTCACCGAGTCACCCTAACGCCAATGTTTTGCGGAAACCGTACTCAAATTTATGAATATGAGCGTGTATCTTCAAACCGCTATGTTCATAGAACTAAGAACTTTTACCTTATCCATATGAGTATCATTCATCTCCTGCAAGGCTATTTGCTAGGGCTCCAAAGCGAAGTTCTCGAGATGCTGCACTTAGACTCATTGCTTCTAAGCCACCCCTCAAGATGTGGGTGGTTAAGAAGAATTAACTTCCTTTTGTAGGAAAGGGTCTCCACCAAAAATCAAAGGCGTCGATGATATTGTCAGACCTAAAACATCTTGTAGGGCACAAGATCAAATGCCCAAATGGTCTCACTATGTATTTTGTTCCTGAATCGTTCGCCATTCATCCTATCAGTCCTAATCTTGATTTAAGCTTCAATAATGCACTTGCCCGTCAAATGTTTATGCTTCACAATGCTCTTGGTGAAGCATATCCCCCTAACTGTACTGTAGGGTATGACACCTCATGCTTCAGAAAGGATTATGGACAGTGGATGCACTAATCATATGACTGGTGATTGAAGTCTTCTCATGGACTCAACCTTACGTCCATCAGACAAGAGTCACATCACATTTTCTTAACTGGTAAAAGCAAGGTATTGGGTCTAGGTAGAGTTGCAATCTCAAAGGATCAACACCTGGATAAAGTGATGCTTGTTGAATCCCTTGGTTTCAACTTGATGTATGTCTCAATGCTTTGTGACTTGAACATGATTGTGATATTCGGAAAATATTGTTGCCTTGTACTAATGGAATCTGACAATTCTCTAGTCTTTGAAGGGTGTAGGAAAGATTATCTATACATGGTAGATTTCTCAGCAGGTCCACAGCTTGCCGTATGTCTTCTTGCAAAAGCTTCAGAATGCTGGCTCTGGCATCGGAGGCTGGGGCATGTTGGCATGAGGAACTTACACACACTCGCCAAGAAGAAGCATGTCATAGGCATCGAAGGTGTCAAGTTCAAGAAGGATCATTTGTGTGGTGCTGCGAAGCTGGAAAGATGACTAGGGCAAAGCACCCTCGAAGACAATCATGACGACATCTCAACCCTTCGAGCTGTTACACATGGATTTGTTTGGCCCTACTCATTACTCTACCCTCACAACAACTGCTTGTCTCTATGGCTTCGTCATTGTTGATGACTACTCAAGATACACATGGGTGCACATAATTCTCTACAAGACTGAAGTGCAAGATGTCTTCAGATGCTTCGCTAATCGAGCAATGAACAATTATGGCGTCAAGATCAAGCATATCGAAGTGATAACGGGTTTGAATTCAAGAACACCGGACTTGATCTTTATCTGGATACCATGGGAATCACTCATGAGTTCTCTGCTCCATACACACCTCAGCAAAATGACATCGTGGAGCGCAAGAATAGAACCCTCATTGAGATGGCTCGAACAATGCTCGACGAGTACAAGACACCAAGAAAGTTCTGGCCTGAAGCTATTGATACAACATGTCACGTCATCAACCGTGTCTACATCCATAAGCTTCTGAACAAAAGTTCATATGAGCTCCTTACTGGCAAGAAGCCAAATGTCAGCTACTTCAGAGTATTTGGGGCTAAGTGCTGGATCAAGGACCCCCATAACAAGTCAAAATTTGAACCAAAAGCTCACGCAGGCTTCATGCTCGGTTACGGAAAGGACTCGCACTCCTACAGAGTCTTCAACCTTTATCTCTACAAAATCGTCGAAACTATAGACGTGCGATTTGATGAAACCAATGGTTCACAAAGAGAGTTCCTGCCAAGCACACTAGACGAAGCTCCGCCCAGCGAATCTATCAAGCTGATGGGAACTGGTGAAATCATGCCTTCTGAAGCACAGCCTGAAGAGGAACTTATCATTTCTGCACCTAACCAAACTGAAGACAATGCTCAGCCTGAAGACAATCCTCCCAATGATGACAGTGATCAGCAAGAGCAAAGTCTTCGTCCAGTTCATCCTCGAGTTGCAAATGAAGTACAGATTGAGAAGATAATCGATAGCATCAATGCACTGGTCCGCTTACTCGCTCAAGAGCAACACAGCTAGCAAATTTACATGGGCACTTTTCTTTTGTGTCAATATCGTAACCCAAGAAAGTTCTTTGAAGCCTTTATGGAACCAGAATGGATACAAGCTATGCAAGAAGAACTTCAACATTTCAAGCTGAACAATGTTTGGGAACTTGTCAAGCGTCCTGACCCTCGCAAGCATAACATTATTGGCACCAAATGGATATATCAAAACAAGCAAGATGAGCATGTTCAAGTCGTCAGAAACAAAGCACGTCTTGTGGCTCAAGGATATACTCAAGTTGAAGGAATTGACTTGATGAAACATTTGCTCCTGTAGCTAGGCTTGAAGCTATTCGCATACTACTAGCCTATGATAACCACCACAACATCTTGATCTATCAAATGGATGTGAAGAGTGCATTTCTCAACGGCAAGATTGAAGAAGAAGTATATGTCGCTGAACCACCTGGCTTTGAAGATCCAAAACATCCTGATATGGTGTACAAGCTAAATAAAGCACTGTATGGCCTCAAACAAGCTCCTCGCGCCTGGTATGATCTGATCAAAGACTTCACGAGAGAAAAGGCTTCAAACCTGGATCCCTTGATCCCACACTCTTCACGAAGACATATGATGGTGAACTGTTTGTATGCCAAATATATGTGGATGACATTATCTTGGTTTGCACCAACCGTAAGTATAGTTATTAATTTGGATACATGATGCAAGAACAATATCAGATGTCCATGATGGGAGAGCTCAAGTTCTTCCTTGGTCTTCAAAATCGTCAGCAAAGGAATGACATCTTTATATCTCAAGAAAAATATCTCCAAGATTGTCTGAAGAAGTTTGGAATGCAAGAGTGCAAAGGATACACGACGCCAATGCCGATAAACACCATCCGGGTCCCAAGCGACAATGGTAAAGAGTTCGATCAAAAGGTATACCGCTCCATGATTGGTTCCTTACTTTACCTATGTGCATCTAGGCCAGATATTATGCTTAGTGTTTGCATGTGTGCTCGATTCAAAAGCGGCATCAAAGGAATCGCGTCACTTAGGCGTGAAGCGAATTCTTTGATATTTGGCTCACACCCCAACACTGGATTATGGTATCCAAAGGGCTCAAAATTTGATTTGGTTGGATTTTTGGATGCTGATTATGCTGGTGACAAGGTGGATCGCAAGTCTACATCGAGGCACATGTCACTTTACGGGACGATCACTCGTCTGTTGGTCTTCAAAGAAGCGTAACTGTGTATCACTCTGGCTGCTGAATCTGAATACATTCTTTCTGAATCTTGTTGTGCTCAGCTTACGTGGATGAAGCAAACTCTCAAGGACTATGGCATCAATCGACACAAGTACCTCTCTTCTGCGACAACGAAAGCGCCATCAAGATTGCCAACAATCCAGTCCAGCACTCGAAGACAAAGCGCATTGAAATTCGTCATCATTTTCTCAGGGATCATGTTATGAAGAAAGATATTGACATCATTCACGTCAACAATGAAGAGCAACTGGCAGATATCTTCACAAAGCCCTTGGATGAGAAAAGGTTTTGCAAGTTACGGTGTGAGCTAAATATCTTGGAATCCTCAAATGTCCTGTGATCAAGCACACATCCTAACACTTATGCATGTTGATGACTTAGATGTGCAACACACGAAGTAACGTATATCTTCACCAATGAAGACTTACATTCCGAGTGTGAATACATTAACATGGAATTTGACTTGAGCGCCACGATAATTGTGCGCCGTGTGCAGGTCTAATACTTCCTATACGGTGGGTAATGCCACCACCAAATTTCCTTGTTTGAAGTGTTTCACTCATGGCGTTATTTCTGCAATATCTTCGCATTTGATTTGTCTTCAACTTCAACCTATCTTCATGATTTTCTTCACTATGTTGATTTGGTTGTTTCTCGATATATATATATATATATATATATATATATATATATATATATATTGTTCTGTCCTCTACAGCATTCACTTATAGCTATGTCTTCCAAGTTGAATCTTTTGAACTAAGTGAATGTGATCGGACCTCAATCTCTCTACGCTTTCTTTCTCAAACTCTATCTGTCCAAATCATATGCATTCTATTGAAACTGTCGAATGTCTTCTCTGCATCCTTGTCAGCAGAAGACACAGAGACAAACTTTAAGTCTATTTTAAATGATTCATCCTTACTGTTGAAATCCGGAGAAGCCGGAACGACCATCCGACAAACCTGGCGGGCGTGGGAATGTGGGACAACTCAGAGCATGTTGCATGCTTGCCACGTGCCCCTCAGATGTGAACCGCCAGGAGCACCTACGTAATTGCGATGTGCCGCACACCACCTTATAAATACATGTCCCCTGCGGTAAAGAAAATCTTCTTCCACCTCTCCACCTCGTCAAAACCCTAGCGCCACCGCTAGCTCTCGACGACGCCGGCGACGAAGCGCTTAGCTGCCGCGACTTCTCCGACGCCGTCCTCACGCCGGCCGCGAACATCGTCATCTCCGCCGCCACCGTAGGTGTCCTCCGTCGCCAAGTTAGGGCACGGTGGATTGAACTGCTCGGCTTCCTCTTCTTCCCGTCTAGCAGTTCTTCGAGTGGTAAATATAACTCCATTTTTACCATCTTTTTGATCTTCAAGATTCATCCTACTTACCAAAATCGGTTTACGCCCATACAATGTTAGATCTATTCTGTCTGCATCTCATACTGCCTAGTATATTCACTTAAGCTTCATAACTAGTTAGATTCCTCACTTGTACTTATTCACGGATTCGTACAAATTTGGAACCAACTCTCAGCGTATAAGTGAATGTCTTTGCACCATGAGGTCAATGTCTTCAAACTGATTTATCTTCAAAATCTTCTGAGAATGCATATGACCTCTTCCCCTTCCCTCGCATCTCTAATGCTGTCACAGGTACATGTCCGTGGGAGAATCCCTTGGTTCTCATAGTCTGCATTCGTTTGCAGAATTCTTACAGCATCAAACTAACTCTCCCGAAGCCAGTTCCTGTTTGTCCAGCAAACGCAAGCCTTTGAACGTATTGAAGCCATTCAGTTTGAAGCTCATGGCTGCAGATAAATCAGTCAAGAAGGGCGGCAGACAGCGTCGTGGGGGAACCTCAAAAGATCTGCCTGATGACCTCGCAGAGCTTTACAAGACCGATCCCCAAGAGAATTACAATCAACAAGACGCCGAATCCAATGGATTCGACGATATTGGGCTGAACAATGGTTCAAGTACAATTTCGTGACCCGGGAATATGTTGAGAAGAATGCTATCGTAAGCCCTTGGGGTGATATTCTCTTTCGAGGCCTTCCACCCAAGAACATGGCTGAAGCTATTGCACAAGGTTTCTATCCTTGTATGGTCCGTGGACCTCAGCCTGAAAATGCCGACCCAACGTCATTGCTCTGGTGTCATGACGATAATCTCTTCAAGCGCAACTTCCAGCATGCAAAGGCTTCTGCCAAGGAAAACAAGAAGTCATTGGGATTAGACTTCAACCCTGGTCCCTCTGCTTCCCCGTCTTGGCCGACGGCTCATGTGATCTTTGAACCCAATGTCATCATCCCTTTTCAAACCTTGATGGCCTCATCACTTACATCTTGGTCCAAGGTGCCAAAGTGGATCACTCTGATGACGATGCTGAGTCTGATGAAGCCCCAGCTCCAGCTCCTGCTCCTGCTCCAAAGCCGCAGAAGCTAAAGAAAGTCAAGGCTTCAAAGTCAGCTGCTCCTCCAAAAGCTTCACGTGTGAAGCCACTGGCTACTGCACCTCCTGAAGCCAGTGTGCAGTCTGAAGATCAATCCCGTATCTACAAGAACACGGAGAAGAGAAAGAAAAGTGTCAAGAATACTGAACTAACACTGACTCCTGCTGCCATTCTGCGTGAAGAGCACATTGATCTGTCCAGTGATGAAGATCTTGCAGATGATGCTCTTGAGCAACTTATCAAGAGCAAAGAAGAAGCGAAATCTTCAACAATTTGCCTCTCTTTGATGTGGCAATCATCCATCACTTCATTGATGAGTGGTTTGACACCTCGAACATCAGCTTTGAAGATCTGAAACTTCCTATTGGCCTCAGCGTCTCCTTCAATGGCGCCATTGCATCTGAGCTAGCTCTTGCTCAGCGCATTGTTGAACTGAAGAATAAGATTGACTATGAGAAGGCTCAGTTCAAGAAGCATATGGCTGCACTCAGCGTGCAGGATGTCAAAAACTTCAAGGTCATGCTGCACGAGCTCAAAGAAGCCTTTCTCAAGAAGCGAGAAGAAGCCAGAGGCTCTCGTGAGCGCATGAAGAGTCTGGTGATAAGTGTGTGCTTGCCTACAATGAAATTTGAGAAGCGCAAGGCTCTTGGCCGTCTGGCATTGACCCAGAATGGTTGCAAAGAGGAAGAGATCTTCAACTGACCAAGCTGCACCTTCAAGGCAGGAAGAACCCGCATAGTCTTCCCAAGTAGCATGGTAGCTCGAAGCCAAAGGTCCGGTCAACCGCTTCGAGCGAGAAGAAGGCGAGGGCTGCCGAGGCTGAAGCGAAACAGGAAACTTCTGAAGCCTCGATGCAGCTCCCTCCAATAAGAAGCTTAAGACCAAGAAGAATCCGGCTGCTCCCACAGAGCCCTTGGTTGTTGAACCCATTTCGATTGGTTCGTCCAGCGTCGCAACCCAAGAACTTCATGATGATCGCTCATGAGCACTTCCACAGAGGCTCCACGGGCTGAAGAGATTCCAGCGATTGATCCCATCACTGCTGAAGACATTGGTCACCATGACAATGTTGAAGATGATGAAGTTCTTCCTCAAATTGAATACAATGTGGTATCATCGCCGTTTGTTAAATAGCAAACTCATCGGCATTGGTCGTCCTCGACGCCAACTTTCGAGATGCTTCATGGGCTGATCGCCCGCAACAAGAAGACTCCCCTAGTACTCCCCAACAACAAGTCACTCCCCAACAACAATAGCAAGAAGAAGAGGAAGACTTTGAGGCCCAGGCAACCCCATCTCCAAAGGCGTCGCCAACATTTCGCAGGCTTCGCAAAGGTCAAAGGCCTCAAGTACCTCTCTCGGCGTTCGGAAGGAGAAGAGCACCACAAACCTGTTGCTCGTCAAGTGTTTTCATAAGCCTCTCCAACTGTGATTGTCTCTGAGTCTGAAGCTAATGCTGCTGTAGACAATCCGCTGCATCGGTAGAAGACACCCAAGAAGAAGAAGAACGTGTCCCTACACCCCTGTAATTGAAGAAACTATTCCTGATATCAACGTGCCAGTGCCCGACCCTCCAGCTCCTCACGTGGAGGTTGAAAACATTGAGGCTGCCACCTCCAACACCAATGAAGCCAATGACGTGGTCATGGCTGAAGAAAATGTGGAGCCTGCACCAACAGCTCCTGAAGCCAATGAAGGAAATGTGCCTGAAGCCAATGAGGCAACTGCTCCCGAAGCATCTGCTGAGCAGCCAGAAGCCTCAGTTGTTGCCACTGTGTCACATCCCTAGAATTTGTTTGTCATTAGTTGCATTAAGGCATTCATGTCATCATGTTCAAATTTCTCAGAAAGTTGAAATGGGGATTGCCTAAACCTTAGCATTAAAGGAATTCACTAGTTTTACCTAAAATATTTTTGGTAAGTCCAAATGGCTTTCAAAAATGTTCATCATTTATGGTAAATCATAAACACTAGCCGTAGGTGATGCACATTTTTCCATGACATATTTGGGCTCTGAATTAAATCATATTCTATTTGAATTTGGGCACTTAAATACTATGAAATATTTAAAATGTCCAAATAATCCTAAACTGAAATGTTCCATGTTGGATATATTCCAAGCACTGGCCATGATCAGTTTGGTGATTTTTGAGTGTGCCTAAGTATTTTTAATAAAGCCAAACACAATTACAGAAAATAGAAAAGAGAAATAAAAATAGGAAAGAATAGAGACTCACCATGCAACCTACAGCGCCCACCAACCGGCCCAGCCTCTGTTTCGCCCAGCCCACCACACCGCTGGCTCCTGCCGCATTCCTTCTCGCGCCGGTGGGCGCGGCGTGCCCGACGCAGCGTGGCCACACGCCGCCACCTCCTCCCTGCTGGCTGCCTCCTCCTCCCCCACAGGCGTCTCCGCGATGCCACGCACCCCCTGGACCGCTCTCTCTCTCCGTGCTTTCCCTCCCTGCTCTCTCCCTCTACTTTGGCGCCACCGTCGGCGCCGCTCGTTGTTGCCTCGGCCACCGGCCCTCCCTCGCTCATCCAACATGCTCTAGAGACCCGCCGTGTCTCCCTCGTCCTCCCCGACGGCTCACGCGACCGGAGAAGCCCCGAAGCGCCGCCCCGACGCTTTTCCCCTCCTCGGCGGAGATCGGCCTCCCGCCTCGCTCGGCTCCGACCTTTCCCGAGCCCGCTCCGAAGCCTACTGGAACCACCGTGAGCTCCTGATCATCCTCCCCCTCTCCGTTTCCTCTCTAGCATGCCGTAGCCGCCGTGCCTCTCTCACCCGACAGCGCCGCCGCCAAAGCTCGCCGGCGATGACGCTCCGATGACCATATGGTCCCGGGCTAGTGTCCAACGCACTCCCCGCAACACGTAGAAGCCGTAGATGCTAGTGCCGCCCCGCATAGGCCACTGCAGTGACGAGCCCGAGCTCGCCCGAGCTCCGGCCGCCAAACACGCGTCGTCGGCGCCTTTTCCGCGACCGAGCCCAACTACATGCACCACCCGCCGCGGCTCGCCCCCAGCTACCTTTAGAGCCCAACGGCGCCCCAAACGGTGCCCTGTAGGTGAAATCCGAGGTGCCCCGCCGCGTCTGGCCTCGCCGGCGGCTAAATGCCGGTGAGTTGACCCCGTTTGACCCTGGTTGACTCCGTGTGGGCCCAGGTTGACTTCCCCTGACTCCATGACAGGTGGGGCCCGTCCTCTAGTTAAATTGGTTTTAGTGCTAACTAAAAACTAGTTAGGCTAATTACACTAACACGCTGGACCCACAGGTCGTGGTTTGACCTGGACCGCCATGATTGACCTTCGACGTCATAGTGACGAATCTTGTGTGATAATGCCTTTTCTCGATTTATTCTTTTCAGAAATTCCGTAAAATAGTATAAACTTCTAAAATTCATATAAAATCAACCGTAACTCCAAATAAAATAAATTATATATGAAAAATGATCAGAAAAATATGAAGAATCTGTTTATGCCATGATCATGCATGTTTGAACAAGTTAACCTCACTGATTAGGACAAATGATGATTAGGGCAATTTATGAAATAACATTTGGAGTTGGAATTTGTTCTTGTTCGAGTTCCACTTCAATTAACTTGGCTAGATATTGCATTAGGTGAATTCAGTACCTTAACATGACATGTCATTCATGTGAATGTGCATTGCATTGATTGTGTTCTTTCTCGATTGCGGTGTTTGTCCCCTCTCGATGAGCGGCGTCTGACGATGAGTTCGATGACACCGATGAAGAACTATATTATCTTCAGAAGTGCCAGGCAAGCAAAACCCCCTTGTTCATTCCGATACAATCCCACTCTCTCGCTCCTGCTCTCTTTTACTGCATTAGGACAACAACGATTCATCTGTTACTTGCTGCGGTAGTTGAACCCCTTTATCCTCTGCATGACCTGTCATTCCACAATAAATAGATGAAACCCACTAGTATGAGTAGGAGTTGTTTGAGCCACATTGTGCCTACTCATTCATGCTTCTTTGTCATGCCTGTTATCGCTTAGAGTTGAGTCAGGTCGATTCATTGGGAATGAATTGGAATGGTTGTGTGAACATGTCCTACTGTGTGTGAGCTAAGTGTGTGAACACGATTTGGTAAAGGTAGCGGTGAGAGGCCATGTAGGAGTACATGGTGGGTTGTCTCATTGAAGCCGTCCTCAGGAACTAAGTTTTGTGTTTGTGATCCATGAAACAGTTACTACCACGCATTGGGCCCGAAACCAATGGACCCTCTCGGCTTCTTAACCACTCTTGTTCTCTGTCCAGGAGTTGCAACTAGTTTCTGGTGTTTGTAGGATATGTGTTGGAGGTCGTGCGTAGCGCTGACCCTAGGGGTGGGCTATGATGCGGTAGATACACCGTGGCCGGGTGTACCGAATGCCCGTTTGGTATCTCGGGAACCCTGCACACATCGTTCGGGGCCGTTAGTGGAAACCTCGGCCGGACTCCCTGCGGATGGAACCCGAATAGGAGATAAACCTGGACTAGGGACTTGAGTATTTAGGTTGGCCATGGCCGACACCCACGTTGGGCTTCCGCGTGAAGGTTGCCGAGTACATGTCGTGTAAACGGCGGTAAGTGGTGAGAGCGTGTGTGAAGAAGTACACCCCTGCAGGGTTAATATGATCTATTCGAATAGTCGTATGCGGTAAAGGACTTACGGGTTGCCTATAACAGTTCATAGACAAGTGAAAGTGGATACTCTAAAATGCGCAAGATAAGCATGAGTGCTATGGATGGCGTTCTCGTGAGGGAGGCGGAGCGGATCCATAGTGGTGTATTGATATGGTGAATATGTGGACTCGTGTATGCGCCACCTCAAAAGAATTACTTGCGATTGTAGTTTAGGATAGCCACCGAAGTCAAAGCCGGGCTTGCTGCGGTCAAACTCCACCACCCCTTTGTTGATAATGATGCATATGTAATTAGTTACGATGTAAGTCTTGCTGAGTACGTTTGTACTCACGTTTGCTTATTTTATGTTTTTGCAGAGAGACGTCAGTCTCGCCAGTAGTTCCGCTTGGACTTCGACGTTTAGCTTGTTACCTCAGCTACGATCTTGTGCCCTCGGCAGGATCTGGTAGATAGTCAGGCTTCTCAGCCTCTTTTCATTTGTAGATGTCTGTACTCAGACATGTTAAGCTTCCGCTTGTGCTTTGACTTGTATGCTCTGAGTGTTGGGTCATGAGACCCATGTTTGTAATATCTCGCTCCTTGGAGCCTAATGAATAAATATTTGAGTCGTAGAGTTATGTTGTGATGCCATGTTGTATTTACACATATTGAGCATATTGTGTGCATGTTTGAAATGCTTGGTATGTGTGGGATCCGACAATCTAGTTGTTTATCCTTGGTAGCCTCTCATATGGGGAAATGTAGTCTAGTGCTTCCTGAGCGATAGTAGTCCGCTACAGCCGGTTCACCGGAGTCCTGCTAGCCCAAAGACTACTGCTTTGGACACTTGATGGCCGACATGTGTTTCACTTCGTTCCTATATGTTCCGTCCTTCGGGAAATGTCACGGTGACATCCGAGTCCTGCCTAACTGCTACATGGGTTCCCGGAGTCCTGTTAGCCCAGTGCTACAGCCCGGATTCACACGCTGCTGACCGACATGCTTGATGTGATTCATGTATGCCTGTCCCCATGGGTTAGTGCCGCTTAATTTGGGTTCACGACTAGCCATGTCGGCCCAGGTTCTCTGTCATATGGATGCTAGCGACACTATCATATACGTGAGCCAAAAGGCGCAAACGGTCCAGGGCCATGGTAAGGCGACACCCGTGGGAATACCGTGCGTGAGGCCGCAAAGTGATATGGGTTGTTACCGGCTAGACCAATGTGACTTGGAATCGGGGCCTGACACACTGCTCCAGTTCCGCCACCAAGGCCCTACACAATTGAGCAAGCATACAACTATGGTCAGCTTGTCACAGTAAGATGGCCTGTTCTGGTCCCTCCGCCTCATGCCTCTGGTCCTCAGTTTGAATATCATATTGCGCATAGGCCTCGGGTCCGTGTGAAGCCAAAACTGCCAAGGTTTCCAAGCACTGCCACCTCTACAGGTTCTTTCAATGCAAATGGCTTCAAAGCCCACAACACTTTCTTTGACAGAGCAAAGAACCCCAACACAATGCCAAGGATATCATCCGATCAAGCTTCGGAGCTATCAAGAACGGCTATTACTCATGCGTTCTGTATGATCAAGGGCGCATTTTCCCTCATATGCGCCTCGACACTGAAGCCATTGCCGGACTGCCGTGTTTAGAAGAAGCACTTGATTGCTTTCGTGATGCAGGTCTGCTTGGCATCGTTACAGACAAAGAACACTGGAATGAAGAACTTGTGCTTCAATTCTATGCTACCCTCCACATCCGCGGCTACAACAGAGATACGAAGACATGGGTTCTCGAGTGGATGACAGGAAATGTTCATCATGAAGCAAAAGCTCTTGACGTCATTGAGCTCACAAGCCTACCCACTCCTGGAGAGTTGCTTGAACCTGGTTGTCAACTCCACCGCGATGCATTGGAGAGCATATTTCATAAGCCAGAACCCGACATGAGTCAGATGTTGAGCATGATGAGGCCACTGCCACATGACGCTGAATACCCTCAGAACTTCTTTGTTGATGACCTTGAGTATCTGCCTCGTACAATATATCACATCATCAGGCGAACTCTATGGCCTATCAAAGGGCATTCATCATCTGCAAAACTTGAAGGAGCAATGAAGACATTGGTCTTTTACATCCTCAATGGCATCAGCTTCAATACGCAAGAATTCTTCATCCAACAATTGGCTGCGTCTGGATCTGATCTGTTTGGTCTGAAATTTTATGCTCCATGGGTCATGCGCCTCATCAAGATGCACTATGCTATCAACTATCAGCCTTCTGCTCGCAATCATCTGATCTTTCTACCAGAGGTTGATATGTCAGTTGAAGCCATATACCCTGAGCCTGCCAAAACGCCACTTTGTCTTCAGAATGCCGATCACCATAGCTTCTCTCAACCCATGGAAGGCGTCCCAACAATATCTCGTGTGGCTGGGAACACACGTATGCCTCACCGTGCGCAGACTGAAGCCACTGAGAGCACAATAGGCCAAAGGCCTCGGAAGCGCTCTCGAGTCCTCAATGATCGAGAACTTCTTGTCGCACTGCATCAGAAACAAGATAAGCTTCACTCCTGGCTCAAGCGACAAATGCAAAGCCTCTTGGTGGACGTCAATCGCATTCGAAACCTTGCCACCAAGAATGCCTTTGTCACTCACGAGACATGTCGGCGATCATGGAAGAGTTTGATCCTGCTTTCGATCTTTGACGAGATCTTCAAGACGATGGCTTCACTGAACGCTTCCAGTTTGACTCCACTCCTCCATGGAATGTAGTCCTACGACGAACTCCATCACTTGAAGACTCTGACTATTCTTCCTCCGCGGCAACTGTCAATGACAGAGTGATCAATGATGATGATGATGCTACTTCACCGCCCCCTACTTCTGCACGCATCGACACTGCAGCAAGCTCATCTGCACCGCCAACCAATAACGACAACCCTGCTGCATCATCTACTTCTGAAGAGGACGAGTAGATGCTCTATGTCTTCAAACCTTTTTGGTCCTTACTGACAAAAGGGGGAGAAGCATATGAGATTGATAGTCTTCAAACGGGTTCATAAGGGCGGTTGCATAATATTTTGCCTAGTGTTTACAACTCTTGCTTTTGATACATTTGGTTCTTTGAGTTGTAACACTTAAAATCGATGGTCGTCTGCTACTTATTTGCTTTAACTGCAGTGCGATGATAAATTCCGCATGTGCGATGATAACTTCCGCACTTAGATCATTCTCGCAGACGTCCATTTTTCATTATGCATGTCATTCTCTTAGTTATATCATTTCATGCATGATGAATTATCTTCATAAGTTGAAGAGGATCTCCACAAGTACAACCTGCCATGTGCATTTGCATTCCAAAAGCAAACTACTTATATGCACATCTTTAGGGGGGCCTTTGCCACTTATGAAGACAATTCCCTATCCTTTACAATTTCACATATTTTATCACCGTTGAAAACTTCAACCAGTTTGTCATCAATCACCAAAAAGGGGGAGATTGTAAGTGCATCTAGTGCCACCCCTAGTTAGTTTTGGAGTATTGACGACAAATGTGGTTGAGGGACTAATGCGTTTGTGAGAATTGCAGGATAACGCAGGTAGTGTCCCTCATTGATTCGGTTTACCTACCGGAGATGACCCCTAAAAATGTATGAAGACATTGACGACAATGGTGGTATGTGAAGATATTCACATTGAAGACTATGACATGAGAAGACATTGAGTGAAGACTATGGAGCGCGAAGATTGTGTCGTTTCGTTGTTTCCTTTTCTTCTTTATTGAGTCATAGGAACCACCGTACTATTAAGTGGGGTCCAAGTGATCATAGTCAGAATGACTGAAGTCATGCTCAACCCAAATCCTATGTCTTCGAGCGAAGACAATGAGAGCAAAACTTATCCAGAGCTGGATGAGACAAATTTTCTTGTAGCCCAAGTAAAGTTGTCGTGTGTGTTTGAAATCGACCGTTGGAACACGTGTCGGTTCCTTAGTGACCCAGGGTCATTTCGGACATAACAGGTCGGGTTGCCTAGTGGCTATAAATAGCCCACCCCTACACCATAAATTGGTGGCTGCTCGAGAGTTAGTGCACGGCTTTTGTCGTTTGAAAGCAACCCACCTCGAAGCCTTTGAGAGAGAGAAATCCTTGCGAGGACAAAGCCCAAACACCCAGAGCCAAAGAGTGTTAGGCATCACCAAGTCTTTACATGCATGTGACACGAAGACTTATTGCACTTGAGGACTGTGGAATCCTCCGGCCGGTTAGGCATCGCGTTCGAGCATCCAAGAGTCATTGTGGATTGCCGGTGAACGAAGTTCTGTGAAGGTTCGGAAGTCTACCTTGAAGACTTACTGAGTGATTCTTGCGAGGACTGTGTGTCCTTAGCTCAAGGGGAATAAGGTGAAGACGCGGTCTTACGAGTTGAATCTTAGCCTCCCTAACGGATGTACAGCTTGTCACAAAGCTGGAACTGGTCCAACAAATTCTGTGTCTTCAACAAGTGACTGGTTCTATCTTCTCCCTCACCTTACTTAGAGTTTGTCTTCGTGAAGTCATTGCCTATTTGTCATACCTGTTTGACTTCATTGCTTGACTACTTTTGTTGATTGGCATCTCACTATCTTCCATCTTGATCCTACTACCAAGCTGCTATTAGTCTTGTACTTTCAAGTTATTGCATACTAGACTATGGTTTGTGAGGGAGTTCCGGACTAGGGGGTGTCCGGATAGCCGAACTATCATCATCGGCCGGACTCCAAGACTATGAAGATACAAGATTGAAGACTTCGTCCCGTGTCCGGATGGGACTTTCCTTGGCGTGGAAGGCAAGCTTGGCGTCTGGATATGTAGATCTCCTACCATTGTAACCGACTCTGTGTAACCCTAACCTATCCGGTGTCTATATAAACCGGAGGGTTTTAGTCCATAGGACGAACAACAGTCATACCATAGGCTAGCTTCTAGGGTTTAGCCTCTTTGATCTCGTGGTAGATCCACTCTTGTAACACACATCATCAATATTAATCAAGCAGGACGTAGGGTTTTACCTCCATCAAGAGGGCCCGAACCTGGGTAAAACATCGTGTCCCTTGTCTCCTGTTACCATCCGCCGAGACGCACCGTTCAGGACCCCCTACCCGAGATCCGCCGGTTTTGACACCGACAGTTTGCTTGTTGTGGTTTATCTTCCGCTGCATATCAATTAGGTCATTTCTATTGTTTGTCTTTGAAACATCCGTGTTTTGAAGACTTTCCTAAAAATCGCCTATTCACTCCCCTCTGGTCGATAACTAGCACTTTCACTATCAACCTTGTCTCCGACATAGTACGAGTCGGAGTAGCCAGCAAGATTAAAAGAAGACCTCTTAGGATACCAAATGCCAAAATTTGGTGTATGTATTAAGTATGTCACTATCCTTTTCACAGCCTTAAGATGACATTCTTTTGGGGCCGCTTGATATTGTGCACACATGCACACACTTAGCATAATATCGGGACGGGAGGCACATATGTATAACAATGAACCAATCATAGAGCGGTAAACCTTTTGGTCAACCGATTTGCCATCCTTGGTCAAGTCAAGATCTCCACTAGTAGGCATGGGCGTTTTCATACCTTTGCTTTCTTGCATGCTGAACTTCTTGAATAAGCCCTTGGTGTACTTTGTTTGAGAAAAAAAGGTGCCTTCCTTAGTTTACTTGATTTGCAAACCAAGAAAGAACTTGAGTTCACTCATCATAGACATCTCAAACTTCTTCGACATTAGCTTCCCAAACTTTTCACTAAAATGAGGGTTAGTCGAACCAAATATGATATCATCAACATAAATTTGGCACACAGATAATTCACCATTAACCCTTTTAGTAAAAAGAGTAGAATCTATTTTTCCAATCTCAAAGCATTTCTCAATAAGGAACTTGGTCAAGCATTTATACCACACTCTAGGAGCTTGTTTAAGACCATAAAGAGCTTTGTGAAGTTTGTAAACATGGTTGGGTTTCTTAGGATTAACAAAGCCGGGAGGTTGTTTAACATAAACTTCCTCCTCAATTTCACCATTTAGAAAATCACTTTTAATGTCCTTTTGGTACAAGGTGATATCATGGTGATTAGCATAGGCAAGTAAGATGCGGATGGACTCAAGTCTAGCAACGGGGGCGTATGTCTCACCATAGTCCATACCTTCGACTTGAGTGTAGCCTTGGGCGACGAGACGTGCTTTGTTGCAGATGACTTGACCATCTTCGTCTTGCTTGTTGCGAAACACCCATTTGGTACCAATGATGTTGTGGTTGTTGTCGGGCTTCTCGACCAATGTCCACACTTGGTTTCTCTCAAAGTTGTGTAGCTCTTCGTGCATGGCATTTATCCAATCCGGATCTTCCAATGCTTCTTCAACCTTCATAGGTTCAATGCTAGAGATGAATGAATAATGTTCACAGAAATTAGCCAAACGAGTTTCAGAGCGAGTGATTCTCCCGGTTTGAATATCATTGAAGATTTGTTCGACGGGATGGTCTCTTGAGACTCTTGCTCGAACTCGTGAGAGCTTTTGCTTGGGTCGGGGTGGAACATCTTCTTCATCATCTTGTCCTTCTTCTTGGACTTCTTCATTGTTGACGTTGTCTTTCTCTCGTTGTGGTGGAGAAGGAGGTTGATGAGGTTCATCTTGATGCATTTCCTCATTTTCTTCATCTTGATGTGTCCCACTTGTGGATGCTTCCATGTCAACTCTTGGTTCACCTTGTCATGACGTAGAAGCTTCCACTTGGATGGACGAGCTACTCTCCTTCACCTCCGTTGGACGAATCTTGCCAATAGACAAGTCTTGGATTGCTTCCGAAGGGTCTTTGTCTCCTACATCAATTGGCAATTTCTCTACTTGCGAGCCATTAGATTCATTAAACTTCACATCTACCGTCTCTTCAACCTTTCGGGTGAAATTATTGTAGACACGGTAAGTGTGAGAGTTTGAGCCATAACCAAGTAGGAAACCCTCATGAGATTTAGGAGCAAATTTAGATTGACGATGCTTATCAAGAATGTAACACTTTGAGCCAAATACTCGAAAGTATCAAACTTGGGGTTTGTTACCGGTGAGGAGTTCGTATGCCGTCTTGCCGAGTAGCTTGAAGATACAAGAGATTTGTTGCATGACAAGCCGTCTCAACCGCTTCCGCCCAAAAGTGTTTTGGACTCCTGTACTCATCAAGCATCGTTCTCTCCATCTCAATAAGAGTTCGGTTCTTCCTCTCAACAAATCCATTTTGTTGAGGTGTGTACGTAGCCGAGAACTCATGCGAAATCTCTTCTTCGTCAAGAAAGGTATCCACATTTGCGTTCTTGAACTCCGTTCCATTGTCGCTGCGAACCTTCTTGATCTTCACTTCAAATTGATTTTTGGCCTTCCTAGGAAAGTTCTTGAAGATATTTTGGACCTGCGATTTATCATCAAGAAAGAACACCCATGTAAATCTTGAAAAATCATCTACTATAACTAGACCAAATGAGCTTCCACCGAGACTCTTGTAGGCATTGGGACCAAAGAGATCCATATGAAGTAGCTCGAGCGGTCTTCTCGTGGTCATGATGTTCTTCACGGGGTGACTTCCTCCAACCCGTTTTCCTGCTTGACAAGCACTACACAATCTATCCTTGTGAAATATAACATCTTTTACTCCAAGGATATGATCACCTTTAATAAGCTTATCAAGATTCCGCATGCCCACATGACCTAACCTTCTATGCCACAGCCAGCCTTTCAAAGATTTAGCAATTAAGCAAGTTCTAGGTTGAGCCTTTTTAGTGAAGTCAACAATGTATAGATCACCTCTACGTATACCGGTAAAGACCGTTTTATGATTATCTCTATGAAACACTTGGCAATCTACTTCGGTAAATAGGACATTGGAACCAAAGTCAAGAAGTCTAGATATGGAAAGTAAATTGTAGCCAAGAGATTCAACGAGCATAACATTTTGTATGGAGCTATCATGTGAGATGGCCACCTTACCAAGGCCAACCACCTTACCCTTTGAGTTATCACAAAAAGTGACATACTTCCGAGGGCCGTCGTTTTCAGCAAACTCACCAAACGTATCCTTGTCTCCTGTCATATGATCGGCACATCCACTATCAAGGACCCATTCCTTTCCTCCAACCATGTAGCCGCGAAGATTAGCCATAAGACCAAAGTGTCTCATTGCATCATCAAGGTCATTATCATCATCCTCATCATAGTATCCATGTTCAACATCATCTTGTAATTGATAATTTCCTAGAGAAGGTGATTCATTAGAAGTATGACCGTAACAATGTTCATCTCTATGGATTCTAATGACTTCGGAAATGATATTGCTAATAATTCCAACATATCCTTTGGCATGCATGAGATCAAGAAGCTCAAATAGGAAATCATCAAACTTAGGATCACTAGTACTCATCCTATTCAAGGCAATAGACTTATGGAGAATCTCATCTAGATTTTTCAAGGAATAATTTGGGAATCGTTCCTCAAGAAATCTCCATATGGTGTAAGCACAATCAAGAGCAGGTAAGCTAGCAATCAAATTTTTAGGCAATCCTCTAATGATAAGATTGATAGTTCTAAGATTGTGAATCATGTCAAGATCCTCATTGAGAGAGGGACGCAAGGGATCACTAGGGGGAATGCAAGGACTAGTAATGTACTTGTTCAAGTGGTATTCATTGAAAATCTCAAGCATCTCATTTTTCCATTTGTGAAAGAACACTCCATCAAGTATAGGCACTCTATGTCTAAGACTCCCCAACGTAGACTCATCCATCTTCCTCCAAAGGTGTTTAAACCAAAGCAATGGAGACCAAAGCTCTGATACCAATTGAAAGGATCGAGAAGAGGTGTCTAGAGGGGGGTGAATAGACTCTTAGCAAAGAAAAGTTGCAGTTTTTAGTTTCTTCAAGTTAAGGTGGAGTTTTAGCACATGTTCAAACATTCACAATACATATCAAGCATGCATGACAAGAGTATATGAGTACCAGAAACTAAAGCATGCAATTTGCAAGAATGTAAAGGGATGGGATTGGAGTGTGCAAATGCAATTGGAGACACAGAGATTTTTGGCGTGGTTTCGATAGGTGGTGCTATCGTACATCCACGTTGATGGAGACTTCAACCCACGAAGGGTAACGGTTGCGCGAGTCCACGGAGGGCTCCACCCATGAAGGGTCCACGAAGAAGCAACCTTGTCTATCCCACCATGGCCATCGCCCACGAAGGACTTGCCTCACTAGGGTAGATCTTCACGAAGTAGGCGATCTCCTTGCCCGTACAAACCCCTTGGTTCAACTCCACAATCTTGACGGATGCTCCCAAGTGACACCTAACCAATCTAGGAGACACCACTCTCCAAAAGGTAATAGATGGTGTGTTGATGATGAACTCCTTGCTCTTGTGCTTCAATGATAGTCTCCCAAACACTCAACTCTCTCTCACAGATTTGGATTTGGTGGAAAGATAATTTGAGTGGAAAGCAAGTTGGAGAAGGCTAGAGATCAAGATTTATGTGGTTGGAATGGAATATATTGACCTCAACACATGAGTAGGTGGTTCTCTCTCAGAAAATGTATGATGAAAGTGTAGGCATGTTCTGAGGGCTCTCTCCACGAATGAAGAGTGGGTGGAGGGGTATATATAGCCTCCACACAAAATCTAACCGTTACACACAAATCACCAAACTCGGTGGGACCGAATCAGAAAACTCGGTCAGACCGATTCAGTTCAGAATGTGACCGTCAGGCATTTCGGTGGGACCGATATGATCAACTCAGTGGGACTGATGTGCTAGGGTTAGGGTAAAACCTCATCTCGGTTTGACCGATTACACGAACTCGGTGGGACCGATTTTTGGTAATAAGCTAACTAGAGAGTTGGTCAGGCAAACTCGGTGGGACCGATTCACTCATCTCGGTAAGACCGAAATGTTATGATGGGGAAACAGAGAGTTTGCATTGCGAACTCGGTGGGACCGATCGCTCATCTCGGTTGGACCGAAACGTCACGAAGGGAAACAGAGAGTTTGCAATCCCATCTCAATGAGACCGAGATCCCTATGGGTGAGACCAAAGTGACTAGGGTTTGTGGCAGTGGCTATGTCAAGTGAACTCGGTGGCGCCGGATAGAATGTTTGGTGGGGCCGAGTTTGACTTTTGGCTTGGGAAATATGTCGATATGAGAAAGTGGTTGAGGGTTTTTGGAGCATATCACTAAGCACTTTGAACAAGCAAGCCATTAAGCAACACCTCATCCCCTTTTAATAGTATTGGCTTTCCTATGGACTCAATGTGATCTTGGATCACTAAAAGTAAAATGTAGAGTCTTGAGCTTTTGAGCTTGAGCCAATCCTTTGTCCTTAGCACCTTGAAGGGGTTCCACATATCCTCTTGTCCACACCACTCCATCTGTTGAACTTGTCTGAAATATTCTAGATAAAAACATTAGTCCAATAGGAGATATGTTGACATTAATTACCAAAACCACCTAGAGAGCAATTGTGCTTTCAATCTGCCCCTTTTTGTTAGTTGATGACAACACACATCAAAGCTTTAGATAAGGATATAGAGAATAGCAAGTAAAGCTTTCGAAAGACATGTAACATGCATAGGCCCCCCTACATGTATGCAATCATGTAAATAGGAATGTAAGAGCATGTGAATGCATAAACATGACAGAGCAAGCAATGTGTTACCTGTATCTTGGCTATATGCATCAGAGCAAATGATATGAATATATGTAACTTCATGTTCATGATTCCTTCTTCCAAACAATATGTACATTAGCAAGAGATCTTCATGCACATAAGTGTGATGCATATACTTATCTTGTGGTCTTGAGCTGGCTTAGGAAGAGATGAACCTGAGTAAACAAGGCTAGATAACATAGATACAACTACTAGATAGAGCAAACATAAGAAGCCACAAGAGTACCAAGATTGGGATAACATGTAGAGAGTGAGTACGAGGTACTCAATTAAATATAGAAATGTCCCCAAAGGTAAAATATGTGCAATGAATTCAAAGATTTCCTTCCCTAGAAGTCTTTCTCCCCCTGAATCTTATATTGGATAATGGGAGAAAATAGGGTAACAAAATCAGAGCAAAAGTAGATCAGATCACAGAAACATAACATAAACATGTCTTTCCCCTCTTAAAGACATGTAACTTCTCTCCTCTTCAACACCAAGCATATGGGGCCTTTGATGTGATTACCTTTCTCCCCCTGTTGAAGTACTCTCCTCCCCTTTTGAAGTGATTAAGCTTCCATGTGATCTCTCTCTCCCCCTTTGACATCAACTTCCAAGAAGGGATCTCCTGGAGTATGAGTAAAAATAGGTTTGGTCCTTGAGTCACAGAGCAAAATAGCGTGTAGGATATGATGCTGATAGAGGACAAGAATCATCGAGTGGAGCTGGAACAAAAGAAACAGGAACTAGTGGCAAATTGTCTTCTCTACAGTGAAATCCGTGACACCGATTGTATTTTTCGATTGCACCAAAATGGTTCGGCTTGACCGAAAGAGACGGACCGGTATGTTCGAGTTCAACATAGAGAGAACATTTGTCACCTCAACTCACTAGGCAAATAAGATCTCACAAATATTTGCAAGCAATTAACAGAAGGATTTGCAATGAATTTGATGCAAGAAATGAAAAACAAAACAGAGAAAAGAAAAGAAGATCTTGATGAATTTTTTTTGATAAAAGGAAGGGGAACAAATATGCAAGGAACAAATGCAAGAACTCAAAGAAACACTAGAGAACTTCATCTAGGATTGGGCAGCGACAAAGTCACCTATGTTAGAGTATATTGACTGAGGAGTCAAGTGAGAACACTTGATCACAAGTCATACCTATCGCTAAAGCTCAAAAAGGGATTACCATTTTTCGTTTAAGCATTTGATGTATTGACATCTTGTTGAGCTGCTTTGACCCATATCTTGGGGTAAAGCTTCTCTAAGATGGAATATCATACCTTTGGTGGTGGTTTTGAACTTGATCATGTAGTTGAACTTGTGTGGAGTTCTCGAGGTTGATGTAGCACATCAACGGTTGGGGGCACCACTTGTATGCTGATTTCATCTACCTACATGGGTTAGTCTTGCAAGGAAGAGCACTTGTGTATCCACATGACAATCATGAAATTTGATACCAAGTGAAAGTTGATATATAGAATTTGTGAAAAGGATATGTTGAATGGTTTCATGCTTCCTTGTCTTCAACCACCATGTTGTAGAGACTTGGTGATGTAGAGGTTGCTCAAGATATGAGTGTGTTGCAATCTCATAGAATTAGATTCACCAAAGTACCTACAAGGGTTTGATAGCATGCAAGGGTACAAATTATCGAAGACATATGATCATCATGAAAGTGAAACTATACCTAGGTGGTTTTGGTAATTCCTAACAACATATAGCTCATTGAGCTAACATTATTCCAATATAAATATTTTAGGAAAAGCTCAATGAATGGCATGGATGAGAAAAGTGGACCCCTCAAAATACTAAGGATAAAAGGATTGGCTCAAGCTCAAAGCTCAAGACTCTACATTTTATATTTTAGTGATCCAAGATCACATTGAGTCTATAGGAAAAGCCAATACTATCAAGGAGGTATGAGGTGTTGCTTAATGAGGTTCTTGCTTCATAGTGCTTAGTGATATATTCCAAAACCCTCAACTACTTTCCCACATCCACATATGACCTAAACCAAAAGTCTAACTCGGCCCCACCGATTCTTTCTATCTGGCGCCACCGAGTTCAGATGTCATAGCCACTGCCACAAACCCTAGGCAAATCGGTCTCACCGATAGGGATCTCGGTCTCACTGAGATGGGATTGTAATCTCTCTGTTTACCTTCGTAATGTTTCGGTCCTACCGAGATGAGCGATCGATCCCACCGAGATTGCAATGTAAACTCTCTGTTTCCCTTTTGTAACATTTCTCGCCGAAATGAGCGAATCGGTCCCACCGAAGTTTACTCCGACCAACTCTCTGGTTAGCTTATTACCAAAATCGGTCCCACCGAGTTTGTGTAATTGGTCTCAATGAGATTACGTTATGCCCTAACCCTAACCATATCGATCCTACCGAGTTGCATGTCGGTCCCACCGAAAATCCTAACGGTCACTAGATTTGCCGAATCGGTCCGACCGAGTTTAACAATTCGGTCCCACCGAGTTTGGCATGTTGTGTGTAAACAGTTAGATTTTGTGTGGAGGCTATATATACCCCTCCACCTCCTCTTCATTCATGGAGAGAGCCATCAGAACGAAACTACACTTCCAACCTACATTTTCTGAGAGAGAACAACCTACACTTGTGTTGAGACAAAGATATTACATTCCTACCATATGAATCTTGATCTCTAGCCTTCCCCAAGTTGCTTTCCACTCAAATCTTCTTTCCACCAAATCCAAATCCTGTGAGAGAGAGTTGAGTGTTGGGGAGACTATCATTTGAAGCACAAGAGCAAGGAGTTCATCATCAACACACCATTTGTTACTTCTTGGAGAGTGGTGTCTCCTAGATTGGCTAGGTGTCACTTGGGAGCCTCGACAAGATTGTGGAGTAGAACCAAGGAGTTTGTAAGGGCAAGGAGATCGCCTACTTCGTGAAGATCTACCACTAGTGAGGCAAGTCCGTCGTGGGCGACGGCCATGGTGGGATAGACAAGGTTGCTTCTTCGTGGACCCTTCATGGGTGGAGCCCTCCATGGACTCGCGCAACCTTTACGCTTCGTGGGTTGAAGTCTCCATCAATGTGGATGTACGATAGCACCACCTACCGGAACCACGACAAAAACATCCATGTCTCCAATTGCGTTTGAATTCTCCAAACCCTTCCCTTTACATTCTTGCAAGTTGCATGCTTTACTTTCCGCTGCTCATATACTCTTTGCATGCTTGCTTGAATTGTGTTAAGATTGCTTGACTTGTGCTTAGTTAGCTAAAATCTGCCAAAGACTAAAATTGGGAAAAGGCTAGATTTTTATTTGGTCAAGTAGTCTAATCACCCCCCTCTAGACATACTTTCGATCCTACAAGTGGTATCAGAGCTCTGGTCTCCATTTTCTTTGATTTCCATAGCTTTTGGTAGTCATAGCCTTGGTTTCACAACCTAGGAGAGTATGGCGTCTAGCGAGGGGAATTATCACCGTAGAGGTCCTTACTTTGATGGTACTAATTTTGCTAGTTGGAAGCATAAGATGAAAATGCATATTCTTGGACATAACCCCATTGTTTGGGCTATTGTGTGTATTGGCTTGCAAGGTGAATTCTTTGATGGGAGAGAACGAACCGTGAAGCTACCCTTGAGAAGAGTTGAAGATGCTGCAATACAACGCTCAAGCTTGTGATATCCTCTTCAACGGATTGTGCCCCGAAGAATTCAACAAAATCAGCCGTCTTGAGAATGCAAAGGAAATTTGGGATACTTTGATTGATATGCATGAAGGTACCGACTCTATCAAGGAATCCAAGTTCGATGTGCCTCAAAGTCAACTTGACAAGTTCAAAATGAAGGATGGTGAAGGTGTCGCTGAAATGTACTCTAGGCTTGCTCTTATCAGAAATGAGATCGCCGGCTTAGGAAGTGAAGAGATGACCAACAGATTCATCATCAAGAAGATCCTAAGAGCCTTGGATGGAAAATATGATACCGTGTGCACATTGATCCAAATTATGCCCAATTACAAAGATCTCAAGCCAACGGAAGTCATTGGAAGAATTGTTGCTCATGAGGTGTCACTCAAGGATAAGGTGGAACTTCACAACAAGTCAAGTGGTGCGTACAAAGCCTCATGTGAAGCCCCCACATCATCAAGTGAGAAACAAACCTTCAATGAAGAATTGAGATTAATGGTGAAGAACTTCAACAAATTCTACAAGAGTAGGAGCAAAGAGAGAAGCTCCAAGTCAAGGTCCTACAATGACAAAAGATCTTCTAGTCGAGAGCGTAATTGCTACAATTGTGGAAGACCCGCACACTACTCCAATGAGTGTACGACACCCTACAAAAGAAGAGAAGAATCACCTAAGAGGAGAAGTAGAAGAGAAGAATCACCACCAAGAGAGAGAAGGAGTAGAGATGATCGTTATGAACGAAGAACATCCCGGAGAAGCAAGGATTAGGAAAGGAAGGACAAGTCATCAAGGAGCTACACAAAACGAAGACATTAAGCTCATGTTGGTGAATGGGTATCCGGATCCGACTCCGACAATCACTCCAAGAGAAGATATCACTCTGACTCCGAACATACTCAAGATGAAGGTGTTGCCGGTCTAGCACTTGTGTCAACCAACTCCTATGACATATTTGATTCAACAAATGAAGGACTTGGAAGATGCTTCATGGCTAAAGGCCCAAAGGTAACACGCCCCGAGTATGTTGACTTCAATAGTGATGAAGATGACTTGTTAGGTGATGATGACTTACTTGTTGACAACTCTAGTGATGAATACTATGATGAAAAGTCAATTAATCATGATAATCAAGATAAAACGAATGACAATGATAAGGAGAAGATTGAGTCTCTAACTAAAGAACTAAACACTCTTGAGTTATCTCATGAAACTATCTTGGGAGATCATCAAGAACTTTTAAGGACTCATGAGAAATTATGCTTTGAAAAGCTCAACCTTGAGCAAGAGCAGGAGTTCTTAAAGGCAATCAATGATGATCTTCGTAAGAAAAGTTCTTCTTACATTGCCAAGCGTTTACTCTTATCTACTTACATGCCTCAAGTCAAGTCTAGTAACAAGAACAAGAAGGGTTCTTCCTCTAGTAGTAACAATAATCACGCTAAATCCAATGTTGTTGCTTCTAGTAGTTCTCTTGATTCCACTAATGATTCTCTTAGCCAAGTTACACTTGAGCAAGAAAATAGCTTATTGAAGGGAATTATAGAGAAAGGTGTTTACAAGAGCCTTGCCGGGAGTAAGCAATTTGAGGAAATTTTACACAAGCAAGGAAGGCACCGGAAGAATCAAGGTGTTGGTTTTGAACGAAAGTTCAATGCCAATGGAGTTGAGTGGGAAGAAGATCAATACCCCAATACGTTTGTTCCTCAACAAGAGAAGTATGATCCTACTTCCTTCAAGGGGACACAAGCCCAAGATGATCTTCCACCACAAGACCACAAGCAAAAAGGCAAGGACAAGCTTCAAGAAGAGATTGATGCATTTGAAGAAGCTGCAAAGGCCTTGGTCAAGTGGGTTCCCAAGACTACGTCAAGCTCTACTTCATCTAGTACAACTACAACTTCAAGGATTCCCATCAAGTTGATGTGGGTCCCGAAGAAGAAGAACTAGAGAGTTCTTCAGGGTGACTCCGCCAACATATTTCACTCATATCATTTTGGCAATAGCTAGTGCAATCAACTTCCACATCTTGCACTAGTTCAAGGAGTCACAAACCCTCTTGTTGGTAAGACAAGGGACAAGGTAACCTAATGCTCTCATAGACATCATCTTGTGTGTGCATCACTCTATGTCCATGGATATCCTTGTTTGTTCCTTGTGGGACTAACCCATGTAGGTATTGAAAGTGCAACTCACTCCAAAGGATTGCTCCAAATGATCTACATCAACATTGAGCATCCACATCTTGAACACCTACATGAAGTCATCATCGATAAAACCCAAGGTTAGTTCATCCCTCTAAGGGGATCTCACATCTAGGGGAGCTTTACTCTAAGAATTGAGCTAAAGCAACTCTAATGGTGTGAACACAACAATGCATTATGTAAAAGTGGTAACCCCACTTGAGCTTAAACGATGAGTATGACCTATGATCAAATGTTCTCATTTGAGTCCTATGTCAGTATACTCATATATAGATGACCTAGTCATCGCCAATTGCTTGATAGATGCTAGAATTGGTTGTGCATGCTTCGCCAAATATTTCATTTGCCATTTTATTGTGTGAGCATGTTAGTTGCATATTTTACTCATTCGAGGACATCCACTTGTTGTTTTGATTGATTGGTTTCTTTTTCTTTTGCCAAGTGGATGGACAAGAATCCCTAAGAACCTTCTCTAGCTATCTATGATTTTCTTGTCTCAAACTCTATTCATGCTACATCACAAAAGTTGATGAAGTCAGATTCGAACCACTCTGTGTGAGGAGCACTTGGAGTCCCCGATTCGTCATAGACTTAAACTTCCAAAACTTCTTTGAGCGTTTTGGTTTGACCGATTCCCATTTCGGTCATACCGAGATCACTGAGTCGATCTAGGTTTTCAATCTCGGTGCAACCGATTTGAACTTTTCGGTCACACCAAGTTGTTCTAACTGCTAGCAGTTATGCATCTCGGTGCCACCGAGTTGTTCCACTCGGTCACACCGACAGGTTCGGGCTATATATACCCACGGGCAAAACTTTGGAAATTTTCTCCAAACTCTTTCGCCCGCGCTCAGCCCGCTTTGCCTCCAGCTTCTCCGGATCGTCCTCCTCGTCGCCAGCTGCCTCCTGCCGCTGGTCTCCGCCGCCGTCAACGAGAATCATCCCCACCGTTCCCGCCGTAGCGAGTTCATCACCGAACTAGGGTGTGAACTCGATCACTGTGCTATCCCTATCTGATTCTGTTGTGGAAATATCACGTCAGATGTCCTAGCAGAAGGACTTAGTTGTGGAGCCATCGCAATGAGATTATCCTAAAGGGGTTAAACCGGACACGGGACACGAGAGTTTTTATACTAGTTCGGCCCCTTACAATGAAGGTAAAAGCCTACGTCTAGTTGTGATGGGATTATTGGGGTTTCGATGACCAGGGAGCAAATATGCTTTGCCTGAGTCTCGAGTTGTTGTTTCTTGTCCCTGAATCGCCATCGGGTCGTCCCCTTATATACACAGGTTGACGCCCTGCCGGTTTACAGAGTTCCGAGGCTCGCTCATACAAGTGTCTGGCTCGGTCTCTTCCTTTTCCTAACTTACAACACAAGTTATACAACTTATGGCGGTTTACAACTATGGGCCCTAATCCGCCTTTGGGCTCTGGGCCTCTAAGCTTTAATAGTAGAGCGCCATCTTCTTTATCTTCATGGGCTTCAGTACGGATGAGCGTGAACCGGCCCCTCCTGGACGGTTTACACTCAGTAGTTATATTCCCAACATTAGGCCCCGGATTGATTTGAACCTTTCATGTCAATCTTCAACACTTAGAAATATTCCCTGAACATTTTCTTGCAATCCTCATAAACCGCCAAGATGTCTTCTCCTTGTAAATGTTGGTAAACCGCCATGACGTCATCTTCTGAAATCGTAATAAATCGTTATGATGTCATCCCTGCATAAAATGTTAAAAGATTCCCTTCATTTAATCTCCCGAAGATCGAGGCGACAGCTGCGCCCCCTCTTGTCGCTTCAGGATCCTCGATTCTCGCGCCTGCCACTTATCCTCTTGCCTTTATAAATAAGACCGGGGGGTCCTTCCATTTTCCCCCTTGCCTCTTCGCATCTTCTTCCTCCTCGCGACCCCGAAGAGCTCAAGCACCGCCGCCGCCGTCGATCCTTGAACCTGCACCGACTAGGCCGCTTCATCAACCTGTTCGTACCAGAGATCTTGTGACGCTCCTCCGCCGTTACGCGGCCCTGGTAAGTACTCCTTTCCTCAATTTACAGAATCTGCATTAGGGTTTCAAAGTTCTTCGGTGTTCATCAACGTTCGTTGGTGTTTATCTGCCTTCTCTTAGCATCTTGTTGTATCTAGCTACCCCTGATAGCTTTATCCTCATAGCTGAAGCCGTAGTTTTAATCTGCCCCGCCATAGCCTCTTGTTGTTCCTAGATAGATCTCATCTGGACTGTTATTGTTCTACCATCGCCATTTTTAGGGCTCAGAAAATTTTCTTTACTAGGCCGCGGCAGATCCAAAATTACAATACCATCTTGCAAAAAATGTTTCTCCAGTACTTAGTAAATTTCAGATATGCATCTTCCACTTGTAGGCGGTTTAACCTTTAGAAAATGATAATCCGCCAGTTACCATTAGCCCTCGCGTAAACCTCCATCTTATCTTGAGCACCCATATCCGGTTTATAGTGCATATATGTTTGAATTAATTTCCCCGGTTTAACACCAGTTTGTGCACATCAATCTTGAACCGTAAACAGGCTTTTGCACTTCCTTTACAATATGTTCTTAAGAATGGCCAAGCAATTCGCCTCTTGCAACTGGGTTCCTTCCCGGATCACAGAGACTCAACTCAATGGGTATGTTCTAACTGGCGCTTTGGCCAAGAAAGAGGTTATTCATTGGCGAGTCCCAGGCCCTGAGTGCCCTCCTGAACCTCAAGATGGAGAAGTGGTGGTATTTATGCAGCATCTAGACCGGGGATTTAGCCCTCCCGGATCAAAGTTTTTCCGGGATGTGCTTCCCAACTTCCAACTCCACCCTCAGGACATTGGACCAAACTCTGTGTCCAATATCTGTAATTTCCAAGTGTTCTGTGAAGTTTACCTTCAAGAAGAACTTTTTCCACCTAAACCACCGAACTGAATTCTCTGATGGCCCCAACACTGAACTTGGCGGAGTGTCGATTCAGAAAAGAAAAGAAGTTGATTTTCCTCATGCCAAACATCACAGCCACCCCAAAGATTGGAACCAAACATCGTTCTATTGTCGGAACACTTCTCCTGCTGAAGAAAACCCTCTGCCGGGTTACCGTGCTCACCGGCTCAGCAATGGCCACCCACTACCTCAACGACTCACTACCAAAGAACGACAAATTTATGCACCTCAACTCGCCAAGCTTCGGGATTTCCTAGCCAACGGTTTAACCGGCGTTGACCTCGTTTGTTGTTGGGTTTCATGGGGTATCTTGCCTTTAAGCCGCCGTACCAGGTTGATGCATGAGTATACCGGGGACATCAAGGACCCTCAACGGCACCATGAGATAGAGATAACCGACGATGAAGTCACTGAGGCCGTCAAGAAAATGCTGGATGAACCGATTGCTGAATGCAGCAAAACTGGGCTGCGTCCCTTCAAGACCTCCAACAAACCGCCAGCGGTTAAAAATTTCATCCTTCTGCCTTTCTAATCCGTCTCCACTTTTAACATTGTTCTGATGATTCTTTGTTTATTCTTACAGGCCATAGATCCTTTCTGGAAGAGGAAAACTCAGGATAAACCGTCAAAAACTCAAGAGAACCCGGCGAGGGCTGCTCGTGCCAAGGACGTCAAGAAGTCAGCCAAGAAGAAAACCGCCGAGTCCTCTGATCCGCCCGAGGATGTTGATGATTCGGAACAAGAGGTAAAACTTTACTCCCTTGGCTCATTTTTCATACACCTTATTGATAACGACCATTACCAGGATGATGCGGAAGCTAGCCATGCTGACAATGTTGAGGTAATCTCCCTTTCCTCCACTTCCGATCTTGTGCCAGTAAGAAAAATCCGTGGCGCAGTCTGGAAAGTGAAGCGTTCACATCCTTTCACTCATTTGGATCCACAAAGATCCTGAAGCTCGTCGCACAACCCGGCATAGTGGCCAGCAAGTCACTTCCTCCGGTTTACGGACACTCCACTCCGTGCGTCGTGCAGAGGTCTCGTGTAATTCTATCAAGTCTTATCCCTTGGCGGGTTACTTCCGATACCCTCTTAATCCATCTGACTCAAATTATCAGGTGACTTCTAACTCCTCATCTGGCGATTCATCAACCACGCAAATGCCTCCCCTGAAAACCGTCCCTGGGTACGTATAATAATGTTAACTTTGTCGTCTTGCGCCGGTTCACCATACTAATCCTCTATTGTCAATTTGCAGTGCCAAAGCCCGTTTTAGCAAGAAAGCAAAGACCAATGCCCCTACTGATGAGATTGAACTGGATAGGACCTCAGAAGGTGCTGGCAGAGATGTTGATGTCGCCATGGATGACCCGGTGCCACAAAGCCAGGCCACTGATGCTAATCCGTCTGAAGTCAACCCGGCAAGCCCTCATATCAATCCATCAAGCCCGCAAGCCAATCCTCCAAATCCGACTGCTGATCCGCCAAGCCCTGCCAAGACCGCTGACAAACCAGCAAGCTCAAACGCAGCAACTGATGACGTTGTGATTACTGGGATTGGCTATACTTCTCCTGGTAATACTGTCGCTTTGGCAAAGAACAGTGCCAAGGTGGAATCTGCCGCTGAAGAGAAAGGCAAGTGGAAAGCTGATGTGTCGAATTATGCTCATCTCCCCGCTCAGGAACTTCATTCTGGATACTTAAACCACCTTTACACAAGCCGTGACTATGAGGCGGGTTTGGTCAACTTGATGAAGGAGCGTTATGAGGTAACTTTCAAACACTTCATAAATTTTCTTTGTACTGTATAACTCCATCGTAGCTCTCAAGGGCCGGTTGATCTCTTTCAAGATGAACCGGGACTTTGAAATAAAAAGACTTCCAACTGTGTAGCCCCTAAGGGCCGGTTTACCTTTTTTGAAGATAGACCGGGACTTTCTGTTTCAAAACTTGTCTTTGTTGAATTCCTTCATTTTTAAGTATTCTAATCAAATATGCATTAGCCCCCAAGTGCCAAGATTAATACTTGTATTGAGCCTTGGGACTTTGAATGACAGTCAAAATAAAAAGCAATCCGCATTAGCCCCCAAGTGCCAAGCGTATAACTTGTTATGTACTTGGGACTTTGTGAAAAAATCTTAACATCTTTATCATCTGTCTTGTGCAGGCTGATCTGAACATCAAAGATTCCCAGATTGCTGATCTTCAAGAAAACATCAAGTCCCAGCAAGCAGAAACCTCCAAGGCCAAAGACGAACTGAAGGGTACTTTGACTACCATGGAACACATGAATGATGGTTTTAAGAGTGAGCGGGTGGATTGGGAGACAGAGAAAGCTGCTCTCTTAAAGCGGGCCGAAGATGCTGAAGCAGCCTTCAAACCGGTGGTAGAGGAGCTAAATGGGTTGAAACATCAAGTCAATGCTATGACTTCAGCAATTTTTGGTATGTTTAACAACAACTTCTTAAACCGTTGCAGGTAGTCGTATTGCTCATCTTGGCTCTGACATGCGGATGAAGTTGAAGGCAGCGTATACACTGGTAGAACAATTGTACACTGGCGCGCAACGAGTCATCTGTGGGGCCTCCTTCAACAAACCGGCACCAACATTGATCAAGGATACCTTGACCAAATTATCCATGACTCCAGCCCAGATGGAAGAGATGAAGCGATCTGCTGCAAGGGCTGGCGCTTTAACAGCGCTGACGCGGGCCAAAGCGTGGATTGCCGATCTTGATCCGGCAGACATCGCAAAGGGTTATCCTGGTCAACAGGAGGACGGATTAGACTTTGACAATGAAGCCCTCAAAGTCTTGACAAAAGAAATGCGCCCACTGGCAAGCCAATTGGCTGAGGAGGCTAATTTATCTGTCTATCGGTCCAGCTATGACGCGGACAACAAACGTGTTGATGCAGCCGTGAAGGAAGTACATAACCTGATCCCTCCAATCCGTAAGCACACCTATGCCCCTGACATTGAACCGTCCAACCTTATAAGCAACGAAGTTGTCTTTCAAGCCTTAACTAGGATTGATTGGACCACCCTTGACTTCCAGCCACTGGGTGAGGAGGAGGAGGCTGAACCGACGTTTGATGATCCTTCAACTTCATGTCAGCCTAGTGCGGAATCATAATCCGCCAGCCGGTTTAATTGTCACAGATAGTGTTGTGAGCAACAAGCAATTATTCTTTTGGGCATCAAAAGCGCCGTGTAATTGGCTAGTTGAAATACTTTGATCTTCTGCCATCGTGCACTGCTACCTGATTTTGTAATCCGGCATGATTGTTGCTATACATGCTTGATTTGCCTTGGTATTTCGTAGAAAATCCTGCCTTCTGCATGTTAAACACTTAAACATTTCCTGGCGGTTTACGCGGAATGAATTATGATACTCAATGCAGAACCAGAATCTTTATAACCAAGGTTAAAAAATACTGAAATGTGAAATATATCATACCTGCGATATTAAATCACTTTTGTTGGTTGACCAACTTGCTTAGTAAGGGTGATAACCCAAACTTTGAATATTTGAAAACGCCCACCGCATTGCGCTGGTACGTAATAAGTCATGCCGGGTTATGATAAACACCGGATGATCATCCTGGCGACTTATAGTCAATGCCAGACCGGATGGAAAGTGCCGGTTCATCATTGATTGTCGGCTTAACAACTGATAACTGTAAACCACGCCGGGTTAAGAAACACCGGGTTGATGTGAAGACATATAGTCTGGCCAGGTCAAGAGACACCGGTTTACCTTAAAACTTTATCAACAGAGATAAAACTTGCAAAAACAATATCAAATAAAACTTGTAGTCGAGGCTTTTCGAGGGCTGCTAGGCCCAAATGCGAGGCTTTTCGTGGGCTGCCAGGCCACAGAGTTAAACCATTTGACAAAGCCTTTTAAGATGGGCCTCCAACTAACCAATCGTCGTTTTAACTTTGACATGTTCAGGGTCTCTATGAGAGTAACTTGTCAAACGTTCGGCGGGTCATGCTAGGACTACCTGGATAGGAGTGGCTTACTTGATGAAGGCAGGTTAACCCCGGGTTTTAGGTGAATACACCAGGCTTCCAAGCCATGGGTCGATACCCAGTTACAAGGGTCCTTTCAAACTCTTTGTTACTTTACGTAAAGAGCCCCAAGTAACTTTGTGAGCTGTGCTCAATGGGTGCCTATGTTTGAGTTGTGCTTTTAGCAACAATACTCTCTTTGGTCCACAGGTGTGAAGCTCCCAAGCTGTATTGTGGCATCATAGACGGTATAATGGACAAAACAGGACATCGCTTTGTCAGCAGAAGCCCCCTTGTAACCAAGAAATATAGGAAGAACGGCAGAGGCCCTGCTTGTAGCAAGGATGCCGGTTTATTATATTGATCACAATATATACATCGTCAAAATATGTACATAATGAGAGCCTATGGCTCAGGTGTAGTAAGGCCGTAGAAGAGCGATATTCCATGGCCGACGGGTCTCCTCCTCCGATTTTCTTGAGTCTTTGTGCTCGCGAACGTTGATGAGGTAGTATGATCCGTTGTGCAGATTCTTGCTGACCACAAAGGGCCCTTCCCAAGGTGGGGATAACTTGTGCATATCGGTCTGATCCTGGATGAGCTGGAGCACTAAGTCACCTTCTTGAAAGGTTCTTGTCCTAACCCGGCGGCTGTGATAACGCCGCAGGTCTTGCTGATAAACCGCCGAACGAGCCAATGCCATCTCCCTTTTTTCATCTAATAGGTCCAAAGGTTCTTGGCGTGCTTGTTCGTTGTCCGCTTCAACATAATTGGCAACCCGGGGCGAGTCATGACGAATATCACTTGGGAGTACCGCTTCTGCCCCGTAAACCATGAAGAAAGGCGTATACTCTGTAGATCGGTTTGGGGTGGTGTTTATGCTCCATAACACAGATGGTAGCTCTTCCACCCAACAACCCGGCGTCCGCTTCAAAGGGACCATAAGCCTGGGCTTGATACCCTTCAAGATTTCCTGATTAGCTCTCTCAGCTTGACCATTAGATTGGGGGTGAGCCACAGATGCGACATCAAGCCGGATGTGCTCTCGTTGACAAAAGTCCTCCATCTCGCCTTTGGAGAGGTTCGTGCCATTATCTGTGATAATGCTATGTGGAAAACAGAAACGGAAGACCACCTTTTTGATGAATTGAACCGCCGTGGCTGCATCACACTTGCTTACTGGCTCCGCTTCAACCCATTTGGTAAACTTGTCAACCGCCACCAACAGGTGGGTCTTCTTATCTTTAGATCGCTTGAAGGGCCCGACCATATCAAGCCCCCAAGTAGAAAACGGCCAGGTGATGGGAATCATCCATAGCTCCTAAGCTGGAACATGAGCTCGTCGTGAGAATTTCTGACAACCGTCGCACCGCCTTACCAAGTCCTCAGCATCAGCATGAGCCGTCAGCCAATAAAAGCCATGACGAAACGCTTTAGCAACCAAGGATTTCGAACCGGCGTGATGACCACAATCCCCTACATGGATCTCTCGTAGAATCTCACGGCCTTCTTCAGGAGAAACACAGCGTTGGAACACACCAGAAACACTGCAATGGTGTAACTCGCCGTTGTGAACAACCATGGACTTAGATCGCCGGACTATCTGCCTGGCCAAAACTTCATCTTCTGGCAACGTGCCCCGGTTTAGATACACCAAGTATGGAATCGTCCAATCCGAAATGATATGTAAAGCAGCCACCAACTGTGCCTCCGGATCAGGAATAGCGAGGTCCTCCTCTGTAGGCAATTGAACCGACGGGTTGTGCAAGACATCCAAAAAGGTATTGGGTGGCATCGGTTTACGCTGAGATCCCAGCCGGCTTAAAGCATCAGCTGCCTCATTTTTGCGCCGATCAATGTGCTCCACTTGATAAACCTTAAAGTGGCCAGCAACAATATCCACCTCGCGTCGATAAGCCACCATGAGTGGATCCTTGGAATCCCAAGTACCTGAAACTTGCTGGGCTACTAGATCCGAGTCTCCAAAGCATCGTACTCGGCTTAAGTTCATCTCCTTAGCCACTCGAAGACCATGGAGTAAAGCTTCATACTCAGCTGCATTGTTAGTACAAGAGAACATTAAGCGAAGAACATAATGAATTTTATCACCTCGAGGGGAAGTAAGGACAACTCCAGCCCCCGAGCCCTCCAATTGCCTAAATCCGTCAAAGTGAATAGTCCAGTATGTATTGTCTGGTTTGTCCTTCGTATCTGCAACTCTGTCCAATCATTGATGAAATCCACAAGGGCCTGGGATTTGATTGCTGTTCGAGGCATATACTTCAAACCGTGTGGTCCAAGCTCAATGGCCCACTTAGCAACCCGCCGATTGCCTCCACATTACGGAATATATCCCCAAAGGAGCAGAATCGACCACCTGATGGGATGACCTTGAAAGTACTGTTTAAGCTTCCGACTTGCCATAAAAACCCCATACACCAGCTTACGCCAATGCGGATATCTTTGCTTTGACTCAATGAGCACTTCGCTGATATAATAAACCGGCCTTTGAACCGGGTATTCCTTCCCAGCCTCCTTGCGCTCCACCACAATAGCTACACTGACAGCTCGGGCATTAGCAGCCACATATAATAGTAGTGGCTCCTTATCAACTGGAGCGGCAAGAACCGGCGGTTCAGCCAACTGCTTCTTCAAGTCTTCAAACGCCGTGTCAGCAGCATCGCTCCAGACAAAACTGTCTGTCTTCTTCAACATCTGATACAGAGGGATCACCTTTTCTCCCAACCTGCTGATAAACCGGCTCAAAGCCGCAATACGACCCGCTAATCATTGAACGTCATTGATACATGCCCGTTTATCCAGGGATGTGATAGCCTTGATTTTTTCCGGATTAGCCTCAATGCCCTGGTTGGACACCAAAAAACCCAAGAGCTTGCCAGCCGGTACACAAAGACACACTTAGCCGGATTGAGCATCGCTTTACAAACTCTCAGATTATGAAAGGTTTCTTTCAAATCAGATATGAGTGTCTCTACCTTCCTGGACTTGACCACAATATCGTCCACATAGGCATGAACGTTGCTCCCAATCTGAGTATGAAGAAAATTCTGCACACAACGTTGATAAGTTGCCTGGGCACTCTTGAGCCCAAAGGGCATAGATACATGACAGAAGGCTCCAAAGGGAGTGATGAAAGCTGTCTTCTCCTGGTCCTTAACTACCATTTTGATATGATGATAACCAGAATAAGCATCCAAGAAACTCAAACGCTCACAACCCGCTATTGCATCAATGATTTGATCAATACGAGGGAGGGCAAAGGGATCAGCTGGGCAAGCCTTGTTCAAATCTGTGTAATCCACACACATACGCCAAGTGCCGTTTTTCTTAAGTACCAGCACCGGATTAGCCAACCACTCTGGGTGAAACACTTCTACAATGAACCCTGCTGCCAGTAGCCGGGCTACTTCTTCCCCAATGGCCTTACGCAGCTCCTCATTAAAGTGGCGAAGAAACTGTTTGACTGGTTTGAACTTCGGATCAATGTTAAGAGTGTGCTCAGCGAGTTCCCTCGGTACACCTGGCATGTCAGAAGGTTTCCATGCAAAGATGTCCCGGTTCTCACGGATGAACTCGATGAGCGCGCTTTCCTATTTCGGATCCAAGTTGACGCTGATGCTGAACTGCTTGGATGAATCGCTAGGAACAAAATCAACCAATTTAGTCTCGTCAGCCGATTTAAACTTCAAAGTCGGATCATGCTCCGTAGTGGGCTTTTTTAAAGAGGTCATGTCTGCCGGATCAACATTGTCCTTATAAAACTTTAACTCTTCCATTGCACAAACCGATTCAGCATATGCCGCATCACGTTCCTCACACTCCAGAGCAATCTTGCGGCTACCATGAACCGTGATGGTACCTTTATGATCCGGCATCTTAAGCTGCAAATAAACATAACACGGCCTTGCCATGAATTTAGCATAAACCGGTCGTCCAAACAAAGCATGGTACGGACTCCTGATCTTGACCACCTCAAAGGTTAGCGTCTCGGATCTTGAATCATGATCATCTCCAAAAACCACCTCCAGAGCTATCTTACCAACTGGGTAAGCCGATTTACCAGGCACCACACCGTGAAAAACGGTGTTTGACGGTCTAAGGTTCTTATCTGTCAACCCCATACGCCGGAAGGTTTCATAATACAAGATATTGATACTACTCCCTCCGTCCATGAGCACCTTGATAAATTTATAACCTCCAACCTGCGGTGCAACCACCAAAGCTAGGTGGCCCGGATTGTCAACCCGGGGCGGATGATCCTCCCTGCTCCAGACAATAGGCTGCTCAGACCAGCGTAGATAACGGGGCACTGCTGGTTCAACACAGTTTACCGCCCTTTTATGGAGCTTCTGATCGCGCTTGCACAAGCTAGTAGTGAAGACATGATACTGTCCATCGTCTGCTTCGGGTTGCTCTGATAACCCGACTGCTGCTGATTCCCCTAATTACCCTGTTGATTGTTACCACCTTGGTTGTTCTAATCGCCCTGATTATTCTGAAATCCCGAGTTTGAACCGCTACCACTGTAACCCGGCCCGTGAAATCCTGGACCGGAACCGCCGGATGGACCCTGATCATACCGAAAAATATCAGAGTTTTTGAATTCCCTCATGATGTGGCAATCCTTCCAGAGGTGCGTGGATAGAACCTCCTTTGTCCCGTGCTTTGGGCAGGGCTGGTTTAACAAGCGTTCCAGATTTATTCCTCCACCGTGCTGGGGCGGTTTACCCTTACGGCGCTGCATATTACCCTGCATACTGGTGTTAGCCACAAAATCGAAATTGTCCGCCTTACGCTTACCATTATTTCCGTGGCCTGCCTGGTTATGCTGTCCCTTTGAACCGGCATTCTTCTTTCCCTTCTCCTGCTTTTCTTCATCAGAATCAGGGTCCTTTGTATTATCAGAATCAACATACTTAACCAGAGCCACCATGAGTGTTCCCATAGCATTGTAGTGAAGCTTGAGCCGTCCCAACTTCATCTTCAGTGACTTAAACCGGCAAATACCTTCCAAGGTCACAATTGCTGTGTCAGGATTGATGCGGCCTGATGAATGCAAAATTTCCGAAACCCGGCGCACCCAATGAGTTGTTGATTCATTCTCTCCTTGGACACAAGCCGCCAGATCTACAATGGACATAGGTTGTTTGCATGTATCCTTGAAGTTTGCTATGAACTTAGCCTTCAACTCATCCCACGAACTGATCGAGTTAACAGGCAGGCTCTTCAGCCAGGTGCGAGTCGTTCCTTCTAGCATCATGGTGAAGTATTTCGCACATGCCGCTTCATCCACATCTAGCATCTCCATTGCCATCTCATAACTTTCAACCCACGCCTCGGGGGGCTGATCAGCGGTATAATTAGGCACCTTACGTGGACCCTTGAAATCCTTGGGCAACCGCACATTATGCAGAGCTGGGGTGAGGCACGGCACTCCCCAAGAGCTAAAGGCTAGACCACGTTCAACTGATGCCGCTGGTTGAACCGGAGCGGGTTGATCCTGGTATTGCGCAGCCAACTGTGCTGTTAACTCTGCCTCGCGCCGTGTTCTGCCATTGTTCACCACATCCTGAGCATTCAAACCGCCGTTCGCCGGATTAGGCCCTCGAGGGGCATCACGACGCCGCGCACTGCTTGACACGGCCGGTTCGTCCATGTGCCTGCTATAACTCTTGCTCGGACAAGGGGTTGAATGTATTCTGTCTCGGCTGTAGGAATAAGCCTGTTGCTGCACAATAGTGGTTTGAAGAAGATCCCTGGCCCGCCGTGTCTCAATCGCCTCTAGCGAGTCGCCCTCCATCGGAATAGTTGCCAAACGCGATGATGCCGCAATCATGTTATCCAAAGGACTAGAAAAGTGACCTGGTGGTGTTGTTACGTATTGCGGCGGGTTGTCCGTCCATCGAGGCGGATCCCATCACCCGTGGCTGATCCGGTGCCGCCCCAGGTGCCTCGGTCCGGTTTACTGCTGCCGGATTACTGGGCCCAGCTCCTAGCGTGCCGAAGAGGTTCGTACCCTCATAAATCTGCAGCAGACGAGACCGGTACTTCCTTCTAATAACTTCGTTTGAAGCGTTCTGATCCAACATAAGCCGGTAATTCTGCGCCTAGATCTGTTGTAATTGGGCATCTAAAGAGGCCTGCTCCTCAGCCAACCTGGCCTCCTCAGCCGCTAATCCGCCTTGGCCTGAGTTATCTGATCCCTTAGCTTTGCAACATCCGCATTATGCTGAACTTGGGTCTCTGGGGTGACTGTCGTGGTCAACAATGTCGTCAAGGCGTCCAGCAAACCGGCAAGAACTTGAGCCGGCCGGCGCGCCGGGCCTCCTGCCGCAGCTGCCGATCCGGAGATCATTGCTGCTGAAGATGAAGACTGCAATGTGGGCTGCGTTCCAGCCATGACGATTGCAACCTGGTTTGGCGGTTCAAGGGGGCCCAAAATACTGTCGCCATCGGAATATCCCCCAATCCGGCCATCTTGCAGTTGGTATAGCGACTCGGTTTTGCTAGTGGACGATTCACCATCTGAGTAGATGGCTGTCTCACCGTCGGACACCGGTTCAGATTCCGCACCATGGATAAATCCCACGAACGCACGCTTCATGGCAGGCTGAACCCGGGCAGGACTTGCACGCTGAGTCGTCTCAACGAGGTCGGTGGAGATGTCCGGCTCAGGGCCCGGTTCGCCGACCTTGCCAATGAAAACTTGAATTCCGCCAAAGGGGACCCGGTACCCGTACTCGATTGAGCCGGCCTCGGGGCCCCAGCCTGCGTCGTCGATGTAAAGCTTGCCGCGACGACTCTTGGTCATCCGGACAATCGCATACCCTTTGAGTCCTTCGAAGTTGCCCTTTAAGAACTCGAAACCATCATGCGATAGCCCCACGGTGGGCGCCAACTGTCGTGGAAATATCATGTCAGATGTCCTAGCAGAAGGACTTAGTCGTGGAGCCATCGCAACGAGATTAGCCTAAAGGGGTTAAACCGGACAAGGGACACGAGAGTTTTTATACTAGTTCGGCCCCTTACGATGAAGGTAAAAGCCTACGTCCAGTTGTGATGGGATTATTGGGGTTTCGATGACCAGGGATCAAATATGCTTTGCCTAAGTCTCGAGTTGTTGTTTCTTGTCCCTGAACCGCCGTCGGGTCGTCCCCTTATATACACAGGTTGACGCCCGACCGGTTTACAGAGTTCCGAGGCCGGCTCATACAAGTGTCCGGCTCGGTCTCTTCCTTTTCCTAACTTACAACACAAGTTATACAACTTATGGCGGTTTACAACTATGGGCCCTAATCCGCCTTTGGGCTCTGGGCCTCTAAGCTTTAATAGTAGAGCGCCATCTTTTTTATCTATATGGGCTTCTGTACGGATGAGCGTCAACCGGCCCCTCCTGGGCGGTTTACACTCAGTAGTTATATACCCAACAGATTCCTAGCACATTGTGTTCGCCATGAATCTTGCCACGATTGAAACTATCTTATCTAGTCAAAACACTCCGTAGATTAGAGATGAATTGAAAATTTAGGGTTAGGTTTCCGCCGAAACTATCTCGGACCAACAGAGTTGTAGAACTCGGTACCACCGATTCGGCTAAGGCCATTGCACATGTAATTATCGGTCTGACCGAGAATTGCAAATCGGTGTGATCGAGTTCAGGACTTTGTGAAACCTAGCAGTCTCGGTGCCACCGAACTGTGACTCGGTCTGACCGAGTTCACTAGTTAGGTTCCAAAAGCTGCTTCGATATCACCGAGTTTACAAATCGGTAGATCCGAAATGCTTTCTATGGAAAACTAAAACTAAGTTTTTGACTCATTCTTTTGCAAAAACCTCTGTATTTTGTGATATTCATCCACTCTATCTCATCTATATCTACTCACAGGGTATGTTGTCAGTGTTTGCAATATGTCTGATCAAAGTGACAGCTAGAACAGGGAAGAGGAGTAGGTTCAAGTGAGTGAGGGCACTAGTCCCTCTAGCAGCTATGATGATGGAAGCAGGAGCACCCCAAGCAACCTACCTAAAGTTGCCACCAGGGCCAGAAAGAAGAGAACCTCAGAATCTGAGGATGAAGACTACGTGGCTGTTGAGGATGAGGCCACTTCCAAGAAGAAGGTGCTCAAGAAAGAATATGGCTCAGCTGCAGCCACTAAGCCTAGTATGAAGACCAAAGCACCTGCCAAAAGGATTCCCATGTCTAAAGCCAGAGCCTCCACTCAAGCATCTTTGGAAGTTGAACCCAAAGAGGCTGCCATGAAAGGAAGAAGAGGAAGGAAAGGGTCAAGAAGACCATGGCCAGGTTGTTGGAAAGCCTTCCATGATGGAAGAGGAAGAAGAAGAAAAGGATGTTGCACCAAAGCACCCAAAGCTCGAAGCTTATGGGTGATGCCATCAGTCGAGGCTGCTTCATCAAAGCCCAAAGAAGTACCCAAGGCTGCCTCCAAGCCCAAGATCGCACCTAAGAGGAATACCAGGAGCATTCCAAATTTCTGAGAAGAACAAGGACCCGGTGCAAATCAAGCTCAAGAGGAAGATGATGAAGAGCATGTCTTGAGAAAATTGAAGCCTAAAATTCCAGATCATACTGATGCCCATCCTGTAGCTGAGAACATGAAGCTGAGAAAGGATGCAGGACTCAGACAGTGGAGATTGACTGATCCTTATGCAGTCAGGAGGAGAACTGTTGTAGACTACAGGTTCCACACAAAGGAACATCAGGATTTCTATGAGACAATGCTGCTGGACAAGAAGCCAATAGTGTGTGACATGAGATGGGTGAACTGGGAATACATCAAGGAGAATGAAGAACACTATCCTAGTGTGTATGACAGCTTCAGTGCTTGTGGAGTAGCAGACTTTGTTGGGCAGAAGCTCACAAAGTGGAATGATGAGCTAATAATGCAATTCTACTCCACAGCACACTTCTATCCAGATGGCAGGATAGTATGGATGTCTGAAGGTACTAGGTACCAATCATCAATTGAAGAATGGGATAATCTGATCAATGCACCTAAGGAGAAAGAGGATGACTCGGATGTCTATGCCAAGAAGAAGATGGATCACAACACTATGGCACATATGTACAAGGAGATCCCAGATGCTGCCATTGAAACACACAAGTTTGGATCAGTACATTACCTTCTGTCAGGACTGCCAACCATCAACTGGATCCTCAGGCACACTCTTTTTCCCAAGTTAGGTGATCACAACATGATCAGAGGCCATTCAATAAATCTGCTACACTTATTTGATGTGCCACAAAAGTTCAAGGTCATGAGTCTTATAGATGAAACTATCAAGAGGACAGCTGCTGACCAAAAGAGAAGTTGTGGGTATGCTCCACAGATCCAGGAGCTGATTAACTCCAAGATGGGCACTGGCACATACTTGTTGGACAAGGATCATATGCCTATCTATCCAGATTTTGAGGACAACCAAGTGGTTATGGATGAAGATGAACCATCTTACTGCAAGCACAAGCAAAGAAGGAGAAGGCAAGGACTGAGAAGGCTGCCAAGATGCCAACAATGGAAGAGGCATCTCAAGATTTCTTGAAGAGCAAACAGGATCAGCTTGGCTACTTGATTGCATCCACTCCGAGGATTGAGAAGGGGCTGGCCACCTTGACTCAAAACCAGGAGAGCCTGGAGAGGATCATGGAGCAGAAGTTCTATGACTTGGATGTGAAGATAACTGAGATCCAGTCTGTTGTTGAGCAACTCCAGGATGATATGCAGGAGAGGTAGGGCAAGACAACCACTGAGGAATTTTCTAGAGTGCCTAGAGCTCATAGGTCAGCTGCAGTGCCAGTGACAGACACCAGAGCCACTTCATCTGCACCAGCTACAACCCTAGTGCAACCAGCTCCAGCACCTACTCCACCAGCTCCATCCACATCTACTGAAGTCTTCGTCCAAGGAGCCATCTCTACACAACCACCTGAAGATCAAGCCTGAGAGACGATTTAGTGCTATGCATTTTCTATGAACTTTTTGGTAACTTGTTGCCAAAGGGGGAGAAAAATGTATAGATCATAGGCTTCGAGAGAGAGCGTTGCCATTTATTCTCTCTTGATTTGGTGGTTGAACTTTATTTGCTTGATTGAGATACCTTCTGTCTGTGTGATACTTGGATGATCATGTGTTTGATCATATGCTACATTAATGCTTGTTGGATGACATTATCCTTTTATCTCTATATGATCATTCACTTTGCTTGGTGATGAGTGCATGTATTCTATTGTTATCATTTTGAGCGCTCCACCAAGATGTATGTGACATGGAAGAGTAACCCATGAGCCTAACTCTTTGTCTTCTCTGCAGTGAAATCGGTGACACCGATTGTATTTTCCGATTGCACCAAAATGGTTCGGCTTGACCGAAAGAGACGGACAGGTATGACCGAGTTCAACACAGAGAGAACATTTGTCACCTCAACTCACTAGACAAATAAGATCTCACAAAGATTTGCAAGGAATTAACAGAAGGATTTGCAATGAATTTGATGCAAGAAATGCAGAACAAAACAGAGAAAAGAAAAGAAGATCTAGATGCTTTTTTTATAAAAGGAAGGGGAACAAATATGCAAGGAACAAATGCAAGAACTCAAAGAAACACTAGAGAACTTCATCTAGAATTGGGCGGTGACAAAGTCACCTATGTTAGAGTATATTTACTGAGGAGTCAAGTGAGAACACTTGATCACAAGTCATACCGATCGTTAAAGCTTAAAAAGGCATTACCATTTTTTGTTTAAGCATTTGATGTATTCACATCTTGTTGAGCTGCTTTGACCCATATCTTGGGGTAAAGCTTCTCTAAGATGGAATATCATACCTTTGGTGGTGGTGTTGAACTTGATCATGTAGTTTAACTTGTGTGGAGTGTTCGAGGTTGATGTAGCACATCAACGGTTGGGGGCACCACTTGTATGCTGATTTCATCTACCTACATGGGTTAGTCTTGCAAGGAAGAGCACTTGTGTATCCACATGACAATCATGAAATTTGATACCAAGTGAAAGTTGATATATAGAATTTGTCAAAAGGATATGTTGAAAGGTTTCATGCTTCCTTGTCTTCAACCACCATGTTGTAGAGACTTGGTGAGGTTTCTCAAGATATGAGTGTGTTGCAATCTCATAGAATTAGATTCACCAAAGTACCTACAAGGGTTTGATAGCATGCAAGGGTGGAAATGTATCAAAGACATATGATCATCATGAAAGTGCAACTATCCCTAGGTGGTTTTGGTAATTCCTAACAACATATAGCTCACTGAGCTAACATTATTCCAAGATAAATATTTCAGGAAAATCTCAATGAATGGCATGGCATGGATGAGAAAAGTGGACCCCTGAAAATACTAAGGACAAAAGGATTGGCTCAAGCTCAAAGCTCAAGACTCTACATTTTATATTTTAGTGATCCAAGATCACATTAAGTCTATAGGAAAAGACAATTCTATCAAGGAGGGATGAGGTGTTGCTTAATGAGGTTCTTGCTTCATAGTGCTTAGTGATATGCTCCAAAACCTCAACTACTTTCCCACATCCACATATGACCTAAACCAAAAGTCTAACTCGGCCCCACCGATTCTTTCTATCCGGCGCCACCGAGTTCAGATGTAATAGCCACTGCCACAAATCCTAGGCAAATCGCTCTCATCGATAGTGATCTCGGTCTCACCGAGATGGGATTGTAATCTCTCTGTTTCCCTTCGTAACATTTTGGTCCTACCGAGACGAGCGATCGGTCCCACCGAGATTGCAATGTAAACTCTTTGTTTCCCTTTTGTAACATTTTGGTCTCACCGAGATGAGTGAATCGGTCCCACCGAGTTTACCTGACCAACTCTCTGGTTAGCTTATTACCAAAATCGGTCCCGTCGAGTTTGTGTAATCGGTCTCACCGAGATTACGGTATGCCCTAACCCTAACCATATCGGTCCTACCGAGTTGCATGTCGGTCCCACCGAAAATCCTAACAGTCACTAGATTTACTGAATCGGTCCAACCGAGTTTAACAATTCGGTCCCACCGAGTTTGGCAAGTTGTGTGTAACGGTTAGATTTTGTGTGGAGGCTATATATACCCCTCCACCTCCTCTTCATTCGTGGAGAGAGCCATCAGAACGAACCTACACTTCCAACCTACATTTTCTCGAGAGAGAACCACCTACACTTGTGTTGAGACCAAGATATTCCATTCCTACCATATGAATCTTGATCTCTAGCCTTCCCCAAGTTGCTTTCCACTCAAATCTTCTTTCCACCAAATCCAAATCCTGTGAGAGAGAGTTGAGTCTTGGGGAGACTATCAATTGAAGCACAAGAGCAAGGAGTTCATCATCAACACACCATTTGTTACTTCTTGGAGAGTGGTGTCTCCTAGATTGGCTAGGTTTCACTTGGGAGCCTCCGACAAGATTGTGGAGTTGAACCAAGGAGTTTGTAAGGGCAAGCAGATCGCCTACTTTGTGAAGATCTACCGCTAGTGAGGCAAGTCCTTCGTGGGCGACGGCCATGGTGGGATAGACAAGGTTGCTTCTTCGTGGACCCTTCATGGGTGGAGCCTTCCATGGACTCGCGCAACCGTTACCCTTCGTGGGTTGGTGTCTCCATCAACGTGGAATATTACGATAGCACCACCTATCAGAACCACGACAAAAACATACGTGTCTCCAATTGCGTTTAAATTCTCCAAACCCTTCCCTTTACATTCTTGCAAGTTGCATGCTTTACTTTCCGCTGCTCATATACTCTTTGCATGCTTGCTTGAATTGTGTTAAGATTGCTTGACTTGTGCTAAGTTAGCTAAAATCTGCCAAAGACTAAAATTGGGAAAAGGCTAGATTTTTATTTGGTCAAGTAGTCTAATCACCCCCCTCTAGACATACTTTCGATCCTACACATCATCATAAGATAAAAAGTCAAGGATTAGTCGTAGCCTCATGCCTTGCATGTATCCAAATGGAGTTCCTACTTCAAGTTTGAAGCATCAATGATGTTCAATTCACCTCTCAACGGCAAAATACTTTCTCATCAAGCGGTTTGGTGAATATATCCGCCAATTACTTATTGGTACGACATGCTTAAGATCAATGTCCCCTTTAGCAACATGATCTCGAATGAAATGATGACGAACTTCAATATGCTTAGTTCGAGAATGTTGCATGGGATTGTGAGCAATCTTAATAGGACTCTCATTGTCACAAAGCAATGGCACATGTTTCATATTGATCCCATAATCTTTAAGAGTTTGGGTCATCCAAAGTAATTGAGCACAACATGAACTGGCGGCAATGTATTCCGCTTCGGCGGTGGATAAGGATACCGAGTTTTGTTTACTGGAGGACCAAGACACAAGAGATCTACCAAGAAATTGACAAGTACCCGAAGTGTACTTTCTATCAACCTTGTCTCTGGCATAGTCCGAGTCGAAGTAGCCAACAAGATCAAAAGAAGACCTCTTAGGATACCAAATGCCAAAATTTGGTGTATGTATTAAGTATCTCACTATCCTTTTCACAGCCTTAAGATGACATTCTTTGGGGGCTGCTTGATATCGTGCACACATGCACACACTTAGCATAATATCAGGACGGGAGGCACATAGATATAACAATGAACCAATCATAGAGCGGTGAACCTTTTGGTCAACCAATTTGCCATCCTTGGTCAAGTCAAGATCTCCACTATTAGGCATGGGCGTTTTCATACCTTTGCTTTCTTGCATGTTGAACTTCTTGAATAAGTCCTTGGTGTACATTGTTTGAGAAACAAAGGTGCCTTCCTTAGTTTGCTTGATTTGCAAACTAAGAAAGAACTTGAGTTCACTCATCATAGACCTCTCAAACTTCTTCGACATTAGCTTCCCAAACTTTTCACTAAAATGAGGGTTAGTCGAACCAAATATGATATCATCAACATAAATTTGGCACACAGATAATTCACCATTAACCCTTTTACTAAAAAGAGCGGAATCTATTTTTCAAATCTCAAAGCCTTTCTCAATAAGGAACTTGGTCAAGCATTTATACCACGCTCTAGGAGCTTGTTTAAGACCACAAAGAGCTTTGTGAAGTTTGTAAACATGGCTGTGTTTCTTAGAATTAACAAAGCCAGGAGGTTGTTTAACATAAACTTCCTCCTCAATTTCACCATTTAGAAAAGCACTTTTAATGTCCATTTGGTACAAGGTGATATCATGGTGATTAGCATAGGCAAGTAAGATGCGGATGGACTCAAGTCTAGCAATGGGGGCGTATGTCTCACCATAGTCCATACCTTCGACTTGAGTGTAGCCTTGGGCGACGAGACGTGCTTTGTTGCGGACGACATGACCATCTTCGTCTTGCTTGTTGCAAAACACCCATTTGGTACCAATGATGTTGTGGTTGTTGTCGGGCTTCTCGACCAATGTCCACACTTGGTTTCTCTCAAAATTATGTAGCTCTTCATGCATGGCATTTATCCAATTCGGATCTTCCAATGCTTCTTCAACCTTCATAGGTTCAATGCTAGAGATGAATGAATAATGTTCACAGAAATTAGCCAAACGAGTTTTAGAGTGACTGATTCTCCCGGTTTGAATATCATTCAAGATTTGTTCGACAGGATGGTCTCTTGATACTCTTGCTCGAACCCGTGAGAGCTTTTGCTTGGGTCGGGGTGGAACATCTTCTTCATCATCTTGTCCTTCTTCTTGGCCTTCTTCATTGTTGACGTTGTCTTTCTCTCGTCGTGGTGGAGAAGGAGGTTGATGAGGTTCATCTTGATGCATTTCCTCGTTTTCTTCATCTTGATGTGTCCCACTTGTGGGTGCTTCCATGTCAACTCTTGGTTCACCTTGTCATGAGGTAGAAGCTTCCACTTGGATGGACGAGCTACTCTCCTTCACCTCCGTTGGACGAATCTTGCCAATAGACAAGTCTTGGATGCTTCCGAAGGGTCTTTGTCTCCTACATCAATTGGCAATTGCTCTACTGCGAGCCGTTAGATTCATCAAACTTCACATCTACCGTCTCTTCAACCTTTCAGGTGAAATTATTGTAGACACGCTAAGTGTGAGAGTTTGAGCCATAACCAAGTAGGAAACCCTCATGAGATTTAGGAGCAAATTTAGAACGACGATGCTTATCAAGAATGTAACACTTTGAGCCAAATACTCAAAAGTATCCAACTTGGCGTTTGTTATTGGTGAGGAGTTCATATGCCGTCTTGCCGAGTAGCTTGTGAAGATACAAGAGATTTGTTACATGACAAGCAGTCTCAGCCGCTTCCGACCAAAAGTGTTTTGGAGTCTTGTACTCATCAAGCATCGTTCTCGCCATCTCAATAAGAGTTCGGTTCTTCCTCTCAACAACTCCATTTTGTTGAGGTGTGTACGTAGCCGAGAAATCGTGTGAAATCCCTTCGTCGTCAAGGAACGTATCCACATTTGCGTTCTTGAACTCCGTTCCATTGTCGCTGCGAACCTTCTTGATCTTCACTTCAAATTGATTTTGGGCCTTCCTAGAAAAGTTCTTGAAGATCTTTTAGACCTGCGATTTATCATCAAAAAAGAACACCCACGTAAATCTTGAAAAATCATCGACTCTAACTAGACCAAATGAGCTCCCACCGAGACTCTTGTAGGCATTGGGACCAAAGAGATCCATATGAAGTAGCTCGAGCGGTCTTCTCGTGGTCATGATGTTCTTCACGGGGTGACTTCCTCCAACCTGTTTTCCTTCTTGACAAGCACTGCGCAATCTATCCTTGTCAAATATAACATCTTTTACTCCAAGGATATGATCACCTTTAATAAGCTTATCAAGATTTCACATGCCACATGACCTAACCTTCTAAACCACAACCAGCCTTTCGAAGATTTAGCAATTAAGCAAGTTCTAGGTTGAGCCTTTTTAGTGAAGTCAACAATGTAAAGATCACCTCTACGTATACCGGTAAAGACCATTTTATGATTATCTCTACGAAACACTTGGCAATCTACTTGAGGAAAATAGGACATTGAAACCAAAGTCGACAAGTCTAGATACGGAAAGTAAATTGTAGCCAAGAGATTCAACGAGCATAACATTTTGTATGGAGCTATCATGTGACATGGCCACCTTACCAAGGCCAACCACCTTACCCTTTGAGTTATCACCAAAAGTGACATACTTTCGAGGGTCGTCGTTTTTAGCAAGCTCACGAAACATATCCTTGTCTCCGGTCATATGATCGGTACATCCACTATCAAGGACCCATTCCTTTCCTCCAGCCATGTAGCCGCGAAGATTAGCCATAAGACCAAAGTGTCTCATTGCATCATCAAGGTCATTATCATCATCCTCATCATAGTATCCATGTTCAACATCATCTTGTAATTGATCATTTCCTAGAGAAGGTGATTTGTTAGAAGTATGACCGTAACAATGTTCATCTCTATGGATTCTAATGACTTCGGAAATGATATTGCTAATAATTCCAACATCTCCTTTGGCACGCATGAGATCACGAAGCTCAAACAGGCAATCATCAAACTTAGGATCACTAGTACTCATCCTATTCAAGGCAATAGACTTATGGAGAATCTCATTTAGATTTTTCAAGGAATAATTTGGGAATCGTTCCTGAAGAAATATCCATATGATGTAAGCACAATCAAGAGCAGGTAAGCTAGCAACCAAATTTTTAGGCAATCCTCTAATGATAAGATTGATAGTTCTAAGATTGTGAATCATGTCAAGATCCTCATCGGGAGAGGGATGCAAGGGATCACTAGGGGGAATGCAAGGACTAGTAATGTACTTGTTCAAGTGATATTCATTGAAAATCTCAAGCATCTCAGTTTTCCATTCGTGAAAGAACTCTCCATCAAGTATAGGCACTCTATGTCTAAGACTCCCCAATGTAGACTCACCCATCTTCCTCCAAAGGTGTTTAAACCACAGTAATGGAGACCAAAGCTCTGATACCAATTGAAAGGATCGAGAAGAGGTATCTAGAGGGGGGGGGGTGAATAGACTCTTAGCAAAGAAAAGTTGCAGTTTTTAGTTTCTTCAAGTTAAGGTGGAGTTTTAGCACATGTTTAAACATGCACAATACATATCAAGCATGCATGACAAGAGTATATGAGCAGCGGAAAGTAAAGCATGCAATTTGCAAGAATGTAAAGGGATGGCATTGGAGTGTGCAAACGCAATTGGAGACACGAAGATTTTTGGCGTGGTTCCGATAGGTGGTGCTATCGTGCATCCACATTGATGGAGACTTCAACCCCCAAAGGGTAACGGTAGCGCGAGTCCACAGAGGGTTCCAAAATGGTTTGGCTTGACCGAAAGAGACGGACCGATACTTTCGGTTGCACCGAAATGGTTTGGCTTGACCGAAAGAGACGGGCCGATATGACCGAGTTCAACATAGAGAGAACATTTGTCACCTCAGCTCACTAGGCAAATAGGATTTCACAAAGTTTTGCAAGGAATTAACCAAAGGATTTGCAATGAATTTGATGCAAGAAATGCAGAACAAAACAGAGAAAAGAAAATAAGATCTAGATGAAGTTTTTTTTTATAAAAGGAAGGGGAACAAATATGCAACAAACAAATGCAAGAACTCAGAGAAACACTAGAGAACTGAATCTAGAATTGGGCGGCGACAAAGTGACCTACGTTAGAGTATATTGACTGAGGAGTCAAGTGAGAACACTTGATCACAAGTCATACTCATCGTTAAAGCTCAAAAAGGGGTTACCATTTTTTGTTTAAGCATTTGATGTATTCACATCTTGTTGAGCTGCTTTGACCCATATCTTGGGGTAAAGCTTCTCTAAGATGGAATATCATACCTTTGGTGGTGGTGTTGAACTTGATCATGTAGTTGAACTTGTGTGGAGTGCTCGAGGTTGATGTAGCGCATCAATGGTTGGGGGCACCACTTGTATTTTCAGTTCATCTACCTACATGGGATAGTCTTGCAAGGAAGAGCACTTGTGTATCCACATGACAATCATGAAATTTGATACCAAGTGAAAGTTGATATATAGAATTTGTCAAAAGGATATGTTGAAAGGTTTCATGCTTCCTTGTCTTCAAACACCATGTTGCAGAGACTTGGTGATGTAGAGGTTGCTCAAGATGTGAGTGTGTTTCAATCTCATAGAATTAGATTCACCCAAGTACCTACAAGGGTTTGATAGCATGCAAGGGTACAAATGTATCGAAGACATATGATCATCATCATAAGAGAAAAAGTCAAGGATTAGTCATAGGCTCATGCCTTGCATGTATCCAAATGGAGTTCCTACTTCAAGTTTGAAGCATCAATGATGTTCAATTCACCTCTCAATCGGAAAAATACTTTCTCATCAAGCGGTTTGGTGAATATATCCACCAATTGATTATTGGTACGAACATGCTTAAGATCAATGTCCCCTTTAGCAACATGATCTCAAATGAAATGATGACGAACTTCAATATGCTTAGTTCGAGAATGTTGCACGGGATTGTGAGCAATCTTAATAGAACTCTCATTGTCACAAAGCAATGGAACATGTTCCACATTGATCCCATAATCTTTAAGAGTTTGGGTCATACAAAGTAACTGAGCACAACATGAACCGGAGATTTTTGGCATGGTTTCGATAGGTGGTGCTATCGTACATCCATGTTGATGGGGACTTCAACCCACGAAGGGTAACGGTTGCGCGAGTCCACGGAGGGCTCCACCCACGAAGGGTCCACAAAGAGCAACCTTTTCTATCCCACCATGGCCATCGCCCACGAAGGACTTGCCTCAGTAGGGTAGATCTTCACAAGTAGGCGATCTCCTTGCCCGTACAAACTCCTTGGTTCAACTCCTCAATATTGACGGAGGATCCCAAGTGACACCTAACTAATCTAGGAGACACAACTCTCCAAAAGGTAGTAGATGGTGTGTTGATGATGAACTCCTTGCTCTTGTGCTTCAAATGATAGTCTCCCCAACACTCAACTCTCTCACACAGATTTGGATTTGTTGGAAATATGATTTGAGTGGAAAGCAAGTTGGAGAAGGCTAGACATCAAGATTTATGTGGTTGGAATGGAATATCTTGACCTCAACACATGAGTAGGTGGTTCTCTCTCAGAAAATGTATGCTGGAAGTGTAGGCATGTTCTGATGGCTCTCTCCATGAATGAAGAGTGGGTGGAGGGGTATATATAGCCTCCACACAAAATCTAACTGTTACACACAAATCACCAAACTCGGTGGGACCTAATCAGAAAAGTCGGTCGGACCGATTCATTTCATAATGTGACGGTTAGGCATTTTGGTGGGACCGATATGATCAACTCGATGGGACCGATGTGCTAGGGTTAGGGTAAAACCTCATCTCGGTTTGACTGATTACACAAACTGGTGGGACCAATTTTGGTAATAAGCAAACCACAGAGTTGGTTAGGCAAACTCGGTGGGACTGATTCGCTTATCTCGGTAAGACCAAAACGTTACGAAGGGGAAACAGAGAGTTTGCACTGCGAACTCGGTGGGACCGATCGCTCATCTCGGTTGGACCGAAATGTTACGAAGGGAAACAGAGAGTTTGCAATCCCATCTCGGTGAGACCGAGATCCCTATCGGTGAGACCGAAGTGACTAGGGTTTGTGGCAGTGGCTATGTCAAGTGAACTCGGTGGCGCCGGATAGAATGTTTCGGTGGGGCCGAGTTTGACTTTTGGTTTGGGACATATGTGGATATGAGAAAGCGGTTGAGCTTTTTTTGGAGAATATCACTAAGCACTTTGAACAAGCAAGCCATTAAGCAACACCTCATCCCCTTTTAATAGTATGAGCTTTCCTATTGACTCAATGTGATCTTGGATCACTAAAAGTAAAATGTAGAGTCTTGAGCTTTTGAGCTTGAGCCAATCCTTTGTCCTTAGCACCTTGAAAGGGTTCCACATCCTCTTGTCCACGCCACTCCATCTGTTGAACTTGTCTGAATATTCTAGATAAAAACATTAGTCCAACAGGAGATATGTTGACATTAATTACCAAAATCACCCAGGGAGCACTTGTGCTTTCACGGACGGCCAGGAATATCGGCAGGCCCTGATGGCAGTTCTAATTTGCAGCGCGTAACTCCATCGTGCCGCACGTAACTGCATCGCATGGCAACGCGCGTGGTGGAACCGCATGCATATGGGGCCCCCGACGTGATCGTGCGCACGCCCAACCGCTGGCAGAGCGCGCGTGGAGGGACACGAGCAGAGCGCTCCGCGGTCGCCTCAACGGAGAGGAACCATATATATATATATATATATATATATATCTATATTTATATATATATATATATATATATATATATATATATGCATATAACAGTTGAACTCACAAGGAAAAGGTGTCCAAAAGCCCAGCGCGCCGACGGACGCGAGCAGAGCGCACCGCGCCGCCTAACGGCGAGCATAGCGTGCTGCGGCGCCTAACAGCGAGCAGTGCTTGCCAAGGGATGCGAGCAGAGGCCGGCACAGTGATAGGTGAGGAATTAGACCAACTGTACGAGCGATGTTGGAGACATCAAGCATGAATCAGATTAGAGTTGTGTGTGCGATACGTGGCATATAGTTGATCCCTCCGAGCTGTTTGTGATGGAATAAGCCGTGTGTGTTGCAGGCAAACGCTTGCTGGTATATAACCTTAAATTTAACCAAAAAAGTGTATAGCTGGAAACTATGTTCAAATACGACTCCAACGATATTATCTTTGGCGACATGCATTCATATTTTATTAGTTAAATCCTACTTATAAACCAGGACAGGGGTATAGTAGGTAATTAAATCATAAACGCTTTTTTTGTATTAACCATATGTGTACGTGTCCTTTCGTCCTCCTCTCGCACGTCTTGTCACCCCGTTGCCGCAGACGGCTTACAGCGCAAGCTTGCGTAGCGCGGGAGGCGTTCTTTTGGCCAAACGATGGCTCGAAGTGGCGCCAATGAATCATCGGTGAGCCCGTTCCCGTGCAACCTCGCAGGTTCATGCGCAAGCTTCCCGCCTAACTCGGTGAAATCCCCCAAAATCCCAATGCTTACCGGCCTGCTATATAAACCCTCACGGCCGGCGAGTCCTGCGTCGCATTTTCCCCTCCCTCCCTGTAGCTTATCTCGTCTGCTTCTCCCACAATCGCCAATGGCACCGGTCCGTCGTCATCGCTCAGCCACTCCGCCGTCATCAGAGGACAGCTCCAGCTGGGAGGCTACACCGCGGCGGCGGCGCAGTCCCCGGCGTAGTGTAGTGCGCATGGCGTCCCTGTTGGGTGTGCGCGGAAAACCCACCACACACTCCACCGTCGCTACCCGTCGGCAGTTGTTGCCGGCCGCGGTTGCTGTCGGCGTTCTGGGAACGGGGGTCCCCAGACTTGCCTGCCTGCGGCCTGCGGCGTGGCTCAAGGGGTGGCCCAGCATAGCCCATCTTCATCAACACAAGCTCAAGACCCTCGCGAGGCCAAGCCTCATGAGGCGGGCGGCGAGGAGCTTCCACAGAACGGCCTCATCAGACTGGCTCGCGAGGAGGCGGAGAGATCGAGGCGGGGTACCTCACGAGGTGCCCATGACGCAAGCCATGACGACCAAGGGCGCCAGGCAGGCGCCAGCCCGCACAGTGTCCTCCTTTCCTCTTTGGTGCAAGGGGAGCAAGCGCAGGCAAGAGTATCAAGCAAAGGCATCCGTTTCAGTGCAACAAGACCAAGACCATCGCAACGGCAGGAAGGAAGTCATTGTGGAGCCCAAGCCGGCGTCACCGCCAGAGCCTTTGGCAGGCGAGGACCAACTTTAGTCAGGATAATTGTACTAGATGTTCCCCTTCAAAATGGCAAATTGTTGGCGCCCTTCCCGCTCGATATTTGGGAAGAGGCCCAGGGCCCTTGCCTATAAATAGGACTAGCCACCCACATGATAGAGGCAGCTTGATCTAGCGTCAAGGAATCAATCATCAGACAGAGAGCGACTGAACTCCCCCTAGCAGTTCATCGCAACAGCCAAGAACAGACCCTCCCGAGGCTGTTCTTCCTTGTATCGTTCATCATCATCAGCCCAAGAGGCAATCCACCACACCACAAACTAGAGTAGGGTATTACACCACAATGGTGGCCCGAACTAGTATAAACCCTGTGTCTCTTGTGTTGTTCCTTTCATAGCTCTACATCTTAGCGAGGCGGCGAGGTGCACGTAGGTAGAGGGTGAAATCTCCGCGCGCACCCTAGTGTTCGAACCTAGAGGGTCTGCCGGAACCCGAAATCCGACATTTGGCGTGCCAGGTAGGGGTGCGACGGAATTCATCTTCCGCCGCCCTGTTCTTCGCCGACCATCGCATCCATGTCAGACGCTCGTCGGGCCCGCGCAGAGCGCCGAGCCGCTCTCTCTTCCCGCGCCGCCCAGACGGCCCCCGTCGGCGGCCGCCCCCGCCGTTCCCCATCGCCCACCGTCAATGCCGCCACCGGCCTTGCGAGGAACAAGCAGCAAGCATCGTCCCAGCATCCGTCCATGAGGCGAGACGGCCGCACCGCCACTCCTTCACTCGCCCCAGCTGGTTCTTCATCTCGCGCGCTCCACGCGCCCATGGAGGCTCGAGCTGCGCTCATCGCGGCAAATGAGCTCCTGCGCTGCCGCCCTGTCGACGACATCTACGAAGAGTGGCTCGACCGCGTCGCCGAGCTCGTCCGCGCCGCAGGGGGCTCCCCCGCGCCGTCCTTCTCGCTGCACCGCGCCCCGCCCTGCGCGGGCGATGAAGCTCCAGGGGCGCCTCAGCCACCTCCCTCTCAAGAAGGCGCCCTGGCCCCAAGGCGCGTCCCCCGGGCGGAACCCGCTCCGTCCGGTGCCAGTGCAGCAAGAGCAAAGCTGTCAAGAGGTCCCTCGCCCCCAAGAAGCTGCCCGTGTGCTCCCGGCACCGGCTCGTCACGACCACGCTCCTACTCCAGCACGCCAAGACCCCGCGCTGCTCCCAGCTGCAGCGCATAGGGACCCGCAAGACCAGGCTCTTCGTCACCAAAGGCCTCCCGTGGCCACAGCAGGCTGCTGCGCCTTCACCGCCGAGATGCGCAGCGTCATGCGCCCGGCAAGTTCAAGCCGCACCTGCCTCCTCGCTATGACGGCACGGCCGACCACTGGAGTTCCTCCAGCTCTACGAAGCTGGGCATTGAAGCCGCCAACGGGATGAGAAGGTCATGGCGAACTGGTTTCCCATGGCACTCAAGGACGGAGCCCGCACTGCTCTCGAACACGGCTCCCGACACGATCTCCTCCTCGATGAGATGCGCACTCCGCTTCATCGCCAACTTCAAGGCACTCGCGATGGCCTCCTGCCGTGGCGACATGCGCCCGCATCAAGCAGCAATCGGGAGACCCTGCAGGCGCATCCAGGCCTTCAACAACGCACGCCTCAAGATTCCCAAGGTGACCGAGGAGGCCATCATCTCCGCCTTCTCCAACGGTGTGCGCGGCGTCAAGATGAAGGAGGAGCTGGCGATGCATGAAGATCTGTGCACTTCCTTGGAGCTGTTCAACTTGGCGACCAAGTGCGCCAGGGCTGAGGAAGGGCGCCTTTCCCTCCTCGAGCTGCCAGCCGCAGACCCAGAAGAGAAGAAGTCCAAGGCCAAGGACGTGAAGCGCAAGGGGGCTGCCATGCTCGCGGCAGAACCAAACAGCAAGCGGGGCAGAGATCAGCCCGAGTCTTCCAAGGGCAGCCGGTACTGTGTGTACCACGACCTCCACACCCACAACACCAACGAATGTCAAGAGCTCCGAGCCGTGCGAGAAGGGAGGATCGGCCGACGCCCTGACTGCAACGATCGAGGCTACAGCCGAGGAGGAGGAAGGAACGCAGAATGCTGGGAAGACCGCGGCCCTCGCCAAGGGTGGCGCGACCGACCTCGCGAGGATCGCTGGCAGGATCAGCCTCGCGAGGGAGACTGGAGGGATCAGCCTCGCGAGGATCGCCCGCAAGGAAACGCAGGCCTCCCTCCTCTGCCGCCGCAGCCAAGGAGAAACGAGGACCATCATCAGGACGAGGGGGCTGGGGGCTTCCAGGAGCCGCGCGCGATCGCTTGCATCCTGGGCGGAGCTCAAGCCCCAGCCTCCCAACGCATCTTCAAGAAGTTCGCCCGCGAAGTGAATGCAGTCCTCCCCAAGCACGAAGCCACGCGCCCTCTCAGGTGGTCAACATGCGCCATCACGTTCAGCTCAGCGGATCAGCTCAAGTGCGCGGCCACAGCCGGAGTCCTCCTGATGATTTGTTCCCCAATCATCATCAACGTTCAAATCACCAGGACCCTCATCGACGGTGGAGCAGGGCTCAACGTCCTGTCCGTAGAGACATTCAACAATCTCCAAGTGCCTTACAATCAGCTTCAGCCGACCAAGCCTTTCTCCGGAGTCACCGATGGCTCCATGGTTCCAATTGGGCAGGTCCGCCTCCCTGTCACCTTCGGGGCGCGCAACAACTACCGCACCGAGCTCATCGACTTTGATGTCGCCCACATTCGCCTGCCATACAATGCCATCCTCGAGTACCCAGCTCTGGCCAAGTTCATGGCCGTGACTCATCACGGCTACAACGTCCTCAAGATGCCAGGAAGTGGTGGAGTCATCACGGTGCCTTGTGAAGAGAGAGACGCAGTGTGCTCCCTGGAGCGAGCCTTTCAAGCCGCATCACTTGAAGACCCAGATCGCAGGAGCGTGAGGCTCCCTGAGACCGCTCCCAAGAAGAAGAAGACATCGCCAGGCCCGACCCCTTTGGAGGTAGGCCCCTCAGGGTTCGCGCCTGCTCAGGGGGCACCTCCTTCTGTCGCATAGGAAGGCGCGCCCGGCGCCCTCCTCAAGCAAGGCTCGGGGGCTCTCTCCTGGAGGGCCACCGACCTTGCTAAGGTCACGAGGGAGGCGCTTGGGCACCACTTGGAGGCGTGTTTCAAAGCACGTTTCCCTCAGGAAGGAGCAAGGCAAGGAGGGCCAAACCCTCAGGAGTTCGTCAGTCAGAACACGCAGGAGTTGCAGGAGTCAAGAGTCATGAGTGGCAGCCGCCGCTTACCCGCCGTAGCTTCCCATCCAGGAGAGGATGGTGGGCTGCGCGTCTGCATCGACATACCAGGGCTCCACCGAGCTGCCTCTCAGGAGCGCTTCTGGCCCTCCCGCGTGGGGCGCTGCGAAGGCCCACCCCACAGTTACGTTCGCATGCCCTACGGCCTGCCGAACACGACCGTGACATACCAGCGCCTCATGAGGAGCATCCTGGAGGCTCGAGAGGCCCGGCGTTCCGCAGTCCTAGCAGAGATGGAGATGGCCCGCGAGGAGCCACCAGCGCCTCCGGAGCCTCCCGAGGCTCCTGGGCCTGGGGGCTCGTGAAGATTGCCTTCCGCAGCCCACGACGTCCGCTACTTCAACATCCCTTCGTCTTCAACGTCATCAGGTGACATCTTTCAAGTTTCATTTCCAGCTGGGAGCGCCCCCAGGGCTGCATCATTCCCAGGCCGCGTGGGTCCGTCCCTGCGGCATGTATCCCTTTTACTTCATGTTCCTAGCTTACCTTATCGGTGTCGCCCCCAGGGCTGCATCATCCCCAAGTCGCTCGGGCGGACTCCAGCGGCATGTACCCCTCTTGCGTTTATTTCGGGTCATGCGTTCGACCCATCATGATTGTTATTTGATGCTAGTCTACGGCACCTCTTCTTCCTTCATGTCGGCCGCTTGCACGTTAAAGGGGGGGCACCTGAGCATCGCGACTCAGGCTCCTACCGGCTCTCCAGCCCTCACCCTCTGGCCTTGTCCACGGCATCGCGACCTGGCATACCAGCGACGGCTGAGACCAGCTCGAGGGCCAGGACCCGAGGACGTAGAGCGTCGGCATCTAACCAAATTTGCAGGAACACATCACAAGTTAAGGCCAGTGCAGCGCAACCCGCCTTGAGGTAGGGCCCCGTGAGTCCCGCTGGCTCACGGGTGCCCAGATACACCTCGTCAGCCCTACCGTGCCAGCCACGTGTCGTATGGGCTGTACATGCCACTGGGGCTCCTCCCGAGGGGAGCCCCTCCCACGCACTGCTGGAAGCACCATGCTCCGCGCTGGCTGACGACACTGCCGAGGAGCGGCTATGCCCGTACACATACGGAAGCGCTATGCTCCGCGCTGGTGATAAACAACTGAGGGTGGCCCCCGGCCGCATCAACCTCAGGGAGCCTAGAGCTCAGTGTCTGGCCTCATCGCAACGCCTCCCCTCGGGAGTGCCGCGCGAGGGGGCTGGGCACGGGGGCTACGCCTGGGTCACGCCCAGACGCACGCCCCCCAGCCAGGCCCCTCGGGCCTGGTTCGTCGCACGTCTCTCCCCGAGCAGAGCCAATGTACGAAGGCCGTTTGAGCGTCAAGGGGGACTCCTGAGCATCGCAACTCAGGAGCCTAACTGGTCACGTAGCTCCTCACTCCTTAGTTCCGAAAGGCTAACGGCGGTTGAGGTATGCGCGGGGCCGGGCTCTGCAGACGTAGAATGGTAGATTCACCCACACATCTCACCTCCCTACTTGCTGTTCGTGCGCCAAGGGGGACTCCTAAGCATCGCGACTCATGAGCCTAACTTGTCACGTAGCCCATCACTCCTTGGTCCCGTCCTGGTTTCCGGTCGGGGCTAACGGCGGCCGAGAGGTATCTTGTGAGGGCGGGCTCACCGGCGTAGAACATAAGCAAGTAGGAAGGAAAAGTGCAAATCTCAAGGAATTCAAAAGCAAATATTACAGTCCATAACTGTTATCACAACACCAAACACAAGTTTAAATGCCTCCCCGAGGCATGATACATGTTGCAGGAAGCAGAACAGGAGCCACAACGGAGTCACTTGTCGACGACGGAGCCACGCCGAGCAGGTTCGCCTCGTGAAGCCGCTGGACCGCGAGCGCCTCGCTTCGGCTTGGTGCTGAAGGCCCGGAACTTCGACAACAGAGCCTCCATTTGGACCCTTCTTCACGGCCTCGGCGGTAGCGCAAGCTCGCTGGTCACCGGCTCCAAAGAGTCGAGGTCGACGTCGGGATCGCGAAGGTAGACGTGGGTAAGGACCCGGCGTCGGCCACAGACAAGACATGCGCCTCGGCCTCACCAGAGGGCCAAGGCCAAGGTGACATCTTCAAGAGCGCGGATCGGGAAGGGAAGCAGCTTGGCGGGGCCGTCCTTGGCGCCCGGCCCGGGCTTTCCGAGCCGCTGTCGTGGCGTCCTCAGCAAGGTGCGAGCCTTCACCTCCATCTCCGTGAAGGCCTCGCGGTCCTCGGCAAGAACCCGCGCCTTGCCGTCCAGCTCGACCTTCTTCGCCTCCAACTCCTGCTCCAGTGCACCCAAGCGGTCACGGCGCCTGTAAAGCTTGGCGTCCCGGTCCTTGACGGCCGCCTCGCGAGCCTTCATGTCTTCCTCCTTCTCTTGGCGAATGCGGGCCTCCTTGGCAAGATGGTCCCGCAGGCCCTGCAGCTCACTCTACAGCGCCTTGCAGCGACCTCGGACATCGGCTACCTCCCCCAAGGCGGCGTCGCGAGCAGCCTTCGCCCCAAGAACGGCCTGCTTATCCTCGTCGCAAGCTGTCAAGGCCTGAACCAGCGCCGCTCGAATCGAAGCGTCTGAGCGAATCCAGCCAGAGGCCAGCTCCAAGCGCCCGGCCACCAAGTGAGGGTCGGCGCCCAGAAGATCTTGCCGTAGCCGGTCCAATTCAGCAACAGCACGATCCAGGACAGTGGGAGGAGTCGGAGAGACAGCAGTTGGTGGAGTAGGAGGAGAGGACGGCAGCGTAACCACAGTATCCTGAGACGGGACCTGCTGCGCCCCAACAGGTGTGGCGGTGGCATCAGGCAAGGACACCTCAGGAGTCGCTTGGGCCATGGGGGCTGAGCTCGCCCCAGTCAGCTCCACCAGGCCTCGTGAGGATGACCGGGCAGGAGAGGCACGTGTCTTGCCATCGCCTTCCTTCAAGGCGGGCGTTGCCCTGCACGGAGCCTCAGAGCTCCCTTCACTTCTTTCACCACAGCGCCACCTAGCCAAGGGATACAAATATCAAGCCTCAGCGACAAAGCAAGGAATAAAACAAGAATCAAGCACTTATCGTCATCGCCATGAAGCTCGAGCAACCTCCGGCCATACTTGAAGCCCGAGAGCCGACTGCAGGGTTCAGCCTCAAGAGGCCCGGGAGCAGGAGGCACGTCTGTGGATCGCCTCGGAGCCGGGGCAGACCCGTGGGGAACCAGCCCAGTCCTGTCCTTTTTGGGATCGAGGGCAAGCTCTCGCCGCCCCGCTCATCGCCATCCTCGTCGTCATTGCTCGGCAAGAGGCGGAGAGCGCGGGACTTGCACCGGGGGAGGGGCGCCCTCGACTCCCCGTCGGTCGCCTCGGAGTCAGGCCCCGCTTCCCGCTCCTCTTCTTCCTCCTCTTCGCTGGAGTCGCCGGAGGATACGTTCACCGTCGCCTGGGCCGCCGGGTCCTCAGGAACCTCCGCGGGCACGGGCCCGTCCCCATTGAAGACGGGCATGGCTTCCACCGCCTGCTCCCAATCGTCTCGAAGGAACAAAGGTACAGGGGCGCCCTCCAGCCTCGCCACGTCTCCCCCGACCAAAGATTTGAGGACCGCGGCCAGATCTTCGTCGGCCAAGATCTGGGCTCAGGCGGGGCCTCCACAGAGGCTCGGGCGGCCTCCACAGCCAAGCGAGCATCGACGGCGGGGCCACCTGATGCTCCAGGAACTCCCTCAGGAGCAATGCACCAGTCAGCTTCGCCGCCGCCATGTTGCTCGGTCGCAGATCCGCACGTCCATCTTCTCCAGCACCGGCTTCGCGCGGGGATCCACGAGTTCTGCACGAGACCAAGCGTCGATGGGCGTGGGCTGCTCCGTGGGAAAGATCAGCCGAGGGTGGATGCGCCCAGCATCTACCATGACCCACTTGCTCCTGAAGCCCTCAATCCTCTTCCCGGGCTTCGAGATGGTGTTGGAGCTGCCATACGCGATAAAGCTCGCGCACGCAGAGATGGGACCGCGAGAGGTCCGGAGGGAGAAGTAGTGGCGCAGCAAGGCCACTGAGGGCTGCACCCCAACGTGAGCCTCACAATAGTAGGCGAAGATCGCCATAAGAAGAACAGAGTTGGGGTGGAGGTGCAGAGCTTGCAGTTTGTAGTGGCGGCGGACAGAGAAGAAGAACTCAGAAAAGGGAGGCACCAGACCGGCAGCAATGGCGCTCACCAAGAGCGGATAGAAGGTGCTTCCTTGGCCCTCGGAAAGGGCGGAACCAGCCTTGAACACCTCTGCCCCGTCTATGCCTTGCACCGCCACCATCCAGCGCACCCGGGCAAGGCCCTCCTCCGACACATTCGGCGAGTCCAAGGCGGCTGAGTACCAATCTCCGGCCGGGGTCTGGCGAGGCGCCATGTCTTGCTAGGGCACGCGGTCGAAGTAGATCTGGATATTTCAGAGGTAGGAAGGAAAGGCGCAAGAAAGGGGATCTGAGCAATGACCGGAGGAAGCAAGGGAAGCAAAGCCTAGGCAGACGCCGCTCTTTTGTCGAGTCGCGCAGTTGCTAAGGCGCCCACGTCCAACCAACCGCCACACGGCGCCCAAGGCCGCAGGCTGTTAGGGCCCGTGGCGCTTCACCCTTGCCCCTTCGCCTCTTTGCTCAGCCAAGTCCGGGCGCGCCTTGGGCCCGGGGGCTACTGTCGGCGTTCTGGGAACGGGGGTCCCCAGACTTGCCTGCGTGCGGCGTGGCTCAAGGGGTGGCCCAGCACGGCCCATCTTCATCAACACAAGCTCAAGACCCTCGCGAGGGGGCAAGCCTCGCGGGGCGTATGACAGGGAGCTTCCTCAGGCACGGCCTCGTCAGGCTAGCTCGTGAGAAGGCGGAAAGATCAAGGCGGGGGTACCTCACGAGGTGCCCATGACGCAAGCCATGACGACCAAGGGCGCCAGGCGGGCGCCAGCCCGCGCAGTGTCCTCCTTTCCTCTTTGGTCCAAGGGGAGCAAGTGCAGGCAAGAGTATCAAGCAAAGGCATCCGTTTCGGTGCAACAAGACCAAGACCGTCGCAACAGCAGGAAGGAAGTCATTGTGGAGCCCAAGCTAGCGTCACCACCAGAGCCTTTGGTAGGCGAGGACCAACTTTAGTCAGGATAAGTGTACTAGAAGTTCCCCTTCAAAATGGCCAATTGTTGGCGCCCTTCCCGCTCGATATTTGGGAAGAGGCCCATGGCCCTTGCCTATAAATAGGACTAGCCACCCACAGGATAGAGGCAGCTTGATCCAGCATCAAGGAATCAACCAGCAGATAGAGAGCGACTGAACTCCCCCTAGCAGTTCATCGCACCAGCCAAGAACAGACCTTCGCGAGGCTGTTCTTCCTTGTATCATTCATCATCATTAGCCCAAGAGGAAATCCACCACACCACAAACTAGAGTAGGGTATTACACCACAATGGTGGCCCGAACTAGTATAAATCATGTGTCTCTTGTGTTGGTCCTTTCATAGCTCTAGATCTTAGCGAGGCAGCGAGGTGCAAGTAGGTAGAGGTGAAATCTCCGCGCGCACCCTAGTATTTGAACCTAGAGGGTCTGCCGGAACCCGAAATTCGACAGTTGCCTCCACACAACCATTGAAATCCAGGGCTATCTCCCGCACCACCGCCGCGGCCCGACGGCGGGAGCTGGCCGTCGTGGCCGCGACCCCATTGCCGGCCACCGTGGCCATCATCTACTCCGCCACCGCGGCCCGAAGGCGGGAGGTGGTGGTCGTGGTCCCCACCCCATCGTTGACCTCCGTGGCCGCCAACCGTCAGTCGACCGCCGGGATCATCACCCGCTCCGCCACCGCCGTCTGAAGGAGGGAGGCGGAGGTGGAGGCCCGCACGTGCGTCAGCGACCTTGCACGCTACATTGAGTTCCCGCGGGAGGAGGAGCGCCTCGTCGAGCATGCAAAGAGCCTTACCGCAGCCGTGGCCGCAGCACACGCCAACGCAGAGGAGAGGAATCAGGAGATCTACGAGCAGTCCGGCCGCTTCGAGAGGGATCGTTTGGAGCGTCAGTGGGCGTTCGAGCTGGAGAGCGTCGCTGAACATGCAGCAGCGGCAGACACCGTATTTCATTTGTCCAGCTCGTCGGTAGGCTCCTCCTCCTCTACATCTTACTGAGCGCGCTCGGCAGAGGAGAGGCTGCCGGAAGTAGCACAAAGCCCCTCCGTAGTAGTAGTATTTAGGGGCTATTTTGTTCAGTTCATCTGACTATAGATGTGTGGTGGAACTATACAACATTCTTAAAATTAGCTAGTATATATAGTTGAACTAGCTATTTCAGTACGTGGTTGGCAACAATTGGGGAAAAGTTTGGTCGGTTCAGCTGTCGAGTTGAACTATTTGTATAAATTAAGAACGACTAATTAATCTATGAATGAAATCTATGCTTAATTACTGAATTTTAGTTGCAAAAATTAGATAGTGCTAGTGATTTTTAGCTGCATATTTTGACAAATCGCAGTGTTACAAGGATTGACAAATGGCAATGTTACTAGATCAACAAATGTCAATCTTTCCAGTTTGACAAATGGCAACATACCCAATATGACAGATGCAAATCTTACCAAATTGTTTGTACGTGGTTGCACACGGGTCATCCAAAACAACCGTTTGCATTGAAGGGATGCACAAATCCTGCGCTACGAATTTTCCCTCGACTTAAGGGGGAAGACCATAGCTCTCACTTTGCATACGGGTGTTCTATCTAAAATGTTTGTGATCAAGAGCTGTAGAAATCCTGCTCGGCACATTTTCTCTTGGCTACTCGGGGAAGCTATCGGTTTGCATATGGGTGTTCTAACTAAAACTTTGCGATCAAGTGTTGCACAAATCCTGCTAGGCACATTTCCCTTGGCTTCCCAGGGAAGTTGTCGGTTTTCAATACGGGTGTTCTAACTAACACGTTTGCGATGAGTGTTTTATATTTAAAAACCGTATTAAACTGCGGCTTGGGCGCCATTAATGTAGAGGATGCGAGCAAGGTGGGCGGCCATGGAAGTCAAAGGGCTCGCTTCCCGGTGAGCCTGCACGGCGTACAGCTCGCACGCTTCCTGATGAGCCTCTGCATTGGAGTACAGCTCGCACGCCTCCCGTTTAGTCAAGCACTCAAGCACTCAAGCACCTGTCCACACGGCACCTCCTAGCCATTAAAAGAGTGACGCGTGGCGTCACGTGAATGGTTAATAGAACGCACACAATTTAAATTATACAAAATGTTTGAGATGTTACAGTGGCAGCTATTTGTTTCAAAATGCCTTTGTTGGTTGTTATTCGAGTGCACCTTCTCTCAAAATGGACAAGATAAATACCACATCATGTCGGGTGCCATTCCATTATAGCATGCCAAGTTTAATGAATTTCGGACGAGTTTTGGATTTACTAGAATTTTAAAACAAAGTATCTAAACGTTTTGCTGGCAATCAATAGTGTCCTAGAGTTTGAAATTCATTCACATTTCTTGCATGGCACCTAAGCATGCACCAAAGGACACATATTTGATTTTTCAACCAATTTATATGCACTCGAGCATGTGCATCTAGTTCAAATTTGAATTATGCACGTAAAATGACTGGAAAACCCAGTTAACGTATAAAAATGTCCAAACGAACCTTGAAAAATTCCAAAATTAAACACAAGACTCCTGTTGTTCTATGTTGACACTAGATTTTTTTTTAAAGCAATAAGAGGCAACAGATATCGTTTCGTCCCAAAGGTGGCAGGTTCCATACCGAAACCATCACGCTTGTTGTGAGAAGCTCTGGTTTGTGAGAAGCTTATACCCAAACCTGCCCCAAATGGGACAATTTTTTTACCACGACATGTTGATGCCGCTCCATGATAGCATGCCAAGTTTCATGAATTTCAGACGAGTTTTGGATTTACTAGAATTTAAAAACCAGGTATCTCAATGTTTGCGGCCGAGTGACGGTGGCAGGGTGTTTGAAATCATTCCCATTTCTTGCATGGGACATAAGCATGCAACCAAGGACACAGATTTGAATTTTCAACTAGTTTATATGCACTGGAGCATGAGTGTGTAGTTCAAATTTGAATTATGCACATAAAATGCCAGGAAACCCCAGTTAATGTATAAAATGTCCAAACGAACCCCAATAAATTCAAAAATTAAACACAACACTCCTGTTGTTCTATGTTGACACTAGAAATTTTTTGAAATCAATAAGAGGAAACGAATATCGTTTCGTCCCCAAAGGTGGCATGTTCCCTACCGAAACCATCATGCTTGTTGTGAGAAGCTTATACCCAAACCTGCCCCAAATGGGACAAAATATTTACCACGACATGTTGATGCCGCTCCATGATAGCATGCCAAGTTTCATGAATTTCAGACGAGTTTTTGATTTATTAGAATTTAAAAACCAGGTATCTCAATGTTTGCGGCCGAGTGACGGTGGCAGGGTGTTTGAAATTCATTCCCATATCTTGCATGGGACCTAAGCATGCAACCAAGGACACAAATTTGATTTTTCAACCCGTTTATATGCACTGGAGCATGTGCATGTAGTTCAAATGTGAATTATGCACATAAAATGCATGGAAAAGCCAGTTAATGTATAAAAGTGTCCAAACGAACCCCGAAAAATTCCAAAATTAAACACAACACTCCTGTAGTTCTATGTTGACACTAGAATTGTTTTGAAAGCAATAAGAGGCAATGGATATCGTTTCGTCCCCAAAGGTGGCACGTTCCCTACCGAAACCATCACGCATGTTGTGAGAAGCCCAGGTTTGTGAGAAGCTTATACCCAAACCTGCCCCAAATGGGAAAAAATATTTACCATGGCATGTTGATGCCGCTCCATGATAGCATGCCAAGTTTCATAATTTCAGACAAGTTTTGGATTTACTAGAATTTAAAAACCAGGTATCTCAATGTTTGCGGCCGAGTGACGGTGGTAGGGTGTTTGAAATTCATTCCCATTTCTTGCATGGGACCTAAGCATGCAACCAAGGACACAGATTTGATTTTTCAACCCGTTTATATGCACTGGAGCATGTGCATGTAATTCAAATTTGAATTATGCACATAAAATGCCTGGAAAACCCAGTTAATGTATGAAAATGTCCAAACGAACCCCGAAAAATTCCAAAATTAAACACAACACTCCTGTTGTTCTTTGACACTAGAAATTTTTTGAAAGCAATAAGAGGCAACGGATATCGTTTCGTCCCCAAAGGTGGCACGTTCCCTACCGAAACCATCACGCATGTTGTGAGAAGCTCTGGTTTGTGAGAAGCTTATACCCAAACCTGCCCCAAATGGGACAAAATATTTACCACGGCATGTTGATGCCGCTCCATGATAGCATGTCAAGTTTCATGAATTTCATACGAGTTTTGGATTTACTAGAATTTAAAAACCAGGTATCTCAATGTTTGCGGCCGAGTGATGGTGGTAAGGTGTTTGAAATTCATTCCCATTTCTTGCATGGGACCTAAGCACGCAACCAAGGACACATATTTGATTTTTCAACCAGTTTATATGCACTGGAGCATGTGCATGTAGTTCAATTTGAATTATGCACATAAAATGCCTGGAAAACCCAATTAATGTATAAAAATGTCCAAACGAACCCCAAAAAGTTCCAAAATTAAACACAACACTCCTGTTGTTCTATGTTGACACTAGAAATTTTTTAAAAGCAACAAGAGGCAACGGATATCGTTTCGTCCCCAAAGGTGGCACGTTCCCTACCGAAACCATCACGCTTGTTGTGAGAAGTTCTGGTTTGTGAGAAGCTTATACCAAACCTGCCCCAAATGGGACAAAAAATTTACCACGACATGTTGATGTCGCTCCATGATAGCATGCCAAGTTTCATGAATTTCAGACGAGTTTTGGATTTACTAGAATATAAAAACCAGGTATCTCAATGTTTACGGCCGAGTGACGGTGGCGGGGTGTTTGACATTCATTCTCATTTCTTGCATGGGACCCAAGCATGCAAACAAGGACAGAGATTTGATTTTTCAACCCGTTTATATGCACTGGAGCATGTGCATGTAGTTCAAATTTGAATTATGCACCGGAAATGCCTACAAAACCAAGTTAATGTATAAAAATGTCCAAACGAACCCTGAATAATTCCAATTTTTTTGACAACACACCTATAGTTGCATGTTCACTGCAGATAAAAGTTCTAGCAATTCAAACACCATCCTTTGCAGCTATGACCCCAATACGTAATTAAAATCAAGACGAAAAATCAAGTAGATCGCACACAGTTTATTATCACAAACCGTGTGAGATGCAACACACAATATCTTGGAGCACCGTCGGTGTATAGTACGCCTATGGCTTACGCGAGAAGGTGCGTCGGCTACAGTCCACAGCCGGTGTGTCAAGCACACTAGCTCACTCCACAAATATCGTTCCAGTGTTCAATCGTCACCAGTGAAAGATGGGGATGTGGACCCGCGTTGTGAGGGCAACTTCGATGGCCCACTCCGGCGAGAGCGCGGCCGTAGCCGCCAGGCACGTGCTAACAAGCTTCGTGAAGGCGACCGCAATCTACGTCCGGGTGGCCAAGGCAGCCCAAATGGCCGCTGTTGCTTCTCACGTGGCGGTAGCAGCATCTGCCTTGGGGATAGCAACTGGCGAGAGCGGCACAATAGCTATCCGTTCCGCAACGGCGACCTTAGCCCTAATGGAGGCCGCCCACTACCATGTTGAGGCCGTCCACGCCCAGCTCGTGGCGGTCACCACACAAATCGAACGAAGCTTTTCCGACAACGGTCGGCAACCCACGACCGAAGAGTTGGCAATCGCCGAGAGAGTTCGAGCAGTCGTCCATTCCTGCATGGCATACATTGCCACGACGGAGCCCGCCAAAGCCCAAATCACGGCCGCCCACGCCCAGCTCGTGGCGGCCTATTCCAAAGATATGGCGGACGCGGATGGCGAGATGCTTGTAGAGCATGGTGCGATTAATGCCATGGAGCCCCTTCCCCAGGAGATCGTCGGGCGCGAGCTGGACATGGAGGCGGCGGTGGAGATCGACGAGCACCAGCCATAGTACTAGTACTCTTTGTTTTGTCTAATTAAGAGCGCCGGTCTTTAATTTGTTAGAGTAATGTTTAGGTCAGATAGCTCTGTTTAATTGTTGAACTTGCTCGATTAAGAAGTGTGGGTGTGCTGTAGTCTCCTTTGTGTACCCAAATTATGCAATGACGTGGATGACCACTGTAACCATTGAAATTCGAACCAAAATTTTTGATGTTCAAACTCATCACGCATGGGTTAAGCTATCTGAACCGTTTGTGATGTTCACATATCATACACAATTCTGAATAAGGGACCGTGTCTGATGACACTTTGTGCGCCAGTTTTTTTGCTGAAGCGATTCCAAATTTTTGGCTTCCACGGAAATATCTACCTCCCCGCCCCCTCCCCCTTACCAAAAGCCACATTTCCACTATTTCCGCCTTCCTTTCCAAGTTGAAACCTTCACTCCTTGCTTGTAGCGCCGCCTCCTCGCCGGCGACCCTCCTTCACGCTACTCGGCCTCGCCTATCTAGGCAGGTAATCCACACCCAACCCCCATCCTCCTCCTCCTTCCACATCCCACATGCCCCGACCGCTGGTGCGAGCGGGACACCTTCCACCCAAATCACCAACCCCTCCACCAAATAAGCACCGCCTGAAGCCATGGTGCACACAGTATAGCCAGGATCTTAAGGAGCATTTGGTAGCAGAGAAGCAAATCGCGGCCGCACGCGCCGATGAGGTCGCGATGGCTGCCATTCGTGCCGAGCCCCAGGTCTTGGAGGAGCACCTTGCCATTTGCGAGCTACACCAGTTAAGCTTGCTCGGCTTACTCGTTGTGTGTGCTACTCCTGCCTTTCCTTCACAAATTCTAGTGAATTGTGCTATCTAATTTTACCATGCAATCTGTTGCTCTAGTGTATATGTTCTATATATCGTGCAGTGTGGTGCTCACTTATTAACTGTTTTGTTAATTAGTGGTCGTCTTCAGTTAACTATTTGGTTCAATTCTGCAAATGTGATGCTCAATTCTTCAGGCTGCAATTTTTTATTGTCTTCCATGTGAGAAATAAATCGAATTTATCTTTACAAAATACATGAGAAACGAATACAATTGCTATATTTCCAAGTTGTCAAACATGCTTGGTTTGGTTATACATTGTGCAATTTGGTGCTTAGTTAACGTGTGGTTCATTTGTGTTGTGGTGTTTAGTTAACTGTTTGGTTCAATTCTGCAATGCGATGTTCAATAGTTGTGGGTGCATTCTGTTATTGTATACCATGTGAAGAATAAACTGAATTTGGTTGTAGTAAATACATGAGAGACAAATAATTGCTATATTTCCAAGTTGTTAAGCATGCTTGGTTTGGTTAACTGTCTGATCTTCTATTAGGAGTATGTTATATTGTGCAATGTGGTGCTCAGTTAATGTTTGGTTCATTTGTTGTGGTGTTTAGTTAACGGCTTAGTTCAATTCTGCAATGCGATGTCCAATTTTCGTGGGTAGAATTTTGTATTGTTGTGCATGTGAGGAATAAATCGAATTTGGATGCACTTAATACATGATAAACATATACAAGTGCTATATTTCCTAGTCCTTAATCATGCTTGGTTTGGATAAATGGGTTTTCCATGTGGCTTGAATTAATCTGATGAATCTGCAATGTGCTTATTTTTCATCAACATATTTTACTGATAGCATGCGAACCCTTACTTAACCTGATGACTAACTACCTTATATGTGTTGCAGGGAAACAATGGGAAGCACCGAGGTTTACAATCGAGGTTAGCACGTGCATGGTCCATTGTCTAATAGCACATTATTGTGCAATTGCAGGAACCATTCTAGTATTTAGGTCCTGCTGTCAGAGGTTTCGACCCATTGTTGGACCCTTTTTGCATATGGGGAAATGAGTTGTCCATGAATATCAGTCAAGTCAAGAAACTCAGAAAGATTGTTAGGATAAAGAAATTAGCGACAAAAAATAACAAGATCTTTGTCTGCACAATGAATAAGACATCAGTTCACTACAGGATGGTACTAACTATTATACCTTGCCTTTTTATTCTTTTGCCCCATTTCCAATATAGAGAAGATATTTATGCACATCCTTGTTTTCAGGCCTTTTCAAAGTAGTTCACTGATGATTACATCTCAAATCACCTGTATGGTCAAGAGGCGAGGAAGGTATTCATACAACACCCATGATTCAATATTGCAGTGTTCCTGAAGAGGACGAAGGATGGACGGTCAATCATCCACAAGCACTGGCCTAAAGTTACAAAGACCTTCAACATCAATGAAGGCTCAATATTCGCCTTCTGCTTCAGCTGTTTTCTAGATGAGATACATCTGTCTATGTACCGTCTATGATGCTAATTCCGAAAGGTTATAGATGTTGCATGTGAAACTTGGTGCTGGTGTAGTTGTGTAATGGGGTAGCTGAGTGCTGAAGCTATATGATGTTGTACTCTGATGTATTTCAATAATGAAAATGAAATATATTGTGTGCTTAATATCAAATTTCAATTAGATTAATAAATGGATTATTAATTATTGGATAATTAGCCTGCTAATTGGGTTTTCTTTTGCAAACGATTATTGAGAAAACACCGTGTGCGATGCATTCAATAACGCACACAGTTTCTAGGAATAAACCGTGTTAGATTAATGAACAATCACACACAAAATCCTCTTGAAAACTGTTTGCGTCAGGGCACCTGGCGAAAACGTTTACCACATAAAAACTATGTGTGATGGACAGCCCTTGACACACAGTTTCTTCTATGCACCGTGCGTGATGCATTCAATAATGCACACGATAAAATTGTTAATACCGTGTGTCAGGGATATACCCCGCGGTATGACCCGGCCGGAGTTGTAAACCGGCTGGGACTTGGTAAACTAGCGGATGGTAAACCGGCGGAGAGTTAAGACAGAGAGTCAAGACAGATGGCTAAGACAGACGGTAAACCGGCTGGTGTTAAACTGGTAGACAATGTTAAACCGGCAAACAATATTAAACTGGCAGACAATGTTAAACCGACATACAATGTTAAACCGGCAAACAGTGATAACTGGGTTGTCAGGGGTTATGAAGCCCAAGATGTTAAGAAGCCCATGAAGATAAGTTAGAATAGTTAAGTCTTAAGTCCGAGTTGGACTCTACATGTAACCCGCCCCTTCAACATATAGAAGGAGGGGTAGGGCTCCCCAAAGAGGGACAAGCTACAAGCAAGAAGAAACAATCTTAGGGCTAGACACAAAGAGGAGAGCCGGTTTACGGCGACTCCCTCGTGATGATAATGAGACCTAGCCTCAAACAGCATGTAGGGTTGTTACCGGATGATGTTTCCCGGGGCCCGAAGCTGTCTAAATCCATGTCTTGTGTTGCGTCTCTCAATTCTGCTCAACCCCTCTCAAGCTACCACATAGATGCGTTGGCCTCACGACTAAGTCCTCACCCAGGACATCTGTCGTGATAATTCCACGACAGTTGGCGCCCACCGTGGGGCCCGCGCACGGTGGTGTTGAGTTCTTGAAGGGATCTCTCCCAGGGATCAAGGAGCTTGTAATCATACGGTGAAGAAGAGTCATCATACAAGTTTAAATTTAAGAGGTTAGGGTTTCGTACGTGCAGCCGCACACGACCCGGAAGGCAGATATGTTTTCTTTCTGGTGCGCCGCCGTGAGAGTCATGTCATTGGTTTTCGGCGATCTACCAATAGCAAGCTGCGTCGAAACAGACAGGAAATTTACATCGCAGGTGTTCTGTCCAAAGTCAAGTGGTGCTAGCCGCTTCACGCCTCCACGCATATTCAATTGATGGATCAACTCCCGAAGAAAACAATGGTGCTGCTACCAGTACTTGCCCGGTTAAAAAGAAAGAAAATCATCAATCACGATCCGGAAGAGGATATAACCACGACCTGGAGGTGGATACAGCGTTGACCCAGCCTCGTTGCGCTGCTGACCCTGGCCGGTATTGCTTCTAAACCGCCGCCGTCGACCCCCCAAGGAGCCGTTGCTGTCGTCATGAGTGCGCCCCGGACCGCCAGCGCCAGGCCGGACTGTCTCCACCATTCTCCACCTTTGAGCCGCCAAGTCTCGCTTCCTCTGCCGCGGGTCGAGCCGGCCGTCGAATCGCCGTGGTGCCAAGACACCACCGAGAGTCGCCGGCCTCCGTTTATTAATCCGCCTCGGCTGCAGCAGCACGGAGTCACCGGTCTCCGTTAAAATCACCAGCCCAAGCGCTGCATCAACTACATCAGGGATGAACCGCCGCCCGCCTCAGGAGCCTCCGGTCCCCGGGCTGGCCTGCCGTCTCAACTTGCCGCTGTGAGCTGCCTTGCCGAGTTACCATGACCGGCCACTGCTGCTCAAAATCGTTCCAGGCTAAACCGCCGCCGGGATGTTCCTCGATGGGTGTCGCTGTCGCCGTATTGAAGGGGTCACACACAGACTCGCCCCGCTGCTTGCGGATCGGTTTACTACCACCAAATAGCCGTCGCCCCCGCCGTTGTGGTTAAACCAGCCCCGCTTCTACTTCCGTGGCCGACACCATTGCGGATTCACCTTAAAGCTGGCCTCGCCTCATCTACGGCAACTTTTCAATTAGTACAAATCATTGCGTGTACATGGATTCCAAAGAAAGACTGGACATACCCACTGCTACTACTTCATGGCGGAGAAACCAAAGGAAAAATACTAATCTTCAATTACTACTTCTGACAAAGACATGCGACCAGGAGCGACGATGCAAGACCAGTGGGCATCCACAATCTGGCGAGAGATCAGTTTCGCTAAGATAAACCGCCTCTTCCACATATGTAATACGCGAGTCGCCGTCGCTACTTCGAATACAACCGTCTGAATCCGAGTTGATTGGAGGCAGCAACCACGGGTTACGCACGGCGGCGGTTTACGGCCTTGCAAGGTCTCCCGATCAACCTAGCAAATGCGTATGATGAATCAAGTGTCCACGGGGCTAATTGGGGTCACACGCGTATGAATTGAATGTCCATAATGCCTGATGGATGCCCATGCCCATCCACGTGAAGATCCCTTATGAAGTTTCAGTATTTGCATGGATTCTAAGGAAAGATATATATATAAAGGGGGGAGAAGCCATGAGCTTGAGGGTATGGGCGTGGACTCAGGGTCAACCGCCCTGGCTTGTTTCTGCGACGGACACCCCGGCCTCAAGCCGTTTTCGCCAGGTCGATGGCGAGTGACCCCCGGCTTCTTTCTGCCGCCTCTACCGGGCCTGACATGCCCAACCTACCTCGCTCCGCTTCGTCGGGAGACACCTTACCTGCGGTCGTGCCAAGTTGTCGTCGCCGTGACTCTGGAGTCGAGCTACCTCTGCCACGAGCCCAGTCCGCTTCGGCCGTTTCTATTCAGTTGCTCCTCATCACCGGTGCTGCCAGTCGGCTCATGCCGGCGGCTTTTTTCTCCTCAGCGATTCACCCGACCGTGCCCAGCCTCCTCTGCTGGTCGTGGAGTCTACGCCCGCCTGCCCAAACCACCGCCTCCGTGCCACGAGCCGCCACCGGCCGGTCTCCAAGTCGCTTTGCTACAAGCTGTCGCTGACCGGAGTCGCTGCAGTGAGCCTCTACAGAGCCACCAATGCTCTCTAGCCTGAGTTGCCTTGCCTCCAAGTTTTGTCGGCGCTTCTCCGCAGCCCTTGCCGAGCTGTTTCCACTTTGGTAATGTCCGACACACAACCTCACCGAGTCACCGTCACGGCCGGATTAAATCGCCGCCTTCGCCGGGTCACCTCCGCCCACCGCCTGAGCTGCCCTACCTGACCTGCCATCTCGGACCTTGCCGCCTCGTCGTGGCTGCGTTACCTCCCCAAAGCAATCACCGCCATCGCTGTCGGGTCAGCAGCGCGCCTCCGCCTCTGGCGCGGCCCCGCCGCTTCATCGGTTATTCAGAGTCACCCCCATGCTTGGCCTTCAGCGCCCTGAACTGGACGGTCTTGAATCGCCTCCGCCTCACCGCTGCGCCCTGCCGGGTCTCCCGCACCTCAATCCGCCTCCGCCTCCGTGGAGTCGCAGTCCCGGTGTTGAACCGCCCCCGGGTCAAATCGACCTGTACAGCAGCTCTTGCTGTTTTTCTGCCGTTCTCCGCCTTGCTGAAGATGCTTTAAACGGGCCCCTAAGCCACCGTTGCCACTACAGGCCCTGCTCATCGCACCGGATTACGCCTTCATTTTAAATCGCCGGCCGGCTCTGCCTATTGTTGCGGCCGCGTGCCAGGCCGCGTTATCGTACAAACGCTCGATGTTGCTGGCGCCGCCATGAGTCGCCCCCGCTTGATTTTTCCTCTGAAGATGCAGCACCCTTGCATGCTGGCTGCCGTCTGAAAGAAGAATTGGGGATTCAAAAAAAATTGTGACAAAGTACTGCCAAGGAAAGGGCAGTAGTCAGCTTGTTCATGCGTGTATGGATGACAAAACACATGCATGAGCAATCCTATAAACCGGACTGGCCTTACCTCGTTGTCTAACCGCCGATGCGGTGGCCACAGCCTCACCCTCTGCCACGGTCGGCCTCTCTTTCCGCCGCGTGTCGCTCTAAGACGCCATATCTGTGAACCGGCGCTGCAGTTTGTGTTCACCGTTTCAACAGCCAGCAGACAGAAATCGGCATGTCATTGGATGTTGCTAAAAAAATATTGAGTACACAAATCTACAGAATTTGGGGGACACAGAGTGTACATGGCTATATTTGCTATTGGTACAACCAGATATATACAGGGCGCCTTAGAGGCCTATTTTCGTGGCTCGATCACCGTTGAAATTATTTGAGGGTATTCATAGACACTATATATGGATCATCTGTTATTTGGGCGGATCAGGTGAATTCTGTCTAGTCAATTTTTTATTTGATATACTTTTTCTTCTTTAAAGAATAAGTACTCTGGCCTGCGATGTTTTTGATATGCAGGACAATTATTCATTATAAACGTGGTTTATACCATGGGTACAGAGCACGCGCTGGCAACACCCTACCCGGTGTTCGTCCGTGCCACGTTACACGGTGAATGGACGCGTGCAGGACGCCGCCCTTATGGCCCGGTTTACATCAGCTTGCCGGGACTGCGCCTGCGATTGACTCCGCACCGGTTTACAATGTTGTGGCCGACACATCTATCCGAGTTGTCTCTGATGCTGCGGTCGTCTTTGCTGTCCGTCTCTCGCGGCCCAGTCTACATCAACACACCGGTTTTTCCTTCCAATAAATTGGAGGCAAATTATCATTCAGCCACAGTCTGCACTGGATGGATCAATGGACGTACGCACAAATCACTACCACTACAGGTTGGTCAACTTCAAATAGCCAGTTGGAAGAAACCATTGGCCGAGTTGCTGACACGGCTCATACGGGATCATCTATAATCCGCCGCAGTCACCTCAACCTTCTGTGGATTTACATCATGTTATTAACACCGATGATATATACCTTCTGCTATGGTCAAAGTACGGAGAATCTCAAGACAACTCCTTGAGTCATCTTAAGACTCGGGGGCTACGATGATATGAAGCAGCAAGTCTTGCCAGTTTCAGCAAATTCAAGTGCCCCAGGATGTTGAAGGGAAACCCGGTCCCAAAGGCTATTGTTATATTGATGAAAATTTAAAGGCCGTTAGAAATATTCTGGCTCACAATGATGCTTCCGGTTTATGGTCCGGCTTAAGGGGAATCCCGTCTCCCACACAGCGCTGAAGCTCTTAGTATCTGGTTCAAATCCGGTTTAAGAGGAAACAATCTCTTGCAAAGCTCTAAAGCTCTCAAATCCAGTTTAAAAATGTCCGGTTCAAAAAGGAATTAACTTCTCGCAAGTTTGAGTTTAAAGGCCGTCAGAAAATTTCCGGCTGAAAATGAAGATTCCGGTTTAAAATTCGGTTCAAGGGAAAGATGTCTCCCACAAAGCTTTGAAGCTCTCAATATCTGGTTTAACGTCCGGTTCAAGAAGGATTTATCTCTTGCAAAAAGTTAAAGCGTGCCAAAGAGGACCTGCTGCCATGATGCGCGGTTCAAACATGGGTATCATGCCTTATTGCTTATCATATTATTGATCACTTGGGGGCTTGGTCATGTCTGAACCATAGTCACACCTCTTGATCGGCGCAATGCCACAACATCACTTGGGGGCTTTGGTCGTGTCCGAACCATAGCAACGCCATTTGGTAGGCGATAAGCCACAAGCATCACTTGGGGACTTGGTCATGTCTGAACCATAGTCACGCCTCTTGATCGGCATAGTGCCACAAAGATCACTTGGGGGCTTTGGTCGAACCCGAACCATCGCTACACCTCTTGATCGGCGTAATGCCAACGCATCATTTGGGGACCTGGCTGACTTGAACCATGGCTACGCCTTTTTGGGGGCATGGTCTTGTTCGACCATGGTAATGCCACTTGATCGGCTCAAAGCCTCATTTGCAATGGTTTTATCTTTGCCTTTGCTTCTGTTTTTCTTTTGATAAAATATTTTTTCTGCTATGCTTTCAACCAACATTATTAAATCCGGTTCAACTGTCGATTCTGATTGACGGAACACGATTAAATCATAATCCGGAGACTATCGGCCCGGTGCGGTTTCGACTATAAGTTGCCAAGATATATTTGGATTGTGCCATTGGAATCATGCGCTCATAAATCATTAGATTATATTATTCAAATCTTCAAATAGCCAACATGGCTGGATTTTATTATGGTTACCAGTAGCCAGTATTATGATTAAGGTTTTCAAAGTCGCTTTAGCGCAATGGCTATTATATTGTCAATGGATATGATTTATTTTACAATTGAAGGAATAGTCCCAAGTCGCTGCAGGCTTACAACCCGGCACTTGGGGGCTACATTATTCAACTTAAGATTATATCAAATATGCAAGCCTCATGTCGCTGCAAGCATGCACCATGACACTTGGGGGCTAATGCAAAGTCAGTTTTGTTAGTCTTATTGAAGACCCGACTCATCACATCATAATGAGTCGGCCATTGGGGGCTACCAATTGCTCCTGTCAACAATTCAAGGTACATAATTTTCATCTATTATTGAAGGATCCTTTGCTTTCAGTTGGTAAAGCACAAAGCTCTCAACCTTGTGGACATGGGTTCACGCCCCATGATGGGAGTTACATAATATAATTTTATTCTCAATGGAGTATATATAAAGTCCCAGCTCAATATTATCTTACTGAGCCGGCCCTTGGGGGCTACACGTTGCTGTTACATTCTACATGATCATACTTTTAAAGTCCCTGCTCATTATTTGCATAATGACCCGGCCCTTGGGGGCTACTTTGGTTGAAGTTTTTATGAGCATCGAAATTACAAGTCCTGTGTTGCTGCAAGAATGACAACCCGGCAATTGGGGGCTACATATGTGGAATACTTAGTTCTGACTAGTGATTGAGATGAACAAACCTGGATTTCTTCAAGCTTGTGACATTCATATTGAAGCAAATCTTAAGCTGTTACTACGTTACCTTCTTAAGAGTTGAGGGCTACAAGTGATAGGCATATAAGAGGTATATTTTCAAAAGCTGATGTTAACAAACAGTTATGATCCGGTGCCATCAAAATTTGTAAACCGCAAAGTTCTACATTCTTAAACCGCAAAGTTCTACATTCTTAAACCGTGAAGATCGATGAGTATTTCAAAGACCAATATTTTTGTTAAGCATTGGGAGCTGAGTCAAAGGAGTTATTCTTCACAATATTTCTGTGATAAACCAATGTCAGAAATTGATTATGAAGCTGGCCTATTGACCCAGATTTTCTAGAAGGAAATGACAAGGATTTAAAGATGCTCAGGATCAGTTTAACATGGATAAATCCAAATTAAACTGGGGGCTAATGTCGGGGATATACCCCGCGGTATGACCCGGCCGGAGTTGTAAACTTGATGGGACTTGGTAAACCGGCGGATGGTAAACCGGCGGAGAGTTAAGACGGAGAGTCAAGACAGATGGCTAAGACAGACGGTAAACCGGCTGGTGTTAAACCGACAGACAATGTTAAACCGGCAGACAATGTTAAACCAGCAGACAATGTTAAACCGACAAACAGTGATAACTGGGTTGTCAGGGGTTATGAAGCCCAAGATGTTAAGAAGCCCATGAAGATAAGTTAGAATAGTTAAGTCTTAAGTCCGAGTTGGACTCTACATGTAACTCGCCCCTTCAACATATATAAGGAGGGGTAGGGCTCCCAAAGAGGGACAAGCTACAAGCAAGAAGAAACAATCTTAGGGCTAGACACAAAGAGGAGAGCCGGTTTACGGCGACTCCCTCGTGATGATAATGAGACCTAGCCTCAAACAACATGTAGGGTTGTTACCGGATGATGTTTCCCAGGGCCCGAAGCTGTCTAAATCCCTGTCTTGTGTTGCGTCTCTAGATTCCGATCAACCCCTCTCAAGCTACCACATAGATGCATTGGCCTCACGACTAAGTCATCACCCTAGGACATCTGCCGTGACAATTCCACGACACCGTGTGCAATGGAAACGCTATCACAAACGATTTAACGGGAAAATTGTGTGTGATGTACTTGCGAACAGAAACGTTTTCCTTGGAGTGACTTTGTGGGATGTATATACAAACGGAAATGTTTAGCGGTGACTGACTGTGTGGGATGTACTTGCGACCATAAATGATTTCGCCTGTATAATTGTATTTTTTTAGCTCTACTGTACGTATTTCCGTATTTGAGCGCTCATCGGTTGCACACGACCTCATTTTCTCGAGCGTGTGTGCCAGGAGGGCATATCCCCGATGGTTTATGGGTCGCGTGGGAAGGACCGAGGGAGTCCTGGACTAAGGGGTCCTCAGGCGCCCGGCCTGTTGGACATGGGTCGGACTGATGGGTTGTGAAGATACAAGACCGAAGACTCTCACCCGTGTCCGGATGGGACACTCCTTGGCATGGATGGCAAGCTTGACGTTCAGATATGAAGATTCCGTTCTCTGTAACCGACTTTGTACAACCCTAGTCCCCTCCGGTGTCTATATAAACCGGAGGGTTTAGTCCATAAGGACGACAATAATAATGCAAGCTAGATTTCTAGGGTTTTATCCATTACAATCTCGTGGTAGATCAACTCTTGTAATACTCATATTCATCAAGATCAATCAAGCAGGAAGTAGGGTATTACCTCCATAGAGAGGGCCCGAACCTGGGTAAACATTATGTCCCCTGTCTCCTGTTACCATCGACCTTAGACGCACAATTCGGTACCCCCTACCCGAGATCCGCCGGTTTTGACATCGACATTGGTGCTTTCACTGAGAGTTCCGCTGTGTCATCACTAGAAGGCTCGATGGCTCCGTCGATCATCCACAACGATGCTGCCCTGAGGGAGGTCTTTCTCCCCGGCCAGATATTCGTATTCGGCGGCTTCGCACTATGGTCCAACTCGCTTGGCCATCTAGAGCAGATCGACAGCTACGCCCCTGGCCATCAGGTCAGATTTGGAAACTTGAACTACGTCGCTGATATCCGCGGAGACTTGATCATCAACGGATTCGAGCCCACGGCAGCCGTTCCCTGCCACCGCGATGAACATGACTTAAATCTGTCATCGGACCATACCCAGGAGATAGCGCCTATAACTGCTCTGGCCCTAGATCCGGAGCAGATTGCGCCATCCGAGGACGGGAAGCTCAACCCCGCCACGGAAGCTGCAGACTCAGCGGCGTTGGAGCCGCACACAGACCCGACGTTGAGTGGGATCTATGCCACCGAAACCTCGGACTCGTCTCCGGCCACAGGTTCTGAACCACGTGCGTCCACGTACGTCGAGCTTGATCAGGCGTCGATCATCGAATTCAGCTCCGCGGACACCTTCTGGCACTGACCTTTAGGTGATGTACTAAACTAATTAAAAACACTCTCCTTAGCGGGGGACTCACAACCGAATTATATCCAGTTCGAACTGGAGGCTGATGACGGAGAATTTTGCTTCCCACCCACCGCCTGCTTCATAGCCACCGTCGAACACTTAACCGACATGCTCGATTACGGCTCCGAAGACATCAACGGTATGGATGACGATGCTGAAGAGGAGCAGGCCCAAAACCCGCCGTTTACCAGGCGTTGGACGACCTCTTCTTCGTATGACGTGTACATTGTGGATACACCCAAAGAGAACAATGGCAATAACGAGAAGGATCTAGTCGAGGACAAACCTTTTGAGATACAGCCAAAGCACCGACGTCAGCGGCGCCGCTCTAAATCACGCCGTGGAAAAGATAGCGATACCGGCACGAGAGAAAACAATACTCTGGAGGACGCCGAAGACAAGGAAGACCCTGTCGAGCCAACTTCCGAACAGGAAGATAGGGAAGATGGGCGAGTAAGCCCTGATGAACAGGCCATAAAAAGACTCGGAGGACAGTAATTATCTTCCGCTCTCCGAGGATGAGGTGAGCCTCGGCAAGGAGGATTTTATCGTGCCTGAGGAACCTCTCAAGCAGGAGCGCTTCAAGCGCTGGCTAATAGCCACTACAAGGATCCTGAAAAAGAAGCAGCAGCAGCTTCAAGCTGACCAAGATCTGCTCAACGATAGATGGACTAATGTCCTGGCAGCCGAAGAACACAGCCTCAAGCACCCAGCCAAAAGTTATCTGAAGCGCAAATTGCTACCTCAGTTCGATGACGAGGCGCTAGAGCCCGTACCATCATCACGCAACAGGGGTGACCGACCACCACGTGGCCGGGACAAAGCGGCAATTCAAGCCGAACACCAGCCTGTACCACCTCACCGTAGAGATAGAGATAAAACAGCTCGGAAATATACATACGACCTTCGGCAGGACCTGGACAATAGAGCAGGCCAGACCAGATCGATCTATGGATCGCGGGGGCGCGCCCCGACGCGTGATCTAGCCGGATGCGATAAGCATAATCACGCCCGGGCCGAAAACCGCAGGCGGACTCCATCTGAGCTACGTCGCGACTTGGCCCAATATAGAGGCAGCGCACACCCCCTCTGCTTCACCGATGAGGTAATGGAGCATGAATTCCCAGAATGGTTTAAACCTGTGAATATCGAATCATATGATGGGACAACAGACCCCACGGTATGGGTTGAGGATTTTATTCTTCATATTCATATGTCCCGCGGTGATGATCTCCACGCCATCAAATACCTCCCACTAAAACTCAAAGGACCAGCTCGACACTGGTTGAATAGCCTGCCTGAAAACTCCATTGGCAGCTGGGAGGACCTGGAAGACGCCTTCCGCGACAACTTCCAAGGTACGTACGTCCGACCTCTGGATGCAGATGATTTAAGTCACATAGTAAAACTACCCTGAGAGTCAGCCAGGAAATCCTGGACTAGGTTCTTAACTAAGAAGAACCAGATCATCGACTGTCCGGATGCCGAAGCCCTAGCGGCCTTTAAGCATAGCATCCGCGACGAATGGCTCGCCCGACACCTCGGCCAGGAAAAGCCGAAGTCCATGGCAGTCCTCACGGCGCTTATGACCCACTTTTGTGCGGGCGAAGATAGCTGGCTAGCCCGTAGCAATAACAATGCAAGTGAACCTGGCACTTTTGAAGCCAGAAATAGCAATGGCAAGCCCCAACACAACAGACACAAGCATCGAAGCAATGGTGAAAATGCGGAGGACACGACGGTCAACGCCGGATTCAGTGGCTCCAAGTACGGTCAGCGGAAGAAGCCATACAAAAGGAACAATCCGGGCTCTTCCAGCTTGGACCGCATACTCGATCGTCCATGTCAGATCCACGGCACCCCTGATAAACCAGCTAATCATACCCACCGGAGTTGTTGGGTCTTTAAAGGCCGACAAGTTAAAAGCCGAGGATAAGGAGAAGGGGTCGCAAAGTGAGAACGACGACGAAGAGCCCCGTCCACCGAACATAGGGGGGCAGAAGAAGTTTCCCCCTCAGATCAAAACGGTGAACATGATATATGCTACCCATATCCCCAAGAGGGAGTGCAAGCGCGCGCTCAGGGACGTCTATGCGATAGAGCCAGTCGCCCCAAAATTCAATCCATGGTCGTCATGCCCGATCACTTTCGATTGCAGGGACCACCCGACCAGTATCCCTCATGGAGGTTCAGCCGCACTGGTCCTTGACCCAATCATTGATGGATTCCACCTCACGCGAGTCCTCATGGATGGTGGCAGCAGCCTGAACCTGCTCTATCAGGACCAAATACGCAAAATGGGCATCGATCCCTCAAGGATCAATCCCACAAAAACTACCTTTAAAGGAGTCATACCAGGTGTAGAGGCCCGCTGTACGGGCTCAATAACATTGGAGGTTGTCTTCGGATCCCCGGACAACTTCCGAAGTGAAGAGTTGATCTTCGATACCGTCCCCTTACGCAGCGGCTATCACACACTGCTTGGACGAACCGCATTTGCTCGATTCAATGCAGTGCCACACTATGCTTATCTCAAGCTCAAGATGCCCGGACCACGCGGTGTCATAACAGTTAATGGAAACACGGAGCGCTCCCTCCGTACCGAGGAGCACACCGCTGCCCTAGTAGCAGAAACACAGATCGGCCTTTTCAAGCAGAACCTTAATTCAGCGGCGAAGCTCCCGGACACTATCAAACGAGTCCAGACTGCTCTGTAGTAGGACAGTCCAGCTAGTCAAGAGCTCGACTAGCAATCTGGCCTCCGTCCCAATCCCGACCACGTACCGCGCGTACATAACTACGCACTCACAATACCATGGGCATAGATGGAGGCATAACTAGATTGTGGTCCATAATACGGCTCGACCTCCCCTGGACACACATACTTTCACCTTTCTTTTTCATCCTTTTCAGGTTTCTTTTCCACATGCCCCTCGCAGTGGCCTGCTCAGTGGTCCTTTCGAAGGACAGATACACCAAGGCGGCAAGTAGCACAAACGCGTGGGGGGGATTTCTGGATGTCTCCCTCGACGGTCATTCTACCTGTTTTCAGGACCAACATGCAAGCTCCCCCCTTGATCTTGGCATGTCAAATAGCCCAGGTGCTTCTCACACTATTTGTACAAATATGCTCTGACGTACTAATTTAATTATAATGAAAACTGTTTGCGGCCTAACTTATGTGGCACTAGCTTACAACTTCATTTTATTTCATTATTTTTATCGATTGCACACGTACACTTTAGTACGCTTTAATTCGCCAGGGGCTTTATTATGCTCCACACTACGGCAAGAAAGTCCGAACACTTTTTACAGTACAGTTCAGCACCCTGAATTTTAGCATTATATGCATCGGCTCCGAATCATGTCTTTGGTCAATAGTTGGGTTGCCCGGCTCCTGTGCTTACTACCTTACGTTCCGCTATATCGGCTAGGGTAGTAAAGGGAGAACTACCACGATTGTGTCCTGGTTTATCCGGATGAGCACCTCAGTAGAGAAAGCCGAAAACTGTCTTTCATGATGCGGCGAGAGCTGATCAGCTATTCGGAGGTTAAAAATCTTTTGCGATTTTTTCCGCATCATGCGATGAATCGGCCTTCAGCCGATAAGGTGTTTACAACACCCTAGTCCAGATTCAAGGCCAACTAGGGGCTGCGCCTACATTTTCATTGTCAAACTCCTATGGCTAAGTGAGGGCGATAAAGCCACATAGTCCGATTACTTGGTTCGTTGCGCTAAACACCTCCTTCAAGGACCAAAATATTGGATCAAGAGTGTTTAGATTCATCCCGAACACCCCCATACTACCTACGTGGGGGCTGAAGCTGACGACTGGCCAACCCTCAGATTTAATAAAAATGACCGCATAGGAGGTAATTTTTTTAATAATAAACAAGCATTATATTATATAAACGGCTTTGTTACATCATTCAAGACAAGATAACATGAATGTATTCATTCCAAGATAATGTCTTTTGAACACTGGCCCTCTACTATGCGGGATCCCTTGAGGACATCATCAAAATACCGCTCCGGCATGCGGTGCTCCTTGCCAGCAGGCGGTCCCTCGGTCGCGAGCTTGACGGTGTCCATCTTCGCCCACTGTATCTTGACACGGGTGAAGGCCATCCGGGCACCTTCGATGCAGACCGACCGCTTGACGGCATCAAGCCGAGGGCAAGCATTGACCAGCCGCTTCATGAGACATAAGCAGCTGTTGTGTATGGCTTCGGCAGGCCACAACCGGATTATCAAATCCTTCATGGCTAGTTCGGCCACCCTATGCAGTTCGACCAGCTGTTTCACCTGGTCGCTAAAGGGCACCGGATGTTCCAGCGCAAGGTATTGCGACCAGAACAGCTTCTCCGTCGAGCTCCCATCTTCGGCTCGGAGGAACTCTGCAGCGTCGGCTACACTGCGCGGCAAATCCGCAAACGCTCCTGGAGAACTCCAAATCCGGGTTAGTAAGAGATAACTCTTCTTCACATACTTGCTTTGCATAATAAAAGCCTTACCCACCGCGATTTTCTTAGCCTCTTGGATTTCCTGGAGGACGCCCTGGGCTTCAACCCGGGCATCTTGTGCGCTTTGGCGAGCCTTGGCGAGTTCGGTCTCTTGATCCACAATATTGCGCTCCAAGGACTCGCATTTTTTAACAGCGTCTTGGAGCTCCTGCTGGACCTCCTCAACCCTGGCCTCGTGTTTTTCATGGGCGGCTTGCTCCTTTGCCGCTTTATTTTCAGCCTCGGCCAGCGCCTTTTTAAGGGCCTCGACCTCGATCGCCGCTCCTAAAAATATCATGGCAATATGGTCAATACAAATCATCTATCCTCTGTGATATACAGAAGGTCTGGGCATACCTTGTTTGTCCTCCAGCTGCTTTTTTACACGGCCGAGCTCTTCCTCGGTCCGCTCTAGACTCTGCTTCAGTCTAGAGACTTTGGAAGCGTGGGAATTCATAGTCAGCAACGACGCCTGCTTAATCACATAGACATGTATGGTTAGTCTCCTGCGAAAATTTTTTGATCCTCTGTCCGGCTTTTCTTTTCGAACACCGGAAAGTGTCTCAGGGGCTACTGTCTAACTGTGACATTCTTTTCACATGATTGCGTTGCTTACCTCAAAGCCTGTTAGAAGGCTTGTGCAGGCTTCGATCAGTCCACTCTTCGCGGACTGAATCTTCTCAATCACCGTACCCATGAGGGTACGGTGTTCCTCAACAATGTAAGCACTTCACAACGCTTCCAGTAGAGTATCCGGTGCCTCTGGTTGGACAGAAGTCACCGATGGAATGGGCACACCTCCTTCTTTCCAAGGAGGTTGCTGGCTGGATTCTGGATCCGTACAGGTCTCCGGGACCGTATTTGGCTGGGGGATGAATTGGATATGGCCCCCATCGCCAGTCTCCATGGGAATTTGCTCCCCCATGTGTCCGGCGGCTGGGGCTTCACCCTCCGGCGCCGCCCTGATGGCCTCCAGCGTCTCTCCCTGGCCAGGGATCCTTCGGGACAACACCTCTGTGTCATCCATGTCCTTGGGAGAGGAGGCCACCGGAAGGGACCTGCTGTCCATCACCTTCGGGGCCAACGAATTCCCCGAGGATGAGGATCGCTCGAGATCGGAACGAGCCGGACTGCAAGTACGTGATTCAACACGTTAAAACTGCAAAGTAAATAGGTTGATATATGAATGCGTCAGGGTATTTGAGTACTCACGATTCGGCCAGGGGCTTATCTCGGGGGCGCTGCTCTGGGCTGCTATCGATGTCCCACGCGGAGTTATCCGCGAGGGAGACCTTCCCCTTCTTAGACGCCTCTGCCTCCAGATTTGTGGAGGCCACCCTCTTCTTCCTTCCCCCTCAGAGGGTGAGTTGATTTCCTCCTCCTCCTCGTCGTCCTCGGTGCCGGAGGAGTGTGTCTTGGTGTCTTCGGACATCACGTCCAAAGCACCCTTGCGACGGAGGCCACTTCTGGTCTCCTTGGCCTTTTTCTTGGCCTTCTTCTCCGGCACCTGGTAGGGCGCCGGAACCAGCATCTTCGTCAGAAGTGGCATGGCCTCGGGCAGTGGAGCCGGACACTGAATCCTCTCCGCCTTCTTTGTCCAGCCCTGAAAAAATAAATAGGGAGGCATGTGCATCTTCCTTGAGTAAGCAAGTAAAGGATACACCTTGAAACGCGAAAGACTTACCGAACTGGCGGGATGGGCCAGGTTGTGCCCACGGTCCTCAGTCGTCTCCGGCCGTATCTTGTTGCCCTTAAAGAGCACCTTCCAGATATCTTCGTGCGTAGTTCCATAGAACCGTTGCAAGGTCTGGTGCTCGGCCGGATCGAACTCCCACAAATGGCAAGTCCGTCTCTGGCATGGAAGGATCCGGCGAACTAGCATCACCTGGATCACATTGACGAGCTTGATGTTCTTGTCCACCATGCTCTGGATGCACGTCTGCAGCGCTATTAGCTCGTCCGACGAGGCCCAATTCAGGGCCTTCTCTAGCCAGGAGGTGAGCCGCATTGGGGCTCCGGACTTAAATTCGGGAGCTGCGGCCCAGGTGGCATCGCGGGGCTCTGTGATATAGAACCATAGTTGCTGCCACCCTCTAATGGTCTCCACAAAGGTACCTTTGGGCCTTTTGACGTTAGGCATCTTGCTCATCATGGCATCTCCACACTCAGCATGTTGGCCATCCACCACCTTCGGTTTCACATTGGAAATCTTGAGCAACAGTCCGAAGTGGGTTGGGATGCGGAGGAAGGCCTCGCACACGACAATAACTGCCGAGATGTTGAGGAAGGAATTTGGGGCTAGATCATGGAAGTCTAGCCTGCAGTAGAACATAGGTCCGCGGACGAAAGGGTGGAGAGGAAACCCTAGCCCGCGGATGAAGTGGGGATGAACACCACCTCTCATTGGGCTTCGGTGTGGGGACGATCTGCCCCTTGGCCAGAAGCCGGTGGGCGATTTCCTTGGCCAGGTACCCGGCCTCCCGAAGCTTGGTGATGTCCTTCTCCTTGACGGAGGAGGCCATCCACTTGTCTTGCGCTCCAGATCTGGACATGGTCGGAGTGCTTTTTCGAGGCGGAAAAGATGAGAACATGGGCGCTGGAGCTCGAGAAGGGGGGGGGCAGACAAAGAGAAGGCATGGGTGAAGGGGGTGAATCCTTATCCCTTTATAAAGGCAGTAAATATCAAGCGCCTCCCCACTCGCCTTAGAACTCGCCTATTTCCCAAGGTCCACGTAGACGACACGGTTGGATTGCCCATGCCCGTATTGATGAGAATCCCGCAATAAGGGGACATGATCTCTGCTTTGACAAGACGTGTCGGTAAAACCGCATCTCAAAATATGAAGCGGCAGGCCGAAAAACGGTTCGAAATAATGACCAGGTGATGATGTGGTCTCACGCTACAAAAAGTTGTCTGTAGATTGGACTCGTGAAATATTATACTCTCTGTGGTTGTGTGTGGTACTTGTTTTGCAGAGCCGGACACGTTCTTTGTGTTCGAAGGCTGTTTTGGAGTATTGGGAGGAGGAACCCGCCTTACAATGCCGAAGACAATCTGCGCGCCGGACACCTCGTCATTGAAGCCTCGTTCAGGGGCTACTCAGGGAGTCCTGGACTAAGGGGTCCTCGAGCGCCCGGCCTGTTGGACATGGGCCGGACTGATGGGCTGTGAAGATACAAGACCGAAGATTCTCACCGGTGTCCGGATGGGACTCTCCTTGGCGTGGATGGCAAGCTTGGCGTTCGTATATGAAGATTCCTTTCTGTGTAACCGACTTAGTACAACCCTAGTCCCCTCCGGTGTCTATATAAACTGGAGGGTTTAGTCCATAGGGATGATAATAATCATGCATGCTAGATTTCTAGGGTTTTAGACATTACGATCTCATGGTAGATCAACACTTCTAATACTCATATTCATCAAGATCAACCAAGCAGGAAGTAGGGTATTACCTCCATAGAGAGGGCCCGAACCTGGGTAAACATTGTGTCCCCTGTCTCTTGTTACCATCGACCTTAGACGCACAGTTCGGGACCCCCTACCCAAGAACCACCGGTTTTGACACCGACGAGGACCCCCCTATCGCCCACACTCACAAGGCGATAGTTCCAAATGCCGTCACGGAATGGGGTTAAAAACCGTTTGTATAGCACCGATGCATACTAGTGTCCGATGAACTTTGAGTTTATGATCAGATCTATGTTTTTATCCATGAAAGTTATTTCAGTCTTTTGATCTCTTATATGCATGATTACTTATAACCTCGTATTTCTTCTTCAAATCTTTGGTTTAGTTAAGCCAACTAGATCGATTTTTCTTGCCATGGGAAGAGGTGCTTTGTGATGGGTTCGATCTTACGGTGCTCAATCCCAGTGACAGAAGGGGAAATGACACGCATGTAACGTTGCTATTAAGGATAACAAGATGGGGTCTATTCCTACATGAATAGATCTTGTCTACATCATGTCATCGTTCTTATTGCATTACTACATTTCTCCATGAACTTAATACACTAGATGCATGCTGGATAGCGGTCGATGTGTGGAGTAATAGTAGCAGATGCAGGCATGAGTCAGTCTACTAATCTTGGATGTGATGCCTATATAATGATCATTTCCTGGATATCGTCATAATTGTTTGAAGTTCTATCAATTGCCCAACAATAATGAAAGATCGTGGATGTCGCCTAGAGGGGGGGGTGAATAGGCGCTTTTAAAATAATTACGGTTTAGGCTTGAACAAATTTGGAATAAACCTAGCGGTTAATTTGTCAAGCACAAAACCTACAACAACTAGGCTCACCTATGTGCACCAACAACTTATGCTAAGCAAGATAAACAACTAAGTGATAGCAAGATATATGACAAGAAACAATATGGCTATCACAAAGTAATGTGCATAAGTAAAGGGCTCGGGTAAGAGATAACCGAGGTACGCGGAGACGATTTATGTATCCCGGTTCACACCCTTGCGGATGCTAATCTCCGTTTGGAGCGGTGTGGAGGCACAATGCTCCCCAAGAGGCCACTAGGGCCACCGTAATCTCCTCACGCCCTCGCACAATGCAAGATGCCGTGGTTCCACTAAGGGACCCTTGAGGGCGGTCACCGAACCTGTACAAATGGCAACCCTTGGGGGCGGTCACGGAACCCGTACACTTTGGCAACCCTTGGGGGCGGTCACCGGTACCCGTCAAATTGCTCGGGGCTTTCTCCACAACCTAATTGGAGACCCCGACGCTTGCCCGGAGCTTTACACCACAATGATTGAGCTCCAAGCACCACCAACCGTCTAGGGCGCCAAAGCACCCAAGAGGAACAAGCTCAAGGGCACCAAGCACCCAAGAGTAATAAGCTTCTCAACTCGTAACTTCCACGTATCACGTGGAGAACTCAAACCGATGCACCAAATTCAATGGCAAGGGCACACGGAGTGCCCAAGTCCTTCTCTCCCAAATCCCACCAAAGCAACTAATGCTAGGGAGGAAATGAGAGGAAGAACGAAAGAAGAACACGAAGAACTCCAAGATCTAGATCCAAGGGGTTCCCCTCACTTAGAGGAGAAATTGATTGGTGGAAACGTGGATCTAGATCTCCTCTCTCTTTTCCCTCAAGAACTAGCAAGAATCATTGGAGGGATTGAGAGTTAGCAAGCTCGAAGAAGGTCAACAATGGTGGAAGAACACGAGCTCAAAGGTTAAGCCTCAATGGGGAAGAAGACCCCCTTTTATAGGTGGGGAGAAAAACCAACCGTTATCCCCTCACTCAGCCCGCACGACGCGGTACTAACGCAGGGAGCTGCGGTACTACCGCGGATGGCTACGATACTACCGCTGCAGGTTGCGGTACTACCGCATGTGCAGCTCTGGCCAGATGAAGGCTCACATTGCCTGAGAACGAAGCGGTAGAACACGGAGCGGTACTACCGCGCGCCCCTACGGTACTACCATAAGGCAGGCAACACTAGGCGCAAAGAAAGCACGGACGTGAAAATTTACTTCCGGACCTACTCACCGAGGGAGGACTGCAAGAAACTCCGGCACGGTACTACCGCACACGAAGAGCGGTACTACCGCGTAGGGCGCGGATGTAAAAGAATACATCCGCCCCTACTTCCGCTCATGATGCTAAGCCTGGCCAGAGCCCACGGTACTACCGCGCTCGTGGCGCGGTACTACCACGTAGGGCGCGGATGTAAAAAATTACACCCGCCCCTACTACCGCTCGAAAGCAGCAAGGTCAAGCTCGAGGTTACGCGGTACTACCGCTCTCACAGAGCGGTACTACCGCAAGGGCTCAAGCGGTACTACCGCTCCGGAGAGCAAGATTACCGCATGCCCCAGATCAGCAACACTAGGAGTCCTTCATTTTGCAGAGAAGACAACAGAGGGTAACAATAAAACCAGAACTGCCATAACTTCTGCAAATGAGCTCCGAATTGAGCAAACTCAATCTTGTTGGATACAAGACAACGAGTAGCATCAAAACAGAGAAGAACCGGCAGAACCTCCAACATCGAAAACATCATAGAAGATGCATGCAAACTCCGTTTTCGATGAACTCGAGCTTGTCATAAAAATGACCATAAGCTCCAAAACTCACAAGGAGAAGAACCAAACAAGAACCAATAAAGATGATGCAAGGATGCAATGGTTTGAGCTTTCTATGAACGATACGATCAAGCAACTCATCGAGAGCCCCCCTTGATAGTACGGCAATCGATCCTATAACCCGGTCTCCCACAACTACCATGAGACCGGTAAAGTAGAAAACCTATCAAGGGCAAACCTTTGCCTTGCACAAAGTCCACTTGAGCTAGATGATGACGATCTTGTCCTCCGCAAGATGGACCACCTTTCTTAATTGCGCTGGGTCAATGGAGACTAGATGATTGCTCCCCCATACTCCACTATGGGTGAGCCACTCTTCGGCACATCTTCACAAGTCCATTGACACCACAATGGATGGCAAGATTCAAGCACTTGATATCTTCGTGATGCATCACTTGAACTTGCACACCGCAACCTAACCCCACAAAGAACTCTCACGAAGACCATGGGTTAGCACACAAAGCGTAATGGACAATGCTTACCATACCATGGGATCACTTGATCCCTCAGTACATTTTGTGCGCTTTGTGTGTTGATCAACTTGATTCACTCTTGACTTAGTCTTGATCAACCTTGAATCTTTCCAACTCTCTTCATTAGGATGATGTCTTGAAGGTAAACATGAATGATCACATAATCTTCTTCTTCAAGACATGCTTGCAATAAGCACAACACTCACATGACCAATCTTTGGATAATTCCTTAATAGCACCTTGGTCAACTCGTAAACTCCTTGAAACCAACACATGGACTTCAAGAAAAGCCTATGGACAAATCCTTAAAATATAACTCAAGACAGCCATTAGTCCATAGAGATTGTCATCAATTACCAAAACCAAACATGGGGGAACCGCATGTTCTTTCAAATAATTTGTTTACCCACCGCATGCATTTTTCGAGAGAGAAGCCAGTAGTGAAATCTACGGGCCCTGGGTCTATTTTCTCATCATATACTTTCATATCTATATTGCTATTTGCCTTTTTATTTATTCGCATCTTTTATTTTCAAATCTATATTATCAAAAAACCCAAAAATAGCTCGCTGAATTTTATTTGCTTCTATTTGCATCTATCAATCTATTACAACTTTCTCCCGTCCATGTGACAATTTCTGGCACCGTTACCCGAAAGGGATTGACAACCCCTTTGACACGTCGGGTTGCAAGTATTTGTTCTTTGTGTGCAAGTACCGTTTATGTAATGTTGCTTGGTTCTTCTACTGGTTCGATAACCTTGATCTCATCATAGAGGGAAGTGCCTACTATTGCTGTGCTGCATCATCCCTTCCTCTATGGGAAAATACCAATGTAGTTCAAGCCGCAATCAACCAACAGTGTGATTAGAATGATAGGCAAATTGGACACGAAAGGAAAAAAATGACGGTAGAACTATTGTATTACTTGACATCGATCAGGGGCACATAAGTAGCTACTAAAGTGGGATGTGTGTCCATGTGAGGGAGTCCTGGATTAGGGGGTGTCCGGATGGCCGGACTATGACCTTTGGCCGGACTCCTGGACTATGAAGATACAAGATTGAAGACTTCGTCCCGTGTCTGGATGGGACTTTCCTTGGCGTGGAAGGCAAGCTTGGCGATACGGATATGTAGATCTCCTCCCGTTTGTAACCGACTCTATGTAACCCTAACCCTCTCCGGTGTCTATATAAACCGGAGGGTTTTAGTCCGTAGGACGGACAACAATCATACCATAGGCTAGCTTCTAGGATTTAGCCTCTCTGATCTCGTGGTAGATCTACTCTTGTACTACCCATATCATAAATATAAATCAAGCAGGAGTAGGGTTTTACCTCCATCGAGAGGTCCCGAACCTGGGTAAAAACATAGTGTCCCTTGTCTCCTATTACCATCCGCCTAGACGCACAGTTTGGGACCACCTACCCGAGATCCGCCGGTTTTGACACCGACATTGGTGCTTTCATTGGGAGTTCCTCTGTGTCGTCACCTTTAGGCCCGATGGCTCCTCCGATCATCAACAATGATGCAGTCCAGGGCGAGACTTTTCTCCCCGGACAGATCTTCGTATTCGGCGGCTTTGCACTGCGGGCCAATTCGCTTGGCCATCTGGAGCAGATCAAAAGCTAAGCCCCCGGCCATCAGGTCAGATTTGTAAGTTTGAACTACACGGCCGACGTCCGTGGAGACTTGATCTTTGACGGGTACGAGCCACAGCCAAGCGTGCCGCACTGTCACGATGGGCATGATCTAGCTCTGCCGCGAAAGGTCCTCGAGGTCAAGCAAAGGTCCGCTCCGACCCTTAGCTCGGAGCCGACTGCGCCAATCAAGGACGGGTGGCTGGACGCCGCCTCGAGGGCTGCAATCTCTACGGTGATCGAGCCGAACACCATACCTGTCCTTTGCGAAGCTCGTGACTCCAAGGTGCCGGACTCTTCTCCGGACTCTGAATGTTCCGCGCCCCTGCCAATCGAATCCGATTGGGCGCCGATCATGGAGTTCACCGTCGCGGACATCTTTCAGCACTCGCCTTTCGGCGACATTCTGAATTCACTAAAGTCTCTCTCTTTATCACGAGAACCCTGCCCGGACTATGGTCAGCAAGGTTGGGATACGGACGACGAAGAAATTCAAAGCCCACCCACCACCCACTTCATAGCCACTGCGATTATTTAACCGACATGCTCGACTTCGACTCTAAAGACATCGACGGTATGGACGACGATGTAGGAGACAAACAGGAATCAGTGCCTATAAAGCACCGGACAACCACCTCATCCCACGATGTATATATGGTGGACACACCTAAAAGAAACGACGACGAGGAACAAAGGGGCGCAACGAGGGATCGTTCCATCGAAAAGCAGTCAAAGCGGCGGCGTAAGCGCGCTCAAACCCCACCTCGGCGAGACCCAGCCATAGAGCAGGGCGAACCGACGGACGCATTTAACATGCCATCGAGCAAACCGTTCGAACAGGGTAACTTGGATAAACAACCCGTCCCCGGCGAAGATAACAGTCCGGACGACCTCACGCCGGACAGATTGCTGGAGCAGAAGAACCTCCAAAAAAGGCTCATCGCCACTGCGCGTAGCCTGAAAAAGCAGAAACGGAAGCTGAAAACAACAGAAGATGCACTCAGAATTAGATGGAGTAAAGTACTCAACACCGCAGACAAATACGGCGACAGTCGCCGCACAAAGAGCTATCCGAAGCGAAAATTACTGCCGGAATTTGATGAAGAGGCCTTAGAGCCTCCGCAATCGAAAAATAAGGAAGCCACCCGGTCGGATAAACGATCCCATGGTAAACATAGTGCGGCAAACGGCGCCGCACACATGCCAGCACGCGATCCGCACAAGGATTCACATCAAAAAGATGACCCAGCTAGATCTATCTACGGGCCAAGAAAGCAAGCTCTAGCAAGCAATGCAACGCATCAAATATCCGAACATCACGGTACACCCAAATATAGGGGTGCCGCACACCCCCTATGTTTCACCGATGAGGTGCTGGATCATGAATTTCCAGCGGGATTCAAGCCCGTGAACATAGAAGCATACGACGGAACAACAGACCACAGAGTGCGGATTGAGGATTACATCCTCCACATACACATGGCCGAGGAGATGATCTCCACGCCATAAAATACTTACCCTCAAACTCAAAGGGCCAGTCCAGCATTGGCTTAAAAGCCTTCCGAAAACACCATTGGAAGTTGGGAAGAGCTCGAGGATGCTTTTCGGGCAAATTTTCAAGGGACCTATGTCGACCTCCGGATGCGAGATGATTTAAGTCATATAACTCAACAACCCGGAGAGTCAGCTCGGAAACTCTGGAACAGATTTCTTACTAAAAAGAACCAGATAGTCGACTGTCCGGACGTCGAAGCCTTAGCAGCTTTCAAACACAGCGTTCGAGACGAATGGCTCGCCAGACACCTCGGCCAAGAAAAGCCAAGAACAATGGCCACATTAACGAGCCTCATGACCCGCTTTTGCGCAGAAGAGGATAGCTGGTTGGCAAGATGCAGTACCAGTGACCCAAGTACATCCGAAGTTAGGGATGGAAATGGGAAACTGCGATGCAGCAAGGAACAGCGCCGGACCAAGGGAAACAGCCTGAAGAGCACAGCAGTCAACGCCGGATTCAAAAGCTCTCGGCAGAATCAGAAAAAGCTGCCCCTCAAGGATAACAGGGACGAGCTATCTAACCTAAACAAAATCTTGGATAAGATATGCCAAATCCACGATACTCCCGGGAAGCCTGCAAACCATACCCATAGAGATTGTTGGGTCTTCAAGCAATCCGGCAATCTCAACGCCGAACACAAGGGGCTCGACACACCAAGCGAGGACGATGACGAACCCCACAAGCAGAGCACCGGAAAACAAAAGAATTTCCCACAAGAAGTCAAAACAGGAAACTCACTTCACGTGACAAAAGGGAAAAACATAGTGGCGCCTATAGAGATACGCTACCATACGGCCTATCCTGCAGGGAGTCCCGCAACTGGTTGTTACAACCAATCACCTTCGACCAACAGGATTACTCTAGAAGTATCCGGAACGCAGGCTGGACTGCCTTGGTATTAGATCCGATAATTGACGGACTCCACTTTACACAAGTCCTAATGGACGGCAGCAGTGACTTAAACCTGCTATATCAGGACACAATCCGCAAAATGGGGATAGACCCAACAACAATTTGCCATAGCAACACTTCCTTTCAAGGGGTAACGCCAGGCTCAGATGCCCATTGTACGTGCCCTCTCCTGCTAGAAGTTATGTTCGCTCACCCGACAACTTCCGCCGAAAAGCTAACCTTCCACATCGCCCCATTTACAAGTAGCTATCAAGCACTCTTTGGACGCGAAGCTTTCGCCTGCTTTAACGCAGTACCGCATTATGCATCTCTTATACTTAAAATGCCCGGTCCACGAGGCATCATCTCATTAAAGGGAAATATCGAGTGTTCCTCGAGCGCGAAAGATTGTGCGGCTGCCTTGACAACCACACACTAAGTCGGCTTCACTAATCAAAGCACCTAAACAGGTCGTTCAGACCCCGGACATGGCTAGACGAGTCCGTCGTAAACATACAAGGGCTTACTAGCCGCATATCCCCGTACAAGGGGCTCCGCGCATATACAACAAGAGACAATAAAGCTCAATCTTATTCATTTTTTAAAAATTGTACTTTGTTTATTTAATATAACGTACATTTTCGCACGATCTTTTTCAATTAAGTTCCTCTCTTTTACAGATGAACACCGTGCTACACCCGTCCAGGATATGGCACAACGGAGACACAGTATGACGTGCGATGAGGGACCCGTTCCAAGGATTCTTTTCAGATTAAGACCCTGCATAAACCTTTTTTTACTGTCTCTTGTTGATACACATCCCCCGGTTTCTTGCTATAACCGAGGTGGAGGCTGGCGTCTTGGCATCGGCCACGTTAGGATTTTGCGCGTACCTGGACACTAGGGGCTTATTACTAAGGGCATTGTTCAGCCCGTTTTCATAAAGACCGAATACCTTAGGGAGTGTTCGGCGTCGCGAGTTTGGCCTTATATGCATCAACTCCGAATCATGTCTTTGGTCAAATGTTGGGTTCGCCCGGCTCCTGTGTTTTGCTGCCTTACGTTCCGCTCTATCGGCTAAGGCGGCACCAGGAGAACTGCTGCGATTGTGCCCCGGTTCGGCCAGGCGAGCACCTCAGTAGAGAAAGCCAAAAACTGTTTGTCATGATATAGTGTGAGACTGGTCAACCACTCGATGACCAACCGGAATCTTTAGGATTCCTCCGCATTAATGAAGGGCCGTTTCCCGGTCAGGCACACATGCGCCCCGAATTCGGGCGAGCGCGGTGCCCCTAGGGGCTATATAGTAGCCCCACTGTCAAACTCCTATGGCTAAGTGAAAGTGATAAAGCATTATAGTCCGGTTGCCTAGTTTGCTGCGCTGTCACCTCCTTTATAGGACCAAGACGTTGGATCAAGTGTGAAAATGCACCTTCTGCGAACACCCCCGCATTATATGCGTGGGGGCTGAAGCCGAAGACTGCCATCTTTCAGGTTATATACACATATACATTAACGGCCGCACAGGAGGTACTTCAATTCTTGCAGGCACAAGTATAAAAAGCTTTTATATTCCATCGAAACATTGTTTACAATAATACATGTTATTCGAACATAATATCCTTAGAGCACTGCGTCTCTATTAAACGAGCGCCCTGCAGAACTTCCTGAAAATAGTGCTCGGTGGGTACTCGGCTCCTGTCCGAATCTTGGGATGCAACATCGGTGGCCTTCATCTCTGCTCAGTATGTCTTGACACGGGCAAGAACCATCCGCGCACCCTCTATGCATGCTGACCTCTTCATCGCATTGATATGCGGCACCGCACCAAGGAACTGCTGCACCAAACTAAAATAACTCTTCGGCTCGGGCCTTTCCAGCCACATATGACTCATGACATCCTTCATGGCGAGTCCGGATAACCTATTCAGCTCCGCCCATTCGGCCAAATGCTCGGTTAATGGAAGTGGCCGCTCTGGATTGTGGAACTGCGACCAAAAAAGCTTTTCCACTTCGTGATCCTGTTGATCTCGGAAGTGTTTGGCCGCATCCATGGCACTTGCCGCCAAATCCATATAAGTATCTGCCGCACTCCACAGCTGGTCCAACTGAGCATATTTAGGATCCCCGAACTTCATCCGCAGCATAAACGGCTTTCCAGCCGCGATATCTCCGGCCTGACGTAGCTCCTGCTTCATGGCTCTCATTGCAGAGCGAGCATCCTTGGCCTCGGTAGTGGCCTTCTCCAGTCCTTCTGTTCGCCCGATCTTCTTTTCAAGAAGCTTGCAGTGGTCGGCAGCATCCTTCATCTTCACAGCCATCTCGGCCATTTCCTTCCTGCTTCGGCAGTGAGCAGCATGTTCGGCTTTCAGCCCTTCGACCGCCTTTAAGGCAGCCGCATCACTTTTTCTGGCCTGCTCCTTGGCTCGGGCGAGTTCTGCCCGAAGGTTCTCCATGGCAGCAGCACCATCTACATCAAGCATACACGTTGTAAGGCACGGGCATCAAGCCCCCTTACCAGGTGTCCGCGGAGAAATTGCATACCTTCTGACTCGTCAAGCCGCTTGTTGACAAGCGCGATGTCGGCATCCGCCACGTCAAGTTGCCGCTTTAGCTCGACAAATTCATCAGTCCGGCTAGCCACCGGACACTTCACCACCTACATAGGAAGAGCGACATATTATACCTGGGACTATGATCCTCGGCGCGCCGTCATTTTTGACAACGCACCGAGTCTCAGGGGCTACTATCTATACAGGGCGCATCTTTTATATGTGGAACTGTCAAAAGGTGCATCATTTCGCGTACCTCAAAACCAGTCAGTAAACTCCTGACGACCTCGTGCAACCCGCTCTCCACAGATGAAATCCTTTCAATCACCGTGCCCATCAATGCACAGTGTTCTTCTGAGATAGACGCTCGCCCGAGAAGATCCTTCAGGTCCTCCGACCGTGCACCGGACGGTGCCGGACTCGTACGATGGCCTTTTTCGAAGGCCGGACATGGAGGGCTTTGGGGAGCCATATGGCTGCTTTCCGGCCCTGCCGGATTCGGAGAAACCCTCCGTGACGACACCTCAGGGTCGCCCGCCTCGCAAGGCGGTACGGCAGGGGGAGGCGTTCTGCTCTCCATCATCTCCGGACGAAGATCCCCTGAAGATGAGCTCTGCTGAGAAGGGCTAAGATCCGAACTACAAGGTAAAAATTCAGTTATCTTTCTCAGGAATAGAATAGGGATGTCTCTTATTTTAAAACTCCCCTCTCTACTTACGGCTCGCTGGAGGGCAGATCCCCTTGAGGGCACAGTGCGGCCGAGCCATCTCCCGTCGCAGGACCCTCTGGCGAAGATTTCTTCCCCCGCTTTGAGACCATGGTCTCGGGGTCTTCAGAGGCGGTCCTCTTCTTTCCCTGGATGGAGGGATTCTCGATTCCTCCTTTCCTGACAGCCTCCTTCAGGGAGACGGTAGCTTCCTTGTTCCCCCCTTCGCCTTCTTCCAAAGGCGCAACCTCCAGCATCCTGGTTAACACGGGATCCGGCGTGGTCTCGGGGAGGGGGGCCGGACACCTGATTAGCTTTGCTTTCGCTATCCACTCATGTTTAAGGGGCAGCCCTTTTAAAGGGCAATCTTATGATAAATTTATGGATAGCGTGTCCGGGTACAGGGCTACTTACTTGAGTATCCGGGCGATTGCAGCTCAGACCTACGTCCTCGGTTGAGTCCGGACACATCGCTTGTGATCCGAAGAACAATTTGTACATCTCCATGGGCGTTGCGCCCGTAAAGTGTTGGAGAGCTCGTGGTCCCTCCGGATTAAACTCCCATAGGCGGAGGGGGCGGCGTTTGCAGGGCAAAGTGCGGCGAATCAACATGACCTGTGTCACTACGGCCAGGTTGATGTCTCTTTCCAGGAGATCTTGAATGCGGCCCTTTATTGACCCATGACGCCAGCTGTGGGGGAGGACCCGAGCGAAGGGCAGGAGGCGCCACCCACTTGGTGCCCCTAGGAGCTGTGATATAAAACCACTCTCGTTACCATAAGCTGAACTCGTCTTGAAAAGAGCCCTCGGGCCATGAAGCGTCAGCATTCTTGCTTATAACAGCCCCTCCGCTCTCCGCTTGCTGCCCTTTGATCATCTTCGGCTCCACTTTGAAGGTCTTAAGCCACAATCCAGAGTGAGGGGTAATGCGGAGGAAGGCTTCGCACACGACAATGAACGATGAGACGTGGAGGATGGACTCCGGATCCAAGTCGTGAAATTCTAACCCATAATAAAACATGAGCCCCCTCACGAAGGGGTCTGTCGGGAAGCCTAACCCCCGAAGGAAGTGAGACGCGAACACCACGCTCTCACCAGGCTTGGGAGTGGGAATAACCTACGCTTGAGCAGGCAACCTATGCGAAATTTCGCCGGTTAAATACCTGGCATCTCTTAGCTTTAACGCATCCTCTTCCGTAATGGAGGAAGGCATCCACCGGCCTTGAAGGTCGGAGCCGGACATCATTGAAGGTCCGAAGCGCCTGAATCTGGAGCTTTGGGTGTTGGAACTCGAGGCGAGGGGCGGATTCGATTGAGACTGAAAGAAAGGGGTAGAGCCTTGGTCTCTTTATAAAGAGGTTGAATACCAAGAGCCTTCCCCGTGACCGTTTGGGACTCGCCTTCGAAAGAGGAGACGTGCCCACGAGTACGATTGGGTTACCCACGCTCGCATTGATGAGAATCCCGGAATAAGGGGACACGATCTCTGCTTTGACAAGACGTGCCAAGGAAACTGCCTCGCTAAACGCGCTGAGGTGGGACAGTAAAAATGATTCGAATAAAGGCTTGGCCGTGGTGTGATGTCACGCCGCGAGATACGTCAGTAGATTGGATTTGTGTAAATATTATTCTCTCTACGGTGGTATGTGGAACTTATTTTGCAGAGCCGGACACTATCCTTGTGTTCAAAATATTCTATGAAATATTCAGAGGAGGAACCCGCCTTGCAATGCCAAAGACAATCTGCGAGCCGGACTCGTCGTCATTGAAGCCTGGTTCAGGGGCTACTGAGGGAGTCCTGGATTAGGGGGTGTCCTGATGGCCGGACTGTGACCTTTGGCCGGACTCCTGGACTATGAAGATACAAGATTGAAGACTTCGTCCCGTGTCCGGATGGGACTTTCCTTAGCATGGAAGGAAAGATTGGCGATACGGATATGTAGATCTCCTCCCGTTTGTAACCGACTCTATGTAACCCTAACCCTCTCCGGTGTCTATATAAACCGGAGGGTTTTAGTCTGTAGGACGGACAACTATCATACCATAGGCTAGCTTCTAGGGTTTAGCCTCTCTGATCTCGTGGTAGATCTACTCTTGTACTACCCATATCATCAATATTAATCAAGCAGGAGTAGGGTTTTACCTCCATCGAGAGGGCCCGAACCTGGGTGAAAACATCGTGTCCCTTGTCTCCTGTTACCATCCGCCTAGACGCACAGTTCGGGACCCCCTACCCGAGATCCGCCGGTTTTGACACCGACACCATGCTTTCAGCCCGAGAAGATATTTTCATGGTTTAGGGGTGCAAGTTGTCAAAATAAATACTACAAATAACTACCCAAGCCAGAAAATCACATCCCAGACTTGTCAAATCAACTGTTAGATCAAAAATGTTGAAATTCCAGAACAATGTAAGGATCGACGGAGTCCATAATGAACCATCTAGTCTTAATTGGAGAGGTCTTGTGTTCCCTATGTCAGATTCAAATGTTGAACACTGGACATATTAGGATTGATGTAAATATAGATGGACTGATAGGTATCCCTAGCCGATATGTTTGGTTACTTGATGCAGACGATGAGAGACTTAAATACTGCATATTGGATGACCTTTTACCAACATGTGCAGCATCAGGGACACTGTTGCGCACAACTTGCTTCAGGAAACTTCAGAGTATTGCCAAAATTATGGATATCTAGCCCACAAGAATTCCGCAAAGCAACATATCAGAACCAGCCCGGGGCATTTGTGGTGCTGGTACCTTCAACAATTGAATAGCCCTCGTTGTTTGCATCCCTCATCGGCAGGATCGGCTCCCCTCATGTGCCTTGGCGATGCGCGTCACGCTAGATCCCCTCGTTCACCTCCCCTTTGGATCCCCTCGCTCGCCTCGGAGGTGCTTTCTTACCGTGGTGGCGGATGTCTCCCCCGCCATCACCGTGAGTGCGTGAGGCACCGAGGTTCGGCCTTGCCCCTTTAGTTGGTATACCTGGAAAGCTGGCATGGTGATCATATGGGCGATCTAGTGGAGGCGTCATCCTCGATGACGAGGGTGTGTCTACAGCGGATTAAGGGCGCGGCCAGGCTAGACAACCGTCACTAGGGCTTTTGCCGACGCCGGGGGTGGATGAAGAGGAACAGGCAGATACGACATCAGATGTAGCAGTTAAGAAAGGGTTTCTTTGAGCGATCGGGATAAATGGGATTTCTGTGGGAGACAAAGCACAATCAACCACAAGCCTCAGAATTGGCCACCAAAGTAGCTGCCTACAGGACAACCCGTTCAGTTTTGAGCAGACGACAAATCGTACGGCCAAAAACGCTCTATACATGTCATCTAACAGTTAAAATCACCAGGTGTGTGTGAGAGGACAAGGATTAGGCTCAGTTTCACTATCCTTAATTTCAAGAAGTCTCAAGCATCTAAGCTTGGGGATGCCCCGGTTGGCATCCCGCCTTTCTTCTTCAACAATGATCGGTCTGTTTTGGTTGAGCCCAAGTTTTCCCTTCTTAACATGATATGTGCTATCCTTGGAATGTCATTTTATTTTGTTTTGCTTGATGTTTGAATAAAATACTTAAGATCTGAAATTCTTAAATGAGAGAGAGAGAGTCTTCACATAGATAATTAATTATTTGTCTACTCATTGATCTTCACTTATATCTTTTTGGAGTAGTTTGTCATTTACTCTTGTGCTTCACTTATATCTTTTTAGAGCACAACGGTGGTTTTATTTTGAAGAAATTGATGAACTCTCATGCTTCACTTATATCATTTTGGGAGTCTTAAAAATAGTATGCCAATTTGCTTAGGTTATGAATTTAGTCCTAATATGATGGGTATTCAAGAGGGATATAATAAAAACTTTCATGAACATCATTGAATATATGAGAAATTTTAATTCCACATATTTGTTTTGACATATAAAGATGGTGATATTAGAGTCATGCTAGTGAGTAATTGTGGTTATTTAGTAAGAATATTTGAGTTAAGGTTTGTGATTCCCATAGCATGAACGTATGGTCTCTCATTATGTGATGAAGTTAGAGCACAATTTATCATTGATTGTCTTCCTTTGTGTGGAGGTCGAGACACTACTGCAGGATCATCCAAACATGATAGTCCAATCAGAGACCCTTCGACAAAACTGTGTGCGATAGATCAATAACAAACGGTGATGTAATAAAACCGTCAAAAAAGATGGAAAACATTTGCGATGGCGGTGGCATCAAACATGGTTCAGATTAGAGTTGCGTGTGCGATGTGTGGCAAATGGTTAATCCAGCAGAACTGTTTGCGATGGGCAGAACAACAGAAACAGGCAGCCATATGAGGGTGTGTACGATATACGACATATAGTTCACTAGGATGAACTGTGTGCAATTAGGCAACACAATAGAAACGGTCAGCCAGATCAAGGTGTGTGCGATGGAGGGCATACAGTTGGCTTGGATGAACTTTTTTAGATGAGCCAAGACAACAGAAATAGTTCAATTGAACAAGATGTGTGTGATACGCAGCAAACAGGTTCGTAATCAGAAATGTGTGCGAAGACCAATAATAACACAGACGATTGCTGTTAATGAGATGTGTGATTTGCTCTGTCTATGATTGCTGCTAACACCGTGTCGGGTTGGACGCGAGCAGAGCGCGCCGCGGCCTGATGTCTACTACGCAACCTTCTTCTTGTAGACATGTGTTGGGCCTCCAAGCGCATATTTTTGTAGGACAGTAGCAAATTTCCCTCAAGTGGATGACCTAAGGTTTATCAATCCATGGGAGGCGTAGGATGAAGATTGTCTCTCTCAAACAACCCTGCAACCAAATGACAAAGAGTCTCTTATGTCCCCAACACACCCAATACAATGGTAAATTGTATAGGTGCACTAGTTCGGTAAAGAGATGGTGATGCAAGTGTAATATGGATGGTAGATATAGGTTTTTGTAATCTAAAAATATAAAAACAGCAAGGTAACTAGTAACAAAAGTGAGCTAAAACATTATTGCAATGCTTGAAAACATGGCCTAGGGTTCATACTTTCACTAGTGCAAAGTCTCTCAACAATGATAACATAACTAAATCATATGGCAATCCCACAACATGCGGTAAAAGTCACTCCAAAGTTCCTATCGCGGAGAACATAAGATGAAATTGCTTGTAGGGTACGAAACCACCTTAAAGTTATTCTTTCCGACCAATCCATTGAGCTATTCCTATAAGTGTCACAAACAGCCCTAGAGTTCGTAGTAAAATAACACCATATGACACACATCAATCAAGCCTAATATCACCTAGATACTCCAATGTCACCACAAGTATCCATGGGTCAATTATATGATATGCACCAAACAACTTCAGATTCATAATATTCAATCCAACATAAAGAACCTCAAAGAGTGCCCCAAGATTCCTATCGGAGAAACAAGGATGAGAACATGCATAAACCCCTATGCATAGATTACCCCAGTGTCACCTCGGGAATCCACGAGTTGAGTGCCAAAACATACATCAAGTGAATCAATAGAATACCCCATTGTCACCACGGGTATCCCACAAAAGACATACGTCAAGTGTTCTCAAATCCATAATAGTATTCAATCCGATAATAGTGAAACCTCAAAGGTAAAACTCAATTCACCACAAGAAGGTAGAGGGGGGAGAAACACCATATGATCCAACTATAATAACAAAGCTCACGGTACATCAAGATCGTGCCATATCAAGAACACGAGAGAGAGATCAAACACATAGCTACTGGTACATACCCTCAGCCCCGAGGGTGAACCACTCCCTCCTCGTCATGGATACTGCCGGGATGATGAAAATGGCCACCGGTGATGGTTTCCCCCTCCTGCAGGGTGCCGGAACGGGCTCCTGATTGGTTTTTCATGGCTATAGAGGCTTGCGGCGGTGGATCTCCTGATCTAGGTTTCTTTCTGGGGGTTTCGGGATTTATAAAAAAAATTGGCGTGGGTTTCACGTTAGGGGGCTCCACAAGGCAGCGGCAAGACAGGGGGGCACGCCCTCCACCCTTGCTGCTTCCTCGTGAAGCCTCTAGCCCAACTCCGATGCTCCGTGGGCTTCTTCTGGTCCATAAAAGATCACCGTAAAGTTTCAGCTCGTTTGGACTCTGTTTGATATTCCTTTTCTGCGAAACTCAAAAACAAGGAAAAAACAAAAACTGGCACTAGGCTCTAGGTTAATAGGTTAGTCCCAAAAATAATATAAAATAGCATATTAATGCATATAAAACATCAAAAACCGATAATAGCATGAAACAATAAAAAATTATAGATACGTTGGAGACGTATCAAGCATCCCCAAGCTTAACTCCTGCTCATCCTCGAGTAGGTAAATGATAAAAACAGAATTTTTGATGTAATGCTACCTAACACATTTATCCATGTAATCTTATTTATTGTGGCATGAATATTTAGATAAATAAGATTCAAAACAAAATTTTAATATTGACATAAAAACAATAATACTTCAAGCATACTAATAAAGCAACCATGTCTTCTCAAAATAGCATGGCCAAAGAAAGTTATCCCTACAAAATCATATAGTCTGGCTATCCTCCATCTTCATCACCCAAAGTATCTAATCATGCACAACCCCGATGACAAGCCAAGCAATTGTTTCATACTTTTGATGTTCTCAAACTTTGTCAACTTTCACACAATACATAAGCGTGAGCCATGGGTATAGCACTATGGGTGGAATAAAATATGGTGGTTGTGAAGAAGACAAAAAGAAGGAGATAGTATCACATCAACTAGGCATATCAACAGGCTATGGAAATGCCCATCAATAGATATCAATGTGAGTGAGTAGGGATTGACATGCAATGGATGCACTAGAGCTATAAGTGTATGAAAGCTCAAAAGAAACTAAGTGGGTGTGCATCCAACTCGCTTGCTCACGAAGACCTAGGGCAATTTGAGGAAGCCCATCATTGTAATATACAAGCCAAGTTCTATATGAAAATTTCCCACTAGTATATGAAAGTGAAAAAATAGGAGACTCTCTATCATGAAGATCATGGTGCTACTTTGAAGCACAAGTGTGGTAAAAGGATAGTAGCATTGCCCTTCTCTCTTTTCCATCATTTTTTATTTTGGGCTCTTTGGCCTCCTTTTATCTCTTTTTTTTCGTCTGGAGTCTCATCCCGACTTGTGGGGGAATCATAGTCTCCATCATCCTTTCCACACATGGGACAATGCTCTAATCATGATGATCATCACACTTTTATTTACTTACAACTCAAGAATTACAACTTGATACTAGAAAAAATATATGACTCTATATGAATGCCTCCGGCGGTGTACCGGAATGTGCAGTGACTCAAGAGTGACATGTATAAAAAATATGAATGGTGGCTTTGCCACAAATACGATGTCAACTACATGATCATGCAAAGCAATATGACAATGATGAAGCGTGTCGTAGTAAACAGAACGGTGGAAGTTGGATGGCAATTGATGCAGCTTGAAGCTACGTCGGTATTTCCCCAAAGAGGAAGTGGTGATGCAGCACAACAGCGGTAGCTATTTCCCTCAGTGATGAAACCAAGGTTATCGAACCAGTAGGAGAACCATGCAACACAATGTAAACAACACCTGCACACAAATAACAAATACTCACAACCCGACGTGTAAAAGGGGTTGTTAATCCCTTTCTGGTCGCGGCGCCAGAAATTGGCAAACGGACGTGAGAGAGTAGTAAATATTGATAGATCGAACGCCAAATAAAATAAAGTGCAGCAAGGTATTTTTGTATTTTTGGTTTAATAGATCTGAAAATAAAAGCAAAGCAAAATAGATCGCAAAGGCAAATAATATGCGAAAGAGATCCGGAGGCCGTAGATTTCACTAGTGGCTTCTCTCGAGAAAAATAGCAAGCGGTGGATAAAAAAATTACTGTTGGGCAGTTGATAGAACTTCAAATAATCATGACGATATCCAGGCAATGATCATTATATAGGCATCACATCCAAGATTAGAAGACCGACTCCTGCCTGCATCTACTACTGTTACTCCACACATCGACCGCTATCCAGCATGCATCTAGTGTATTAAGTTCATGGAGAACCAGAGTAATGCAATAAGAACGATGACATGATGTAGACAAGATCTATTTATGTAGAAATAGACCCCATAATTTTATCCTTAGTAGCAAATGTACATACGTGTCGGTTCCCCTTCTTTCACTGGGATCAAGCACCGTAAGATCGAACCCACAACAAAGAACCTCTTCCCATTGCAAGATAAATAGATCAAGTTGGCCAAACAAAACCCAAATATCGGAGAAGAAATACGAGGCCATAAGCAATCATGCATATAAGAGATTAAAGAAGACTGAAATAAATTTCATGGATAAAAATATAGATCTGATCATAAACTCAAAGTTCATCCGATCCCAACAAACACACCACAAAAAGAGTTACATCATATGGATCTCCAAGAGACCATTGTATTGATAATCAAAAGAGAGAGAGGAAGCCATCTAGCTACTAACTACGGACCGAAAGGTCTACAAAGAACTACTCACGCATCGGAGAGGCACCAATGGAAGTGGTGAACCCCTCCGTGATGGTGTCTAGATTGGGTCTGGTCATTCTGGACTCTGCGGCGGCTGGAATTGATTTTCGTCGACTCCCCTAGGGTTTCTGGAGTATTGGGGTATTTATAGAGCAAAGAGTCGGTTCAGGGGGCACCCGAGGTGGGCACAACCCACCTGGGTGCGCCTGGGGGCCCAGACACGCCCTGGTGGGTTGTGCTCCCCTTGGAGCACCCCCAGGTGCTTCTTCGGCCCACTAGATGTCTTCTGGTCCAAAAAATCTCCAAAAAGTTTCGCTGCGTTTTGATTCCGTTTGGTATTGATTTCCTGCTATGTAAAAACATGCAGAAAACAGCAACTGGCACTTCACACTATGTCAATAGGTTAGTACCAAAAAATATATAAAATGACTATAAAATGATTATAAAACATCCAAGATTGATAATATGACAGCATGGAACAATAAAAAATTATAGATACGTTGGAGACGTATCAGCATCCCCAAGCTTAATTCCTGCTCATCCTCGAGTAGGTAAAGGATCAAAACAGAATTTTTGATGTGTAATGCTGCCTAACATGTCATCTCATATTCTTTTCTTTATGGCATGGACATTTGGACTTTTATGTGATTCAAAGAAATAGTATAGTTTTGACATGATAACTTAAATACTCAAGCATATCTACAAGCAACCATGTCTTTCAAAATATCAACGCTAAAATAAGCTATCCCTAGCCCATCATGCTCAACCATTGATCCATTCATGAAACACACTCGCATATTAACTACGCCCGATACGCAAGTACGATCATAGTGCCTCCTAGTTGGTGCTTTTATAAGAGAAGATGGAGAATCAAATTCAAAATAAAAATTGCATAAAGTAAAAAGAAAGGCCCTTCGTGGAGGGAAATAGGGATTTGTAGAGGTGCCAGAGCTCAAAGTGAAAAACTTAGAGATAAAAACATTTTGGGAGGTGTGCCTTTCCCAGCAACGAAAACGACTTAGAGTTCTCAACACTTTCCATGCTAGATATATCATAGGCGGTTCCCAAACAGAAAATAAAGTTTATTCCTTTTTCCACCATACTTTCACTTTCCATGGCTAACCGTATCCACGGGTGCCCTCCATACCAACACTTTCCAAGGAATTTATTATTTGACAACATAAAGTAAATTCATTTTTCATTTCGGGACTGGGCATCCCTAATACCTTTTCCTTACTCTCGTGCAATGAAAAGTGAATAAACACTCATCGTGAGAATAACACATCCAGCATGGAAAATATTAGCCACCCCTCACCGCCTCGCGAGCGGTACGAACACACAAAAGAGAAGTTTATTTTGAAAATTAGAGATTGCACATACAAATCTGCTTAGAACGGCAAAAGGATACCGCATATAGGTAGGTATAGTGGACTCATGTGGCAAAATTGGTTTAATGGTTTTTGGATGCACAAGTAGAGATCATACTTAGTGCAAAATGAAGGCTAGCAAAAGATTGAGAAGCGACCAACCAAGAAACGAATAATCTCATAAGTGAGCATTAAGCATAATTAACACTGAATAATGCACCATAATTAGGATGTAATTTCATTGCATAACTATTGACTTTCATGCTTGCATGGGGAATCACAAACCTTAACACCAATATTCTTACTAAAGCATAATTACTTACCAACATGACTCACATATCACATCATCATATCTCAAAACTATTACAAGGAATCAAGTTTATTTTGTCCAATGATCTTCATGAAAGTTTTTATTATATCCTTCTTGGATATCTATCACTTTGGAACTAATTTTCATGTGTTTCTTTTGATAAGTTGAAACAAATATAAGTGAAGATCATGAGCATAATATTTCTTTCTCTCAAATTAATTTAAGTGAAGCTAGAGAAAATTTCTTAACAAATTTACTAACTATCAAACAAATCTAAGTGAAGCAAGAGAGCATTTCTTCAAAAAATAACTAAGCACACCGTGCTCAAAACGATATAAGTGAAGCACTAGAGCAAATCCATAGCTCATAAAAATTTAAGTGAAGCATAGAGAGCAATTCTAACAAGTCATGGCATAATTTTGGCTCTCTCAAATAGGTGTGTCCAGCAAGGATCAAGACTTAAAACATAAAAAAAAACAAAAAAAGAATCATATCATACAAGACGCTCCAAGCAAAACTCATAGTATGTGACGAATAAAAATATAGCTTCGACTAAAATACCGTTGGTCGTTAGAAGAAAGAGGGGGTTGCCACTCGGGGCATCACCAAGCTTAGTTGCTTGCTTCTCTTTGGATAGTAGCTTGGGATACCATGGGCATCCCCAAGCTTAGGCTCTTCTTACTCCTTATTCCTTCATCAGTCGTAAGATAACCCAAAACTTGAAAACTTCAATCACACAAAACTCCAATGAAACCTTTGTGAGATCCGTTAGTATAAGAAAGCAAATCACTACTATAAGCACTATATCAAACCAACTCATATTTTGTTCTTGCATTATATCTATTGTATTCCAACTTTTTTATGGAAAAAACTCATCAAAGAAAACCATAGAATCATCAAAACAAGCACACAACGCAAAGAAAACAGAATATGTAGAAAACAGAACAATTTGTAGTAATCTGGATATTTCGCATACTTTTGTAACTCCAAAAATTCTGAAAAAATAGGACCACTTGACCAATTTGTATATTAATCTTCTGCAAAAAGAATGGGTATTTTATCACGCTCCTGTGATTTTTAACAATTGTTTTTCTGAGCGCAAAAGTTTCTGTTTTTTAGCAAGATCAAACAACTATCACCCAAGAAGATCCTAAAGGCTTTGCTTGGCACAAACACTAACTACAACAAAAAAAACCAATCATAACAGTAGAATAATTGTGCAAACACTCAGTAACAGAAAGCAAAAAGCAAAAATAAATTTTATTCATTGGGTTGCCTCCCAACAAGCGCTATTGTTTTACGCCCCTAGGTAGGCATAAAGCAAGGATCTAAGTATTGCCATCTTTGTTTCGAGATCCATAAGATGCCCTCATGATTGATTCATATAGAGGCCTAATTATTGTTCTAGGGAAGTGTTCCATTCCCTTCCTTAGTGGAAATTGAAATTTAATATTGCCTTCTTTCATATCAATCACGACACCGATAATGCGTAAAAACGGCCTACCAAGAATAATTGGACAAGACGGATTGCAATCAATATCAAGAACAATGAAATATATGGGCACATAATTCCTATTTGCAAGAATAATAACATCATTGATTCTTCCCATAGGCTTTTAAATAGTAGAATCCGCCAAGTGCAAATTTAAAGAAAATTCTTGGATATCGGTAAGACCAAGCACATCACATAAAGATTTCAGAATTGTAGAAACACTAGCACCCAAGTCACACAAAGCAAAACACTCATAATTTTTAATATCTTCACTTTGATAGTAGGTTCCCACTCATCATGTAATTTCTAGGAATTGAAACTTCTAATCCAATTTTTATTCAAAAGCTTTCATCATAGCATCAACAATATATTTAGTAAAAGCTTTATTTTGTTCATAAGCATGGGGTGAATTAATCATGCATTGCAACAAATATATACAATCAATCAAAGAGAAACTATCATAATTAAAGTCTTTGTAATCCAAAAGAGTGGGTGCATCACTAGTTAAAGTCTTGACCTCTTCAAACCCACTTTTATCAATTTTCTCAACAGGATTTTCACCCTCCGGGTGATTTGGACACCCTTCTAGCTGAAGTTGACTCTTCTCTAGTCCCTTTTTCATCAATCTTAATTTTACTAAACAAGGAATCAATAGAAGAAACACCAATCACTTTAAGATCTTTATCATTTTATCTTCTAGAGAGATTGGTTTAGCAGCCATTTGATTTGCTAAAGTAGCTTGTGCATCGGATATTTTTCCTAGCAAACTTTCAGCAAAAGCATACTTAGATTGGAGATTGCAAACTTCTCTACTAATATCATCAAGTTGTTTTGTTATAGCATCTAGCACAACGGAGTGCTCCTGGAGTTCTTCGGTAAAATACTTATTATGCTCAAATTGTGCACTCATATAGTCCTTTGTACTTTTCTAAATTTCAAGCAAAATATGGATAAGGAACATCATAATATTTTCTTTGAGGCATCATGACTATGCAAACTAGAACACACGCAAAAACATTTCCGGCAAGAAAACGGAGAACGAAAAAGAGGGCGAATACAACAGCAATTTTTTGTGAAGTGGGGGAGAGGAAAACGAGAGGCAAATGGCAAATGATGTAAATTGCGAGGAGATGAGATTTGTAATTAGGAACCTGGTATATGTTGAAGATCCTCCCCGGCAACGGCGCCAGAAATTCCTTTTGATGTGGCTTGAAGCTACATCGGTATTTCCACAAAGAGGAAGGGATGATGCAGAACAGCAGCGGTAGGTATTTCCCTCAGTGATGCAACCAAGGTTATCGAACTAGTAGGAGAACCAAGCAACACAACATAAACATCATCTGCACACAAATAACAAATACTCGCAACCCGACATGTAAAAGGGGTTGTCAATGCCTTTTGGGTAGCGGCGCCAGAAATTGGCAAACGAATGTGAGAGAGTAGTAAATATTGATAGATCGAACGCCAAATAAAATAAAGTGCAGCAAGGTATTTTTGTATTTTTGGTTTAATAGATCTGAAAATAAAAGCAAAGGAAAATAGATCGCAAAGGCAAATAATATGAGAAAGAGACCCAAAGGCCGTAGGTTTCACTAGTGGCTTCTCTCGAGAAAATAGCAAACGGTGGGTAAACAAATTACTGTTGGGCAATTGATAGAACTTCAAATAATCATGATGATATACAGGCAATGATCATTATATAGGCATCACGTCCAAGATTAGTAGACCGACTCCTGCCTGCATCTACTACTATTACTCCACACGTCGACTGCTATCCAGCATGCATCTAGTGTATTAAGTTCATGGAGAAACGGAGTAATGCAATAAGAACAATGACATGTATTAAGTTCATGGAGAGTACGTATAATCCATGGACTCAAGATTAGTCATAAAAACTCACATACTTATTGCAAAAGTCTATTAGCTATCAAAACAAACTACTACACGCATGCTCCTGGGGGGATAGATTAGTAGGAAAGGACCATCGCTCGCCCCCGACTGCCACTCATAAGGAAGACAATCAATAAATAAATCATGCTCCGACTTCATCACATAACGGTTCACCATGCGTGCATGCTACGAGAATCACAAACTTTAACACAAGCATTTCTACCAATCCACAATTACTCACTAGCATGACTCTAATATCACCATCTTTATATCTCAAAACAATCATAAGGAATCAAACTTCTCATAGTATTCAATGCACTTAATATGAAAGTTTTTATTATATCCCTCTTGGATGCCCATCATATTAGGACTAAATTCATAACCTAAGCAAATTACCATGTTGTTTAGAGACTCTCAAAATAATATAAGTGAAGCAGGAGAGTTCATCAATTTCTTCAAAATAAAACCACCACCGTGCTCTAAAAAGATATAAGTGAAGCACTAGAGCAACTACCAGCTCAAAATATATAAGTGAAGTACATATGATATTCTAATAAATTCATGATTAATGCGTGTCCCTCTCAAAATGTGTGTACAGCCAGGAAAACAAAATAAAATGACATTCCAAGGATAGCACATATCATGTGAAGAAGCAAAAACTTAGGCTCAACCGATACTAACCGATCATTGTTGAAGAAGAAAGGTGGGATGCCAACCGGGGCATCCCCAAGCTTAGATGCTTGACACTTCTTCAGGTATTAAGTATGGATGGCTTTGGCATCCCCAAACTTGAGCTTTTGTGTCTCCTTAATTCCTCTCATATCGTGGTTTCCCTAATTCTTAAAAACTTCATCCACACAAAACTCAACAAGAACTCGTGAGATAAGTTAGTATAAATCAATGCATAAACCTTATCATTCTATACTTTATAAAATCAATAAAATTATTATTTAACATTGCATACTAAATTCCTCTGCATATTTAATACTCCTATCCTCAAATAGAATCATTAAACAAGCAAACATATGCAAACTATGCAAACATAACAGGAATCTGTCTAAACAGAACAGTCTGTAAAGAATGCAAGAAAATTCATACTTATATAACTCCAAAAATTCTGAAAAATTACCACACTGTAGAAAATTTGTTTTTACTCATTGTGTAAAAATTTCAAGATTTTATCACGTTCTGACATTTTTTAACAATTCATACAATGATAGAAAACTTTCTGTTTTCAAAACAGCAACATATAGACTTGCAAAATAAGCTTGGTAAAGGCTATACTTGACCTTTTTATTGAACTAAAAGATGCAAAACATTATTATAAATAGAAGAAAGAAAAAAACTAAAATAAAGTGACCCTCCAAGCAAAACTCATATCATGTGATGAATAAAAATATAGCTCCAAGTGAGGTTACCGATAATGTTGAAGACGAAAGAGGGGATGCCTTCTGGGGCATCCCCAAGCTTTGTTGCTTGGATCTTCCTTGAATATTACCTTCGGGTGCCTGGTGCATCCCCAATCTTAGGGTGTTGCTACTCCTTATTCTCCTCATATCGATGTCTCACCGAAAACTTGAAAACTTCAATCACACAAAACTTAACGGAACTTCGTGAGATGGGTTAGTATGATAAAGACAATCATTCACTTTGGTACTGTCAAGACAAGATTCATAATTGTTCTCACACAATCCCTACTATACCTTATCATTTCCACAATTTATATCACTTAATACAAGTTATGGAAACACTAAAATAAGCAAGCTATGCATTGAAACAGAATCTGTCAAAAACAGAACAGTCTGTAATGATCTGGACAACTACCATACTTATATTACTCCAAAAATTATGAAAAATTAGAACAACGTAGGCAATTTGTATATAAATAATTTGTAAAAAATTCAGAATTTTATCGCACCCCAGTGAATTAAAAAATTCCGTGACTGCAAGCAAATGTTTCTGTTTTTTGCACAGAATCAAGTCAACTATCATCTACACTATCCCAAAGGCTTTACTTGGCACTTTATTGAAACAAAAGCTATAAAACATGATTAGTACAGTAGCTTAATCATATGAACACACAAAAACAATAGGTAATGGTGTTGGGTTGTCTCCCAACAAGCGCTTTTCTTTAATGCCTTTCTAGCTAGGCATGATGATTTCAATGATGCTCACATAAAAGATAAGAATTAAAACATAGTGCGAGCATCATGAAGCATAAGACTAGTGAAAGTGCTAGTTATCGACTAGAGGGGGGGGTGAATAGGCGATTTTTATGAAATTCTTCAAAACATGAGAGTTTCGAAGACAAACAATAGAAATGAACCTATTGATATGCAGCGGAAGGTAAACTACACTAAGCAGGCCATAGTCAAGTATGCAATGAATTGAAAGCACGAAGACTAATAGCAGCTAGGTAGTAAGGTCAGGATGGAAGATAGTATGAAGCCAAATAACGATAATAGTCACACAGTGAAGACAAATAGGTAATGCAAACAGGCAATGACTTCATGAAGACAAACTGTAAATAAAGAGAGGGAAACGATAGAACCAGTCGCTTGGCGAAGACAAGGATTTTTTGGACCAATTTCAGTTGCTGTGACAACTGTACGTCTAGTTAGGGAGGCTGAGATTTAACTCAGTAGACCGTGTCTTTACCTTATCCCCCTTGAGCTAAGGACACCCAGTCCTCGCCCAATCACTTTGGTAAGTCTTCAAGGTAGACTTCCAAACCTTCACAGACTTCATTCACTGGCGATCCACAATGACTCTTGGATGCTCAGAACGCGATGCCTAACCGGTTGGAGGATTCACAGTCCTCAAGTGTAAAAAGTCTTCAGGTCACGCGGACAGAAAGACTTCAGTGATGCCTAACACTCTTTGGCTCTGGGTGTTTGGGCTTTGTCCTCGCAAGGATTTCTCTCTCTCAGAAGCTTCGGAGGTGGGTTGCTCCCAAACGACAAAAGCCATGCACTAACTCTGAGCAGCCACCAATTTATGGTGTAGGGGGTGGGCTATTTATAGCCACTAGGCAACCCGACTTGATTTGTCCGAAATGACCCTGGGTCACTCAGGAACTGACACGTGTCCCAACAGTCAGATTTCAAACACACGCAACAACTTAACTTGGGCTACAAGTAAGGCTGACTCATCCGGCTCTGGATAAGATTTGTTCTCATTGTCTTCGCTCGAAGACATAGGATTTTGGTTGAGCATCACTTCAGTCACTCTGACTTTGTTCACTGGGACCCCACTTAACAGTACGGTGGTTCCCATGACTCAACAAAGAAGAAAAAGAAACAACGAAACAACTAAGTCTTCACGCTCCATAGTCTTCACGCAATGTCTTCTTTTGTCATAGTCTTCAATGTGAATATCTTCACATACCACTATTGTCTTCAATGTCTTCATACATTTTTAGGGGTCATCTCCGGTAGGAAAAACCGAATCAATGAGGGACTACTACCTGTGTTATCCTGCAATTCTCACAAACACATTAGTCCCTCAACCAGGTTTGTCGTCTATACTCCAAAACCAACTAGGGATGGCACTAGATGCACTTACAATCTCCCCTTTTGGTGATTGATGACAAACAGGTTGAAGTTTTCAACGGGATAAAAAGTATGTGAAATTGTAAAGGATTTAGGTATTGTCTTCATAAGTAGCAAAATGCTCCCCCTGAAGATGTGCATATAAGTAATTTGCTTTTGGAATGCAAATGCACATGGCAGGTTGTACTTGTGGAGATCCTCTTCAACTTATGAAGACAATTAATCATCCATGATTTGATATAACAAAGATAATGACATGCATAATGAAAAATGGACGTCTGCAATATGACTTCGTGCGAGATTTATCATCGCACATGCGGAATTTATCATCGCATCACAGAACAGCAAACAAGTAGCAGACGACCATCAGTTTAAGTGTTACAACTCAAATAACCAAATGTATCAAAAGCGAGAGTTGTAAACACTAGGCAAAATATAAAGCAACCGCCCATATGGACTCGCTTGAAGACTATCAACTCATATGCTTCTCCCCCTTTTGTCAGTAAGGACCAAAAAGGTTTGAAGACATAGAGTCTCTACTCGTTCCCAAAAGGAGTAGGAGAAGATGCAGGGTCGGTGTCGGGGTTTGGCGGTGCAGAAGAACTTGGTGCAATGTCGATACACGCTAAAGTTGGAGGTGGTGAAGTAGCATCATCTTGATCATCTCTCACTCTGGCATTCACCGTTGCAGCTGAGGAGGAATAGTTAGAGTCTTCAAGAGACAGAGTTCGTCGCAAGACAACATTCCTTGGAGGAGTAAAGTCAAACTTGAATCTTTCAGTGAAGCCATCGTCTTGAAGATCTGCTTCAGCACTCAGCAATTTCAAACTCTTCCATGACCTCCGACAGGTTTCATGAGTAACAAGCATTGTTGTGGAACGATACCTATGCGATCACAAGAATCCCTACTACGGTTGTCGAGGCGCAGGGTTGCGAGGAGAGCATGGCTAGTAGACAGCACAAGGATCGTTTACCCAGGTTCGAGCCGCGAGGATGCGTAAAACCCTAGTCCTGCTTTGGTGGGTGTATTTCTGAGAGTTCTTGAGCTCTCGAACTAGCTGTGGTCAGCGCGTGGTTCGAAAGAGCCGAATCCTTCTCCAGTATGCCATGGGCCTCCTTTTATAGTCGGAAGGGGCAGCCACAGGCACATGTGAGGTGGAAAGGCGTGATTAGGCCCCTGAGCTTATCGCTCAGACATACAGGACAAGACGCATTTAATGCGTGGCTTAGGTGTCCCCTTGCTTTATCGAGGGCGGGGGCGAGGCCCGTCCTGTCCATCACCGCTCCTCCTCGCTTCGACACGCGCCCCGACCAGTGATGCGTGCGGTGCCATGTAGGCAGGCAGGCAGCTGAGGTGGCGCGATGGTGCAGCCTTCACAAAGATCTGCATGCCACCACGCAGGCGCTTGATGAGCTGGCCTGGGAGCTGCATGTTGCCACGCAGGTGCCCGCCCAGCTGGTTGGGCTGGCAGCTGTATGGGAATGGCGGTGGAAGCTTGGTTGTCGCGGGCCTGGCGGTGGTCCCGCCGGCGTCCTTGGTGAGGGCCTTGCCGGGTGGCCCGGCAAGGGTCTTGCCGTGGCGTGCTGTCGTCCCCGGCAAGGGTCTTGCCGGGGGCCTTGGTAGCCTTCCTCGGCAAGGATCTTGCCGAGGATCGTCGTCTTCTAATCCTCATCTGACCTTGAATATGTCTTCACAAAGATCTGCATGCCACCACGGAGGTGCCTCCCGAGCCCTGGCCCCACGTGGATGATGGTGTTGGGGATCGTGGGCTCAAGGGTGGCTTGCTCTGTTGGCGTGTGGCGAGCTGTGCCGGCAAGGGTCTTGCCGGGGCCGCTGAGGTCGCCCAACAAGGGTCTTGCCGGGGGAACCTGCTTCGTCCCTCTGCTCTTTGTGGTCTTGGCCTTGGCGTTGCCTTGATTGTCTCGGGCTTCGGCCTTACCTTGGCTCACCTCCCCTGTTCTACTTGGTGTGGTCGTGGGCGCGGCTCTGACTGCCCGTGCACAGGTAAAGGGGTACAAAAGCGTGCCCCTCTTTTTGTTCACCGACAGGAGCCCCCGGGCCGGGGCCACACATAAGTGCGACACGTTGTTGGGTCAGGCCCAAAACGGCGCGCTCCGCTTCCCACGACCCGCGCGCGCGGTGTGGCGTTGAGGGGTGCACGTGACGTGGGCGGCATGCGTGGGGTGGTTTTCACACGCATGCGTCACATCACAGTAAAGAGGTGTCTCGCGCCTTCCCCGTAAAAAGAGGAAGGCATGGAGGCGCGGCTCATTTACTGAATGGGGTCGGGGCACGGTCTTCAAAGCGTCCACTCCCCATGATCACGGGGTGGGGAGAGGTCGCTTCGCTTGTCCCCTCGGTTTAGCACGTCCACCACGCGTCCCCCATGCACTTGGGGTAGCAAGCGGCAGGGGCGGGAAACTGGGCCGTCGCCGGTTGGGGCAGCGGGTACGTCTCGATTCCGCGCGCCTCTGGTGGCTGGATTGGCCGAACGGGGCGGCCGAGCCCCGACCCTGCTCCTTTATAAGGAGGGGGAAGGGGGGATGGCGTCCCGCACTCTTCTGTCATCTATCTCCTCTTGCTTCTGCTTCTTCCTTTCACTCCATGGAGAAAGGGAATCCTGGTCCTTCGACGGTGGCGGCGAGGGTCATCGCTCGACAACGCGTCCCTCCTCCTCCTGAGCCCGCGGTGGTGGAGCCGACCGCGGGGGGAAGGGGGAGGGGGCGAGGCCGTGGGCAAGGCCGGGGCAGAGTTCACAGTGCTCGGGGAAGAGGAGGACGGGGCGGCGCGTCGGCTTCACCCCCGCCAATGATGCCTTTCCTGATGGAAGGCCATGTTGGAGACCAGCCCCGCGAGTTCTTCATCAGGCTGCGCCAGCCTCCGCATCGCCGTCTTCATCTTCCCGCCCCGTTTGCTCGGGAGATGGAGCGTGACCGGCCCCAATCCCTCAGATTGCACATGAGGGGTTGTGGGAACGGGAGCACGCGGGTCGATGTCCACTTCCCGGTTCCTCGAGTCATGTACCTCCGTCATGGGTGGAAGACGTTCGCTCGCATCCACAGCCTGACGGCGGGGCTCGTCCTCTACTTCAAAATAATGGAGGACGGCCTACTCTCCGTCAAGGTCTTCGGAGAGTTCGGGAATCGCCTGAAGTGCTGCGTGGAGAGCTCCTCCGATGGAGATTCTGACAATGGAAGCTCTTCCTCGAGTGAAAGTTATGAGGAGGACAGCGGGGCGTATAGCGGGGACGAGTCTGACTAGGCGTCGGACGCCCCGCGCCTGGGCGGTTGCGGCAGCAGCAACATCTGCACCTGGCCGCTCCTCTGGCAGAGGTTTGCTGGGGGCAGGGCCAGCTCCTTGAACTTCTCGGGGCCGTCTCCTTGGGCGGCTGTCGTCGGGAGGCTGTGGAAGAGGAAGAGGGCGGGCGACAAGGCCGTCAACTCGAAGTACGCGGGCACCGATGCCTTCATCACGTATTGCCGGTCCTGCCGCCTCCTCTTCCAGCTCCTTTCCCGGCACCGTCATCACCTGCCCACCTGTGGGCGGCCACCGAGGTGTTGTCTTGGTGCTTTCTGCTGCTCGTAGTTCGCCTAGGCGCCCCTTTTGCCCTTTTCCCTCCTTGACCTGCCTCTTGAGGAGAGGGACAAGAAAGGGATTACGGGCATCTTATCTCTGTTTTAGTTTTGTAAGCCTGCGGGCCTTTGTTAAATTTAAAACTTGTAATCCCCTTGCTCATGTTTTTCATCTCGCACGAACTGTACATGTATGGGATGTTTTTAATGAAAAAGGGATGCCAGCCGGTGTCGGATTTCGGGTTGCGGTAGACCCTCTAGGTTCGAACTCTGGGGTGCACGCGGAGATCTCACCTCCTACCTACCTACACCTCGTCGCCTCGCAAGGATCTAAACTACACAAAGAGCAACACAAGGGACATAAGGTTTATACTGGTTCGGGCCAACATTGTGGCGTAATACCCTACTCCAAAGGTGTGGTGTGGTGGATTGCCTCGTGGGTCGACGATGAACAAGATAAGGAAGAACAGCCTCGCGAGGGTCTGTTCTTGGCCGGTGCGACGAACTTCTAGGGGGATTTCGGTCGCTCTCTCTCTCTCTCTCTCTCTCTCTCTCTCTCTCTCTCGATTGCTTGATCTCTAGCTCTATTCCGGGATGCCCCTACCCTGTGGGTGGCTGGTCCTATTTATAGGCAAAGGCCCTGGGACTCTTCCCAAATATTGAGCGGGAAGGGCGCCAACAATTGGCCATTTTGAAGGGGAACATCTAGTACACTTATCCTGACTAAAGTTGGTCCTCGCCTGTCAAAGGCTCTGATGATGACGCCGGCTTGGGCTCCACGATGACCTCCTTCCTGCCGCTGTGTTGGTCTTGGTCTTGTTGCACCGAAATGGTTGCCTTTGCTTGATGCTCTCGCCTGCGCTTTCCTCCTTTGCACCAAAGAGGAAACGAGGACATCATATGGCTGGCGCCTCACTGGCGCCTTCTTGGTCGTCATGGCTTGCGCCATGGGCACCTCGTGAGGTACCCCTGCCTTGATCTCTCTCGCCTCCTCGCAAGCCAGCCCGACGAGGCCGTGCCTCGAGGAAGCTTCCTGTCATCCGCCTCATGAGGCTTGGTCCTCGCGAGGGTCTTGAGCTTGTGTTGATGAAGATGGGTCAGGCTGGCCACCCCTTGAGCTGCCGCAGGCCGCAGTGCAGCAAGTCTGGGTACCCCTGCTCCTGCACACCGACAAGAGCCCCGGGCCCAAGGCGCGCTGGACTTGGCTTAGCGGAGAAGCGAAGGGCAAGCAGTGAGCGCCAAGGGCCCTAATAGCCTACGGCCTCGGGCGCCAAGCGTGGCGATTGATTGGGCGTGGGCGTCCTGTTCCCCACGCCTCCTTATTTTGCGCCCACTAGGCGGACCCGTGGTTGCACACAGTCATCCCTCTTCTTGCCGCACGAGCGTCTCCTGCTCTTCCTCCTCTCGAGCTCCAGTCTCCGCTTCCAATCCAATCTCGAATCCTCCCCCTTCTTGTCGCCATGGCCCCGACGAAGAAGGGGAAAGTGAAAAAGCCTGTGCCTCCGCCCCGCTCGTCGCCGCCGACGGCTCCTACTGTCGATTGGTCGATCATACTCAACCGAGAACGCTTGGACAAGGTCAGCTCCGCCCTTGCCACCATCTTCAACGAGTGCGGGAGGACGACGGCCTGGCTCGCGTCTCACTTCTCCATTGACAGAATAGTCACCGAGGTCCGGTGCCCGACACCACAATGGCGGGACTGGTTCCCCCTTTTCCAATTTCTTCAACGCTGTGCTTTCCCATTACCAGATCCACATGATGCATTTAGGTCCCGAGTCCATTACTCTTCTTGCCGTTTTTGCTTTCGTCTGCGAGGCGATGATGGGCATTCCTCCTTCAGTTGCCTTGCTGCGCCACTTCTTCTCCTTGCGCCTTAGCGACCCCACCCAATGCTCGGGGTGCGTGAGCTTCATTGCCGCACCAGAAACAACGGCTTCAGGGATTGATTTCAGCCTTCCTCCGCCCGCTACCGGGTTCCGTGAGCGGTGGTCATGTGGATGTCGGGGTGCCCAGCCCCCTGCTTTTGGAGCCAACATTACCCGCTATCCCCAATTCGGGCTGGGGCCAGGAGACGCTCACGAGCCCCCGGCTCGTCTTCGTCTGGCATCGCTTCGTGTACTTGAGGTCGCTTGGCGTGACGGCACCCAAGGTGGTGAAGGAGTTTCTCCTATGCCGCATTGCCCCTCTCCAACGCCATTCCCGCCGGATGTGGGCCTTTGGTGGGCGTGAAGACCGCTTGAGGCTCCGTGGAGGGGACTCGACGCTCAAGTGCCGAGGAAGGTTCTCATGGTCCCGACCGGGACCCTTCCCCGGCAGCATCCGGACAAGGATGCCTCACTGTACCTTTGCTCGAATAGGGGTGATTTCTGCGAAGCAGATGCCCAGCTTGACGAATGGGGTTGCGCCCAGCAGTCTCGTGGGGCTTCGTGAGAACCCAGCTTGTGGTGGCTGCCCTTCCCGGCTGCCCACGGCGGTCCTTCCTCGAGTGGTGGAGCAGGAGGCAAGGGCCACCGGGGCCGAGGGGCCTCCACCGGATGACGACACCAGCGGCACTCGAGGTGGCAGCTCCTGCGCCCGCCCCGCGGATGAAGGCGTTGAGCCGCGGCCCGCGGCTCCCGTGGCAGAGGCCCCTGAGGCCCCGGCTACCCTTCTCGATGAGGCGGTTGGCGGCGTGCGCCAGGACGACGCCCCTGATGCTGGCCACTTTGGTGCTTCTTCCTCATCGCAGGCTGACCGCTGCGCCGAGCTCCTGGGCCGCTTCCACGTGTACTTCGAGGCTCTCCAAAAGAGAAAGGAGGCCTTGGGTGATGATTACCCTTGCCGCCTACTGAAGCGCAGGAAGTATTTCGCCATTGATGAGTAAGACTTCCCCTTTCTTAGTTCCTTATTTTCCCGTTGCTTCAGCTGATCCTCGCTCTGCAGGGCCCTTCCTGCCGACCTCAGGGAGATGGCTGAGGAGCTGTCCCCTGTGCCTCGCCCTCTCCACCGTCCCCTGCGCCTAAGCTCAAGCACTGCCCTCGTGGTGAGGCCGGTTGGAGAGGTAAGCCATCCTGTGATGCATCATGATTCTGTGCACCTCGCGACCCTCCTTCGCGAGCCTTCCCGGGGTATAGCCAGCCTGCCTTGGGCTCTTCGATTGGTCGTGGACGGTGATTGGCTGAGGTCGTCCCTGCACTCTTCATTCGAGGGTGAGCCGGCTCCAGGAAGGGCTTCTGGCGAGGCGTGCCCGGCCATCGCGAGGGCGCCAGCCCCCAGCCCCCTGCCCAGAGGGAAAGTGTTGATTCGTGGCCCCCCGCGCACACCTAGGGCGGAGGACGACGCGGAAGACGTGCTCGAGCGTGCCCGGGAGCGCCGCACTTTTCGCCAAGGGTTTCTCCGGAGGGCGGCTGGCGCAGTGAGCCATCTTGATGTAGAGCTCGCTGACGAAGACGCACGCCTTGAAGCTGAGGGCCTGCGCCTAGCTGAAGAGAGGCGCAAGCTGAAGGTGGCTGTTGCCCTTGCGCGCCACCAGCGTGACCTCGACAATGAGAAGGCCGAGGTGTTGCTGGCGGCTTCTCAGGAGGCTCGTTCCCGGGCCGTCGAGGAGGCCCGTTCTCGGGCCGTCGAGGAGGCCCGTTCCCGGGCCGTCGAGGAGGCCCGGGAAGCTGACCGGCGGCATGAGGCGGCGGAGGAGCGGGCGCCGGAGCTCCAGGCCTGGAGCAATTCCCTGGAGCAGTAGGTGGAGCTGCGCGAGACGGCCCTCGCATCGATGAAGGGGGCTTCGGTCGATCAGGCGGAGCTCCAGAGACGTGAGGAGGCATTGACGCTGGTAGCTGCCGAGCGCGCCCGTGACTTCGAGCAGCTAGAGACGAGAGAGAGCTTGGTGGCGCAGGCGGAGGACGATGTTGCTGCACGGGAGACCCGAGTCTTGGAAGAGGTTGATCGCCGGGTGGCGGCGGCTCGCTCGAGCCCCGAGCGCGAGTTCGAGGAGAGGCTGGAGTTGATCAGGGCCGAAGCGGAAGGCAGGACCGCCGCCCTGAGGGCCAAGATGGATGAGGTGACGCGGCGGGCTGATGCTTCCCGGGCCGCCCTTGGCGCGGCACAGGAGGAGCTGACTTCCTCCCGCGCCGATTTGCTTCTTCTCCGCCAACGAGTGGACACGGCTGAGGCCGTTGCGCGGCGGAACGAGGACGAGATACGTCAGAGGCAGGTCCTGGAGCACGAGCATGGCCCTATACTCTGCACGCTCCGGGAAAGGGCTAACACAACCTTGGGCAACATCTGTGAGGCGGCCTTGGGGAGCCTCATGCGGTTAACTATGCTGGTAACCTCCAGTTCTTCACTGACGTGGTGGCGCAGCTGGAGGCGCGGTCGGGCAGAGCCAACAGGTTGGTGGAGGAGAGGAGTCGTGCCCTGCTCGGGTGTGCTCTTTCTCGCGTCTTCAGCCATCTTCGGAACATGGATCCCAACTTTGACTTTGATGTCGCCATCGCCCCGGTACCCCAGGCCATCCGAGGCGACCTGGCGCACTGGGTGGAGGACAACGTGGATGCCCTCGTCAGGGCCTTCACTACGGACAATGACGGCGTGGTCGTGGCGGCTGATGAAGGCGGCGTGGTGAACGGCCCTGATGCCGCTGACAACGATGCGGAGGGCGATGGCGATGGCGAGGCCAGCGACGCCAGCCGATTTATTCAGGAGGTGCCCTTGAGGATGCATTGGGGATTTATCCGATCGATCACGTGTTGTTCCCGCTTTCTTACCTGCTAGAGATAGAGTTCGGGCTTTGCCCTGAAGATTGTAAGAGCATTTTGGGAGGGGGAGCCCCTCATGTAAAAACTTGCAGTTAGCGTATTAGTAGATGCGATATCACCTGTATGCCTGCGGCAAGTGGCTGGCCTTGCGACGAGCTGGTTGGCTTGTTTACCTTTGACCCGCGTGGGCCTCGAGGTAGCCTGCGGAGGGCTGCGGTGTCCCGAGTGCCTCCTGAACAAGACTGTTGAACTTGTAATGAGAACCTCCTGAGATGGCGTGGTGACGGCAGTCCGGGCTGCACGCATGCTAGGCCTGGCCCGGCTTGCAAGGGACTCACGAGGGGAGGCAGCTAAGGCAAAGTGGTAACCAGAATGCGAGAGATTGCTCGAACGAGACTAAACACCCCTTCCCCGAACACACGCAAATCTCAAGCTCAAATCCAACTTAAATCCAAATGGGGGGGTGGGGAAACTACAGCCAAGGGGAAGAGCAAGAAAAGCAGAAAAAAGCCGCGTCCGGCACCTAGTCTAGTCTTGGACGTCTTCTCACCAGCGCGGAGCTAAGTGCTGCCCTTCGAGCATGGGAGGGAGCCCTGTGGCTCGAGGCCGGCGCCTCGAGACTCCGGGCGTGTACAGCCCGACTCATTATTACCTCGAGAGTGTCACGGGCGGCGAGCTTCACAGCACTGGCCTTCTTCATGTGTACCGCCTTGCTTCATATCGCCGGACGAGGGCCCCGCCTTGCGCCACACTCTAGTGCCATCGACGACGGCCGGAGACCGAGGACGCCGCCGATCGGGTAGAGCGGTCGCCAGCGGTTCCCCCGACGACCACGGGTCCTCTGCCAGGGGTAGGGCCTGAGGCACCTCCCCGGCAGAGGGCCTACCTCCTGAGGATGCCTTGCTCCGAACGCCACGGTGGTGATGCCGGATCTCGGCCCCTCTCCTGCAGCCCCCGGCGCCCTCCGGTAGGAAGCTGCAGGATTGGGGCAGCCGTCCCCTGCGACGACCTGTACCTCCTGCGATCCATGGTTAGCGTATGCCTGCTCCTGAGGAATTAGCGGTACCCGATAATCGTTGCCTCCGGCGCGGTCGACGGGGCTTTCCCGGGACTCCTGGAAGAGCTCAGCTTCGGGTGCCTCGTCCCCCCAGCTTGTGCCGAGGAGCGAGCCATGTTTGTCCTCCTGCAAGTGCCCTTGATCCATCATGTGGGGCCGCCATCCCGAATGCATCGCCGTAGTGCCCCGTGTGCCATGCAACCCTACTTGAGGCGTCCACCTGGGGGTGGTAGCGCGGTGGCCCGCTGGGGCCATGGGCTGTGGCGAGTCCTCCTTCGCTGGCAGGCGGAGCGGCGCCTGCTAGCCCAGTCTTGACAGCCCTGGTTGGCGCGTTGGAGTGGCCTTGAGTTCGCTTGGAGCTGCGCTGCGTGCGTGGGGCCTCTGCGTGGCCCTCCCTAGATCTCGAGGTGGAAGCTGGGTGCGAGGGCTGAGCCCTCGGCGCGCGAAGCCTGTGAGCTCGCCACCCGCTCCAAAGAGCACGTGGCCGCCCTCCAGCAGCCTGCATTGCAGTAGCTCTCGGGCCATCGTGAGTGCGGCCCTTGAGTTTGCCTGCTCCCGTCGGGTGTATGGCGTCGTGGCCGCGGCGTGGTTCGAGGCCCTCGCCGCTGATCGCGCCTGCTGCGGCGCGAGAGCTGTCGTTGCCTGACCGTGTCGCTCGCGGCCCACAGCGCCCTACGGACCGCGGGCTGCCTGGGGCATGGGGTTGAGGTCGCCCGGGGCAAGCGGCTCCGCGTGGGCGGGCCAGGCCGCCCAGGGATCAGGGTTGCCCGTTGGGTCGCCGGACATGACGATGACGATGCGACGGGGCGCGAGGCGGCGGAAGGCGGATTCTGACGCACCCCTACCTGGCACGCCAAATGTCGGATTTCGGGTTCCGGCAGACCCTCTAGGTTCGAACTCTGGGGTGCACGCGGAGATCTCACCTCCTAGCTACCTACACTTCATCGCCTCGCAAGGATCTAAACTACACAAAGGGCAACACAAGGGACACAAGGTTTATACTGGTTCGGGCCACCATTGTGGTGTAATACCCTACTCTCATGTGTGGTGTGGTGGATTGCCTCAGGGGGTGATGATGAACAGTACAAGGAAGAACAACCTCGCGAGGGTCTGTTCTTGGCCGGTGCGACGAACTGCTAGGGGGAGTTCGGTCGCTCTCTCTTTCTCTCTAGATTGCTTGATCTCTAGCTCTGTTCCGGGATGCCCCTACCCTGTGGGTGGCTGGTCCTATTTATAGGGAAAGGCCCTGGGCCTCTTCCCAAATATTGAGCGGGAAGGGCGCCAACAATTGGCCATTTTGAAGGTGAACATCTAGTACACTTATCCTGACTAAAGTTGGTCCTCGCCTGTCAAAGGCTCTGATGATGACGCCAGCTTGGGCTCCACGATGACCTCCTTCCTGCCGCTGTGTTGGTCTTGGTCTTGTTGCACCGAAATGGTTGCCTTTGCTTGATGCTCTCGCCTGCGCTTGCCTCCTTTGCACCAAAGAGGAAACGAGGACACTGCGTGGGCTGGCGCCCGCCTGGCGCCCTTGGTCGTCATGGCTTGCGTCATGGGCACCTCGTGAGGTACCCCGCCTTGATCTCTCCGCCTCCTCGCGAGCCAGCCTGACGAGGCCGCGCCTGAGGAAGCTTCCTGTCGTCCGCCCCGCGAGGCTTGGTCCCTCGCGAGGGTCTTGAGCTTGTGTTGATGAATATGGGCCGTGCTGGGCCACCCCTTGAGCCACGCCGCAGTCTGCAGGCAGGCAAGTCTGGGTAACCCCGTTCCCAGAACGCTGACAGCCGAGTTTTTTGTTCGCAGGTAAATCCCGCAACATGGAGCGAATTCTTGTTATTGTTTAAGATAAACATTTTTCGCTCGGCAACAGGCCTTGCCGTCCCCCCACTCCACTCGGCCTTTCTCGTGCTCTTGGCGGAGGCAGGGATGAAGTGGGCTTCAGGCTCCTCGTCCCACCTCCTTGCCGCCGCGGCTACGACCAAATCCGGACCCAGGAAATAATCCTTAGGTATAGGAAAAAAGGGAGCACGACAGCCTAGAGATAAGAAACGAGGTTTCACATACCCCAGTCCAGTTCCGAAATGCATGACAGAGGATAAAAGACTTATCTGGATCTGCAGCCCCCGGCAATTTCATCTTGCCGCGGTTGGATCCTTTTGCTTGCAGCCCCCGGCAACTCTGGTTTGCCGGGGTCGGGTGCCGCTCGCTTCCTTCTTTCCGAGTAGCTCAAATAGAAGTGCTCATGTGCCCTGCAAACCAAAGGAGGACAGAAATGGAACAGATAGACGCGCACTCGACCTCTAGGCTAGGGGTTAGTCGCCGCGAAGCACTATCAACCCTAACCAAGGAAGAGACTCGACCTAGCATGCATGCTATAACTTAGCGCACCAGCGCTTCATTTATTTATGCTCAGGGTCTGCGCTTGGCTTTGTACAAAGGGTCACATGCCTTGCCGGCAAAGCTTGTATAAAAGGTGGCTTGCCGAGAGGCTCGGCAAGTCAGCGCCTTATGGTAAAACTTGCGAAGATGCTCGATGTTCCGTGAGTTGCTCATCGACGGCATCTTCGGTCTCCAGGTGGACTGCGCTAGGCCTGGTGACTCGTATTACCCGATAAGGGCCTTCTGACTTCGGCGTCAACTTGTTGCAATTCTTGGCCGACTAAACGCGCCGAAGAACAAGGTCACCTTCCTCAAAGCTTCGGGCATGAACCTTGCGGCTATGGTAGCGGCGCAAGGCTTGCTGGTAGCGTGCCGCTCTCACAGCTGCCTGAAGACAATCTTCCTCAAGGAGCGTCGCGTCATCTTGGTGCAACGGATCTTGCTCAAGCTCATCATAAGCGAGCACTCGAGGTGACCCGTATATGAGTTCCGTGAGGAGAACTGCTTCTGCCCCGGATACCAGGGCAAAAGGTGTCTGGCCGGTGGCTCGATTTGACGTCATCCTGATCGACCAAAGAACCGTCGACAACTCATCAACCCAGTGCCTTCCGCTCTTGTGCATCTTGTTAAGGGTCTTCGTTCTCAGGCCTCGCAACACTTTAGCATTTGCCCTCTCCGCTTGGCCGTTGCTCCGTGGATGTGCCATAAAAGCAAAACAGACCTTGCTGCCGAGGTCTTGGATGTACTGCATGAAGGTGTGGCTTGTGAACTGCGTGCCGTTGTCGATGATGACTCTGTTTGGCACACCAAAACGGCAGACCAGTCCTTTGAAGAACTTGATGGCTGACTGAGCAGTCACCTTCCTCACTGCTTCCAATTCCGGCCACTTTGTGAACTGGTCGATTGCAACGTACAAGTACTCAAAGCCCCCGACAGCGTGGGGGAAAGGGCCCAGTATATCGAGCCCCCAGGTCGAGAATGGCCAGGAGAGAGGGATTGTTTGAAGGGCTTGGGCTGGTTGATGAAGCTTCTTTGAATGGAACTGGCACGCTTCACACTTGGTTACTAGTGCCGTCGCATCCTGGAGAGCGGTGGGCCAGAAGAAACCTTGCCGCAACGCCTTCCCGGCAAGGGCCGTCGACCCTATGTGGGAGCCACATATGCCTCCATGTATCTCCGCCAACAGCTCCAGTCCTTCCTCCCGGGGGATGCACTTGAGTTTCACACCGTTTGGCCTTCTTCTGCACAGACGTCATCGATTTAACTGATGTAGGCGGACCGACGAGCTACTTTCTCCGCTTCTTCCTGCTCCTCAGGAAGCTCCCCTGTTTGGAGGAAGTGGACGGTATATTGCGCCCATGCTGGAGCCTGGGGCTCGACGGCAAGGACCAAAGGCATTTCTTCCACCATGGGAGCGACCGTCTCTACGGCCAAGGCTTGACACCCTGTCGGAGCCAGTTGCTCTTGGGCGAGCTCGGCGTCCATGGCAAAGACTTTGTCGGCAGCCCAGGGGCTCGGTAGGAAAGTACTTGCGGGACCTGATTTCCTCCGCTTGTTCTCGCCTCTAATCGATGGTTCGACGGATGGCTGAGTTAGCCGGAGCAAAAAGGTACCTGGTTCCGCAGGTAGCTTGAATGCGGCACACTTTGACAGGTAATCAGCGATGTCGTTCTCCGCTCGAGGGACATGCTCCGCCTGGATACCGTCAAAGCGTTCCTCTAGCTTCCTCACCTCATCTACGTAAGCTTCCATAAATGGGCTCTGATAATCCTTGTTGACCTTCCTGACAACGAGCTGCGAGTCACCCTTGATGATGAGCTTCTTAACCCCGAGGTCTGCCGCGATCCTGAGACCGGCAAGCAATCCCTCGTACTCAGCGGTGTTGTTGGTGGACATCTCCCTTGGGAAGTGCATCTGGATCACGTACTTGAGGTGTTCTCCGGTGGGTGTGATGAAAAGCACACTGACACCGGCGCCTTGCAGCGAGAAAGCCCCATCAAAGTACATGATCCAGTCGCGGCCTGCTTCCTTGCCGGGGAGAGTGGTCTCCTGGATTTCTTCATCAGGCGTTGAGGTCCACTCCGCAGTGAACTCCGCCAAGACTCTGCTCTGGATTGTCGAGGTACTTTCAAACCTCAAACCGAAACTTGATAGCTCCAAGGCCCATTCCACAATCCTTCCGGTTGCATCTGGGTTATGCAGTATCCGTTGCAACGGGAGGCGGGTAACGACAGTGATCTCGTGGGCTTGGAAGTAGTGACACAGCTTCCTCGAGGCCATAAGGAGGCTGAAGAGAAATTTTTGCACACCGGAATACCTCGACCTAGCCCCCTGCAAGCGGGAGTTGACAAAGTAAACCGGGTGCTGCATCATCATCTTCTTCTGCACCACCTCACTCAACTGCGCGGGCACTGCCTTGGGGGCATCAGACTCTGCCGGGGGCCGCGCCTTGCTGGCACTAGGCCCTGCCGGGGGAATCTTTGGCTTGCCATCCGCTGGTTCTGCCACCGTCACTGCCTCCTCGTCGACTTCCCTCTGTGCCACCAGTGCAACGCTGACCACTTGATTCATCGCCGCCAGACACAAAGAAGAACGACTCTTGTGGTTTAGGCGCAACCAGTATTGGCGTGGAGGAAATGTATTTCTTCAGATCCTGCAATGCTGCCTCGGCTTCTGGGGTCCACTCCATTGGGCCCGCCTTCTTCAAGATTTTGAAGAAAGGAATGGTGCGCTCAGTAGACTTGGATATGAATCGGCTCATGGCGGCGACGGAGCCGGTGAGCCGACGCACATCTTTGATCCACTTGGGTGCCTCAATCTATTGAATAGCCTTGATCTTGTCTGGGTTTGCCTCGATCCCGCGCTGCGACACAAAGAACCCGAGAAGCTTGCCGGACGGAACGCCGAAGACGCACTTCTCAGGGTTCAGCTTGAGGTTGATCTTGGCGCAGTTAGCAAATGTCTCTTCCAGATCTTGCACAAGAGTTGGCCCGTCCTTGGTTTTGACCACTATGTCATCCATGTAGGCCTCCATATTTCTATGGAGCTGAGGTTCAAAACCAATTTGGACTGCTCTTGCAAACATTGAGACAACACTCTTCAACCCGAAAGGCATCCGTAAAAAGCAATACGTACCACATGGGGTGATGAATGTTGTCTTCTCTTGATCCTCTCTTGTCATGAAGATCTGGTGGTAGCCTGAGTAGGCGTCGAGGAATGATAACAGATCACACCCGGCTGTGAAGTCAACAATCTAGTCGATGCGCGGCAACGGGATGGGGTCCTTAGGACAAGCCTTATTGATATCTGTGTAATCAATACACAGCCTCCACTTCCCATTCGCCTTGCGCACCACTACCGGATTGACCAACCACGTCGGGTGGAGCACTCCTCTCACCAGCCCCGCCGCTTCCAACTTCCTGATCTCCTCTTTGATGAACTCCTGCCTCTCTAGAGCCTGCTTTCTGACCTTCTGCTTGACGGGCCGCCGCGTGAGGCGGAACAGCTAGGTGGTGCTCAATCACCTCCCTCGAACACCGGGATGTCGGACGCTGCCATGCAAACACGTCGACATTTGCCCGCAGGAAGGTGACGAGCGCGCCTTCCTATTTGCTGTCGAGGGTGGAGCCTATGATGAAGGCCCCTCCCATGCCATCCTCCCTAACGGGCACCTTCTTGGTCTGCGGCGGCTCGGCTCTGGATCTCTTGCTATTGTCGGTAGAGCTCTCTGGCATGTCCTCAATGGTAGCACAACACTCCTAGGCCCAGCGGAGTGGTTGCGAGAGGACTTGCCGGGCTCCTTCTTCCCTCCCGGGCCTTCAGCGGCAGGGGCAGGTGCCTTGACGGCAGCAGCTGCAACTGCTTCCCGGTAGAGTTGGTCGGCGCAGATCAGCGCGTCCTTCTTGTCGGAGGGGACAGAGATGACGGTCAACGGCCCGGGCATCTTTAGCATGTTGTAGGCATAGTGTGACGCCGCCATGAACTTGGCTAGTGCCGGGCGGCCGAGGATCCCGTTATAGGGCAAGGGGATCTCAGACACATCGAAGACGATCCTCTCCGTCCTGTAGATCAACTCTCCTCCAAATGTCACGGGCAGTGTGACCTTTCCCTTCGGCTGGCTCCTCCCCGGATTGACCCCTTGAAACATGCCCGTTTCCTCGAGACCATCAGGGATTTGCAACCTTTTGATCACGACAGGCGAGATCAGGTTCAGGCCGGCCCCGCCGTCAACCAACATCTTGTTCACCCTGAGGTTTCGTATCATTGGCGAGATCAACAATGGCAAACACCCGACCACCATAGTGCGGTCAGGGTGGTCCTCAGCGTCAAAGATGAGGAGTGTGCTGGAACAATTTAGCGGCTTCTGAGCGTCGAACAACGGCTCTGCTGTTGTAATCTCACGCGCCCACTGCTTGAGCTCGCGGTGAGAGGTATGCAGCAAGGCGCCGTCATCAATGCACATGGCCTCCATAGCCTTCTGGAACCCTTTCTCACCAGACTCGTCGTCCTCGTCGTGATCTTTGTCTTCTTGTTTCTTGTCGCGGCCCCGGGCGGGCCTCTCTTCTTTGGTTGTCTGGCCGGGCAGCCTCCTTGGCATACGCTTCTTGCCGGATCCTCGGACCGCCCTAGTCCTTCTCCTTGTCTCGCTTTTCAGACTCAGCCTTTTGCTTCTCAAAGAAGCAGCTCAACTTGTCGGCAGTTCTGGAGGTCGTGGCCCTTGGTGCGGTGGATCTTGCAAGATTGCTTGCCGGAGCTTCTGGCTTGTCGGTAGCCGCCAGGGCGGCAGCGCGACCCGGCAATCTCCTTGCCGGGGGCGTCTGCCTTGACCTTCTTGCCGGCACCGGTATCGTCAGATCCCTCAATGGCAAGCACAGCCTTGCCTTTGCGTTTCCTGTTGCGACATCGACTCTTCTTCAACGGGGTGGCGGCGTCTTCATCGGTAGAGTCGGTTTCCGCGTTGGCGTCTTTGCCGGTGTACTTCCTTCCCTCTTCAGCCCGGGCGCACCTATCGGCCAGAACATAGAGCCCGACCACATCCTTAACCTTGGTCATCGCCAGCTCCTCGCGCATCTTGCAATTGCGCATGTTCTGGTGGAACGCGCTAATCACAGCGGCGGGATGAACGTCGGGGATGTTGTACTGCACCCGGCTGAATCTCTGGATGTACTTGCGCAGGGTCACCCTTCCTTCCGGGAATGATATGCGAGATCATCGGCACGGCCATGAGCTTGGTGGACGCCTCGTGAAGGCGCCAACGAACTCATGGCACAGATCGACCAAGAAGAAATGGAATCCACCGGCAAGTGCATCAACCAAGACATCACATTGGGCTTGAGCGCCGGTGAAATAGTTGGCAAGCACCTTGTCGTCACGAGCCCCAGCGGCCTGCATCGCGATGGTGTAGATGCTGAGGAACTCGGACGGATGGGTCTTGCCGGTGTACTTCTCGCTGACATCGGGCTTGAACATGCGGTGGGACAACCACTGGAACTGCCTCAGCTCACGGGTAAAAGCCGGGCAGCCCACCTCATAAGGTAGGCCGCCGGGGGCCCCTGGTGACGGGTGGTCCATAGCAGGTCCTGCCCGCTTGTCTGACTGGCGGCGCGTTTCGCGCCGGCGCTCAACGGTGGTTCAAGCATCTTCGTGAGCTCGCTCCCGAAGGACCTGGCGCTGGTCGCGGAGGGTCCACGGGTCGGACGACGCTATGGAGATGTTATCACAAGCGTCGTAACAACGGGCCGACGCCCCACGGCGGCTGGCGAGGAGGAGGAGAGTGCACCGTGGCCGCAGCTCCCCCGGTCCTCCCAGTGCCAGCAAGCGGTGGCTCGGTGGAGCGCCGACCCGAGGGCCCCGCCGGTCGCGGATCGTCTTTGTTTGCGACGGCGACGAGGCTCCGGATGGTGGCCCTCCACTCATCGAGCTTCTCCCCAGCAGGAGGGAAGTCGAGGAGCAGCTGTGCGCACGCCAAAGCTTCGACTTCAAACTATGTTAGAAGGAGCTCCGTCACGACCCAGCGGCTGCGTGCCATTTTCACCAGCGCTTCGGCGAGCGTGCTAAACCCCATCATCTTGCTGACGACGCACATGGCTCTTCCCACGGCGTTGCCCAGGGTCACCAACGTGGTGACGCTGTTCGGCGCAGACACCATGGGAAGAACGTGTGGTGGTCGCTGGTGTATGTGTCCTGGAGGTCGCTGCATCGCCCAGAGTCGGCACAACGACACCCCCGGAGGGCCCCGCGCGCCGCTGGGGCCCAGCTCGCCTTTTGATCCGCGACGTGTAGCCGGTCGACCGGGCGCATTTAACGACGCCGCCGCCAGTTCGACCGCCTGGGTGATGCCGGTGCTCGCGGTCAGCTGCCCACGCCCCCCTCATGACCGGTCCGCTGCTCGTCCGCACCGGCACGGGCCGTTCGTCTCCCAACGAGCTGATCACTATGTCCGTCTTCTTCTTAGGGGAACATGGTGAAGAAGAACTTCTAGGCTAACTACCAGACCAGATTCTCACAATTGCGCCCCCTACCTGGCGCGCCAAAGATGTCGGTGTCGAACGACACCTATGGGATCACAAGAATCCTTACTACGGTTGCCGGGGCGCATCGTTGCGAGGAGAGCAGGGCTAGTAGACAGCACAAGGATTGTTTACCCAGGTTCGGGCCGTGAGGATGCGTAAAACCCTAGTCCTTCTTTGGTGGGTGTATTTCCGAGAGTTCTTGATCTCTCGAACTAGCTGTGGTCAGCGCGTGGTTCGAAAGAGCCGAATCCTTCTCCAGTATGCCATGGGCCTCCTTTTATAGCTAGAAGGGGCTGCCACAGTGGCACACAGGAGGTGGAAAGGCGTACAGTGCCCTGAGCTTATTGCTCGTATTATAGGACAAGACGCATTTAATGCGTGGCTTAAGTGTCCCCTTGCTTTATCGGGGACGGGGGCGAGGCCCGTCCCGTCCGTCGCCGCTCCTCCTCGCTTCGACACGAGCCCCGGCCAGTGATGCGTGCAGTGCCATGTAGGCAGGCAAGCAGCTGAGGTGGCGCAGTGGTGGAGCCTTCACGAAGATCTGCATGCCGCCACACAGGCGCTTAATGAGTTGGCCTGGGAGCTGCATGTTGCCACGCAGGTGCCCGCCCAGCTGGTTGGGCTGGCAGCTGTATGGGAATGCGGTGGAAGCTTGGTTGTCGCGGGCCTGGCGGTGGTCCCGCCGGCGTCCTTGGTGAGGGCCTTGCCGGGTGGCCCGGCAAGGGTCTTGCCGTGGCGCACTGTCATCCCCGGCAAGGGTCTTGCCGGGGGTCTGGTAGCCTTCCTCGGCAAGAATCTTGCCGAGGATCGTCGTCTTCTAATCCTCATCTAATCTTGAATATGTCTTCACAATGATCTGCATGCCACCACGGAGGTGCCTCCCAGCCTCGCCCCACGTGGATGATGGTGTTGGGGATCGTGGGCTCAAGGGTGGCTCGCTCTGTTGGCGTGGGGCGAGCTGTCCCGGCAAGGGTCTTGCCGGGGCCGCTGAGGCTGCTCGGCAAGGGTCTTGCCGGGGGAACCTGCTTCGTTCCTCTGCTCTTTGTGGTCTTGGCCTTGGCGTTGCCTTGATTGTCTTGGGCTTTGGCCTTACCTTGGCTCACCTCCCCTGTTCTGCTTGGTGTGGTCGTGGGCGCGACTCTGACTGCCCGTGCATAGGTAAAGGGGTACAAAAGTGTGCCCCTCTTTTTGTACACCGACACAAAGGCATTCTTGGTGGCAAGATTGCGAATGCGTTTGACGTCCACCAAGAGGCTTTGCATCTACCGCTTCAGCCAGTAGTGATGCTTATCATGTTTCTGATGTAGGGCAACGAGAAGCTCTCGGTCATCGAGAACACGAGATCGCTTCCGAGGACTTTGAGCAATAGTGCTTTCAGTGGCTTCAGTTTGAGCACGGTGAGGTAAGCGTGTATTGTCAGCCAAAGGATAAACATGAGTGACTGCCTGGACTCCTTCAATGGGTTGCGTGAAGCTCTGGTGATCAGCATTGTGAAGACAATTAGGCTCCTTGGCAGGCTCTGGGTATATGGCTTCAACTGACATATCAACCTCTGGTAGAATGATCAGATGGTTGTGAGCAGAGGGCTGATAGTTGACAGTTGAATGTAGTTTGATGAGGCGCATAACCCATGGAGCATAGAACTTCAGTCCAAAGAGATCAGAGCCTGATGCATCCAACTTCCTGATAAAGAAGTCTTGAGCATTGAAGCTGATGCCATTGAAGATATAAAAGACCAAAGTTTTCATTGCTCCTTCAAGTTTTGCTGCTGAAGAATGTCCTTTGATAGGCCATAGAGTTCGCCTTATGATATGATAAATGGTGCGGGGCAGATACTCTAGGTCTTCAACAAAGAATTCTTTTGGTTAATCAACCTCATGTGGCAAAGGCTTCATCACGCTCAACATTTGGCTCATGTTGGGCTCTGGCTTCTGAAAGATGCTCTCCAAAGCATTTCGATGAAGCTGACAACCAGGTTCATATAGTTCACCTGGAGTGGGCAGACCAGTGAGCTCAGTAATGTCAAAAGCTTTAGCTTCATGGTGTATGTTGCCACTCATCCACTCAAGGACCCATGTCTTTGGATCCCTGTTGTAGCCGCGAATGTGGAGGGTGGCATAGAATTGCAGCAGAAGCTCTTCATTCCAATGCTCCTTATCAGTCACAAAATTCAGTAATCCAGCATCACGGAAGCAAATAAGGGCTTCTTCAAGGCATGGCAATCCAAAGCAATGGCTTCAGCAATAAGACGATATGAGGGAAGATGCGCCCTTGATCATAGAGAACACATGAGTAATAACTGCGCTGCTGATAGCTCCAGAACCGATCTAGTGAAATCCTTGGCTTGGAATAGGGGTTCTTGGCGCTATCAAAGAAAGTGTTGTGCGCAATGAAGCCATTTGAATTGAAGGACCCTGGTGAAGTGGCAGTACCTGGAAACCTAGGCAGTCTTGGCTTGGGCTTCTGGACCTGAGGCCTGTGCTCGACATGGTAATCAAATTACAGACCAGCAGCAGGTGGAGGAACCAGAATAGGCCATCTGACAGTGACCAGCTGACCATAATTGTATGCTTGCTCGATAGTATGTGGCTTGGGAGGCGGTACAGGAGCAGTGGCAGTGGCGGTGACTTCAGGCTGTAGATTTTCATCAAGTGCAGCATTGACTTCAAGTGCTATCACTTTGGGCACTACGTTGACTTCAGGCGCCACATTAGCTTCATCCATGACAACATCATTGGCTTCAATGTTGGTGTTGGTGGTCGCCTCAATGTTGTCAACCTCCACTTGAGTAGCTGGAGGGTCGGACGCGTTCTCCTCGAGAACAACTTCAGGGTTGGACGGGGGTGTAGCAACACGAACTTCTTCAACTCTTGGTCCTTCTTGGTCATCGGCTGATGCAGCCGGAATATCTTCAGCCGCGTTGGCTTCAGACTCAGGGTTGTTCACAGTTGGAGAGGCTTCAGGAAATACTTGGCGTGAAACCGATTGGCGCTCTTCTCCTTCTGGAACACTCGACAAGGTGACTTGTGGCCTTGGTCCTTTGCGAAGCTTGCGGAACGCTGGCGACGCTTGTGGAGAGGGAGTTGGTTGGGCCACAAAGTCTTCATCTTCAAGCACCGGAGTGGTGACTTGAGTTGGGGGAGTAACTGGTGTTTCTGCTTGACGGGGGGAGTCTTGAGGGTGATCATCCCATGAGTCATCCTGAGCAATTGGCGTCAAAGGAAGACCAATGCTGATGAGTTTGTTGTTCGTAAGAACAGGCGATGATACCACAGTATGCTCGATCTGAGGAAGGACTTCATCATCTTCAACATTGTCTTGATGACCAATGTCTTCAACTGCGGTGGGGTCAACAGCTGGAATGTCTTCAGTTTCAGGAGCCTCTAGGGAAGCAGACTCGTGAACTATCAAACGGCGTTCTTGTTGTGTAGATGCAGGACGAGCAACAGAAATTGGCTCGACGACAAGGGGCTCTGTAGGAGCAGCTCGATCTTTCTTCTTGATCTTGCGCTTCTTGGTGGGTGGAGCATCGTCAGTGGTGTTCTTGGTCTTGCGTTTTCTGGCTTTGGCTTCGGCTGCCCTTGTCTTCTGAAGCTCTGAAGCCACCATGGGGACCTTAGGCTTCATGCCTGTCATACTAGCGGGGAAGACAATGCGAGGTTCTTCCCGCCTGGATGGTTTAGCTTGGTCCACAACAGGCTTCTTATTCTACTTGGCAGCCATCTTTGGGTCGACGCCAGGACGCCCAAGTGCCTTGCGCTTCACAGCTTCATTGTAAGCTTGAACACACTTTGCAGCCAGAAGCTTCATGCGCTCTCGAGAACCTTTGGCTTCTTCACGTTTCTTGTGAAACACTTCCTTGAGCTCATGCAACATGACCTTGAAGTTCTGGACGTCTGTTACGCTGAGCTTGGCCATATGCTTCTTGAACTGAGCCTTTTGATAGTCAATCTTGTGCTTCAGCTCAACAATTTTCTGAGCAAGAGCCAACTCAGGAGCAATGGCGCCATGGAAGGAGACGCTTAGGCCGACGAGAAGTTGCAGATCATCAAAGCTGAGATTGGGGGTATCAAACCACTCATCAATGAAGTTGTTCAATACTTCCACGTCAAAGAGAGGCAAATCATTGAATATTTCCGCCTCTTGCTTGCTCTTTATCAGCTGCTCAAGAGCTGTCATCAGCAAGATCGCGCCACCGGCTGATCAATGGCGTCGTTTTCATTCCTCAAGACAAAGCGAGGGTCAGAGCTGGACCAGTGGTGTGCATGGGCTTCTTTTTCTTCTTCTCAGACTTGGAGATGCGTGAGAGATCTTCAGACTGCACACTTGGTGCAGGAGGAGCAGTAGCCAGAGGCTTCGCTCGCGAAGCTGTTGGTGTAGTGGAAGGCTGTCGGGGAGGCTGATCGTACCCACGAACACCTATGGGGCCGGCGGACCAGGCCCCTTGTGGTTCGGAGGGGGGCGGATATCGCACGAAGAGCGGATCGAGGCGTGGCACACGAGCAGTTTACCCAGCTTCGGAGCTCTCTGGAGAGATAAAACCCCTACTGCTACTTGTCTGATGTATTGTGTTCTTGCTAGGGAGCGATGAGAGCTACAAAACCTAGCGTGGGTCTATCTGGTCTCGAGTGGGTCGAATGAACCGAACCTTTTCTACGTTGCGCATGGGCCTCCTTTTATATGCTCAAGGGGTCTCCGACAGGTGGCAACATAGATGGGGGTACAAATGTAAAAACAGGAGTTGGTATACCTACTCGAACAATGTACAGTGCAAAATACCTAACTCTGACGGCAAGGGACAAAAGCAATAAATGCCCGTCAGTGTCGCACAAACAGTGCAACAGAGACCGTCAGGTGCGCCTCCGCTCGCCACGATGGCAAGCTTGTCAGCGCCGCTTATCGCTGCTCTCCGCTGGCTGCACAGCCCTCTCGACACGCCGCCCATGGAACGGCCCCATGGTGACACGTCGCTGGATGAGCTGGAGCGGAGATGGAGAGGTTGCTTGTCATGCAAGCGCCTTTGTCGCGCCCAATCCTTGTCGCGTCGGGGGAGGCTTGTCGCGCCTCGAGCCTTCCCGGCAAGCTCCTCTTGCCGGGCCTTGTCTTCTGCATGCCCGAGGGCCTTCCCGACAAGCTCCTCTTGCCGGGGCCTTGTCTTCTAAATCAAATACTTTGTTCTTGAATGGCTCCAAAGGAGCCACGGAGGATCTTGGCGGTGACGAGGCAAACCTTGCCGCGGGGTGCTACAACTGTCCGTGCACGAGTACGGGATACTAGGGTACCCCTACTCTAGTACACCGACAGGAGCCCCCGGGCCTGGGCCGTACACGGTGCCGAGCGCTTGTCGGGCCAGGCCCAAAACTGTGCACGGACACACGCGGCCTCGACCACGTCGCAACTCGCCCCGGACCCACCACGATCCCCACTAACGGCACGCACCGGACGTGGCGTCGTCTGCGAAGATCGTGGGCGCGGTCGTGGGGGTTTCTTTATTAGTAAAGCGAACGTCCGCCTCCCCTCTTTATAAGCGGAGGAAACAGGGCAGGCCGTCCACTCTGCCATCGCTGTCTTGTCAAGAAAACCACCGCCGCTCCCTCTTCTTCTCCGGTGCGAAGAGAGCGCCCGCCCCTTTTGCCACAAGCACGCTCACCGCCGTCGGCCTCCTCCACCGCCCTCGCCATGGCTCAAAGCCGACAAGGAGAAGGGCGTCAAGTCGGCCGAGGCGCAGCGGCTCATGGCGCCGCAAGGAGCGGGCCATCTTCCCCCGCAGCTCGGCGCAAGGGAGCTGCGGGACGTCTTCTACCTCTTCTCATCGACGGAGACGCGTGCGCATCCGCGCACGAGGGTACTCCCCGCCTCCGCCTCTGATTTGGCACCAACAGGGTACCCCTTTTTCGCCCTTTTCTTCTATTGCGGGCTTTGCCTGCCATTTTCCGAGTTCTTCTGCGACATCATGAACACGTTTAGCCTCCGCCTCCTTGATCTCACCCCCAACACCGTCTTGACCATGGCCGTTTTCGCGCATTTGTGCGAAAACTTTGTCGGAGTCCACCCAAACGTGGCACTCTTCCGCCACTTCTTTGTGCCCCGCGTCGAGAGAGGAGAGCCACTTGCCGGAGGGATAGCCTGGGTCTCTAGGATCGGCAAGAAAGAGGCCTACCTAGAAGGAGAGTTCCACAACAAGTGGGAGGAGTGGAGAGCCAATTGGTGCTGGGTCGTAGAGGAGAACCCGCAGCCCTTCACCGCCGAGCGCCAAACCACAATAGTGCGCGGCAGGGATTGGACCAACTAGGCGCCGAGGATGCGAAGTCAAGATAGCTGTGACCGGATCCTGCGCCTCGGGCTTGCCGGGTTGACCGTAAAGCGCGGTTGGCGCAGACTTCCTTCGCCGCCGCATCGCTTCCCTTGCAGGAAAGGAGGAGGCCTGCACTGGAGTTCCAAAATCTGGCCCGAGACATTATGAGGCTGCGCTCGGGCTTGAACTGGAACTTCACCGTCTTGGAGCTGGACTCGATGTCGCTCGAGCTGTTCAAGAACGACCCGACCATCCTGAGTGGTTCAGGTTGCCGCGGGGTCGCCCCTTTGTGCAACAACTTCGGCGCCGACCGCATCCAGCGCCATGATGCCATCAGGCGACTCCACGGGATCGCCCCAACTGGCAGGAGCCCCCCGACGAGGTCGTGCAGCAATTCTTCGACAATTTGCAAGAAGTGCCGATCCGCTCCGACGAGCAGAAAAAGCTCACCCGCGACACCACCGACGAGGAGATGGCGCGGATTGCCACCAGGGTGGAGGAGGCGGCAGCAGCCGCTGCCGCTGGAGCCTTCGGGTTCACCGTGGAGGAGGCGGACGCTGCGAAGGCGGCAAGCCTTGCCGAGCGAGGGAGGTCGTCGGCGAGGACGAGCTTGTCGAGCCCGAGGCCGGGTCGAGTGGACCCGCCGAGGGCGCTTCTTCCCCATCGCCAAGCGACTTGCCGCCAGCGGAGCCCCCGGCTCGGCCGAAGAGGCGTCTCCGCAAGGCTGGAGACGAGTTGGGGCGACAGACCGGCCCGCAGCAGCAGCGCCGCATGACGCGCTCCACCGTGGCAAGCGAGGTTGCCGCGGGAGCGCCCCACACTGCCGCGACAACTGGGGCGGGATCTTCTCAGGCCACCGCCGACGCCTCCGCCAAGCGGCCAAGAGAGCCCACTTCGCCTCGTCGCACCGGAGGCGAGCCGAGTTTGACTTCTCCGCGCCAGCTCCGAGGAGGAAGGCGAAGAGTAAGCTCTTGAGATTGTGCTTGTATTTCTTCAATTTTATTGCTTCATCTTGAATCTTGCTTTGTTCTCGACTCTTTCTTTTCGTGACGCCGCCCGTAGAGCGTCAAGAGGGCTAAGATCCCGACGGTCGTCGTTGAGGACGATTCTCCGTGGCGGCAGGGACGCGTCCGAGACTGCCTTGCCGGACCCGGCAACCCTTCCTCAGAGCAGCCCCCAGCACAGCCCCCAGAGTAAGTATGCGGTTTTCTTCTTACTATTAGGTGTGCAGGGGTGCCCCTTCTTCGTTGATTTCTGATTGTGTGCTTGTGTAGGAGCAGAGCAGCCTCATCAGGAGGGGCTCAAGCCGCCCGAGACCACTGTCTGCTGCCACCTCGCCGCCAAGGGAGGGATCTCCGGCGAGGGAGCGCCCGACAAGGGAGGCCACTCCGCAAGGGAGGCTACCCGGCAAGGGATGGCCGATGACCCTCCAAAGTGGTCGAGGCCATGGCTGCGGATCCTGCTGCAGTGTAATCGCCTTACATGAAAATCTCCCTTGGGCCTGCTTTCTTTTGTTTCTCTTTTTGAACATTTGCTTGACTGCTCTTTCTTCGTCTGACGCAGAGCCGATGGAGGTCGAGGCCGCCGGCGAGGAGGAAACGCGCGGCAACACCGACGAGGCCGCCGTCGAGGAAGAAGAGATCGTCGTTGTGGAAGAAGAGGCCGTCGCCGACGAGCCTGATGGCGAGGAGGCCACCAAGGCTGCCGACACAGCAGCTGGCGAGGGGTCGGGCGATCGTACTGACGGCCCTGAGGCCGCAGGAGCGACAAGCGCTACACCGACAGCCGACTCCCCCGCCGCTGCTGCGGCGTCAGGCTTCGAGGAGCCCCAGCCCGGCGCCTACCTGAAGGCCGGCGAAGGCGTCTTCATCAAGCTCCCCTGGGAACCGAGCTGCAGGGCGCCAGTCGAGGGAGAGACCTTCGACGGTGAGCCACTCGCCTCCGCTGGGTTGACGCTGGTGGATGCGCCAAGCAGCAGCAGCGACGAGTCTGAGGAGGAGCAGCTGCTGAAGAAGCTGCTGTCGCTCTACCGCGCCTGGCAGGCCAAGTTGGAGACCCGGGAAGCACTTGTCGCGAGGGCAGGAGCGGACATGGAGAAGCGCGCGGAAGAGCTCCGGAGCGCCAACCAAGAAGCCCTCCGCGATGTAGCAGAAGCGCGGGGGTATCTTGCAGAAGAGCGCACGGCCTTCATCCTTGAGAAGGCCGCGGCTGAGGAGGAGCAGCGGCTGGCTGCTGAGAAGCTCGCCGCGCAGGAAAGCGAGTTGGCGCAGCAGAAGGTCAATCTGGACAGCCACGAAGAAGACCTTGCCGCGCGCGAGGAGTCACTTGGCGGGGCGCTCAAGGAAGCGAAGGATGCTGCCGCAGCCGCCGAGGCCGCCAAGGAGGAGTTGAAGGCGAAGGTGGCACAGCTGGAGGCCAGCCTCAAGAAGAGCGGCGAAGAGCTTGCCGTGCTCAAGCGTGAACACGAGAAGGACGCCTACACTCTTGGCGAGCTGCAGAGTCGTCTCGCTGATAGAGGCAAGGAGCTCGACGCCGCCAAGGATTCCAAGGCGGATCTTGAGCTGAAAGCCGACCACTCGACGCAGACGTTGGACGGCGCCAGAGAGCGGGAGGTGGGCTTGTTGGAGGCGATCAAGGCCAAGGAGGAGCTGCTAGCGAATGCTGCCTCCATCCAGAGCACCTTGAGGGAGAGCGTGGAGCACTGGACTGAAGGCCTTGTGGACACCGCTGCCGACATCCACAACGAGCTGATGGAGCTGGGGATGGCGGACCTTGCATACTCCTCCGACGAGCATCTCCAACCCAGCGCCAAACTCAGCTTATTCTTCAAAGGCGTGGTGACGGGTCTCCAGCGTCTCCGGGAAGAGGTCCCAAAGCAGCTGGCCGAGGAATCGTGCCAGATCTCAGGCAGAGCCCTCGAGAAGGTGTTGATAAAGGTGGCCTTCCGCAATCCGGGCCTCAACTTTAACGGCGTCCTCAGATCCTTGCCGCCAGACGCCAACGTGGAGGAGCTCAAAGCCCTTGTCGCACCCATTGTGGACAAGGTGAACAAGATCAAGCGGATCGATGGCGACCGCGTAGACTAGGCCGCCAACCTTATCTTTCCCTTGTCGCTGCTGATCATGTTTAGAAAACTTTGTTAGATTAGCGACAAGTTATTCTGTAATATACTCTATCTTAGGCGATCAATACAACGTTATTTCCTCTACTTGATTCCTTCCTTTGCACATTTCTGCCTTACACATTTTGGGGACTTGTCGGTGCGGGCACTTTTGCCGCGAGCGCTGAGTGCGAAAACGTCAAGCGTCATGGCAAAGCCGCCTCCCTAAAGTTACCTTGTCGCGACTAGCCGCAGCTCCCTTAAGTTGTTGAGCGGACTAAAAACAAAGTAAGGGCGCGACTAGCCGGAGTTGGTTCCTCTGCATGTGTTTTCCATACAAAGTACTATCGTGAGAAAGATAACTTAAAAATTTAAAAATTGATTGCTCAAACTTTGGCAACTTAGCTTTTCCGTCTCTTGCTTCCCGATGAGGCGAAACTTCCTCGAGCGGTGCCTGGTCCATAGTATTATCTCCTCCTCCCCCCCTGGTTAACTTGTGCGCGAGGGAGCCTTCCTTTCTTTGAGAAAAGAAAAAGAAGAGGAAATAACGTTATGGAGCCCAGCGGCTCGATTCTGCTTACCGGGTGTGGTTGCTGCACAAAGTGTTAGCCAAAACATGCAATAAAATAATGAAAGCATGAATTTGACAAGTTGTGCGCAACACATGAGCTTTACTGATGCACGGGGTCTGCGCTTGCTTTGTACAAAGGATTACATGCAACAGCGGCAAGACTTGTATTAAAGGTGGTTGCCGAACGGGTTCCGACAACCGCGCCCTATGGGTAAAACTTACGAAGATGCTCAATGTTCCGAGAGTTGCTCACCGAATGCCATCTTCGGTCTCAAGGCGGACAGCGCCAGGCCTAGTGACTCGTTTCACCTGATAAGGGCCTTCCCACTTTGGCGTCAACTTGTTTGAATTCTTGGCGGACTGAACCCGCCGAAGAACAAGGTCGCCTTCCTCGAGACTTCTGGCACTAACTCTGCGGCTATGGTAGCGAGCAGCTCGCACAGCGGCCTGAAGACGATCCTCCTCAAGGAGCAGCGCGTCATCTTGTCGCAGCTGCTCTTGCTCAAGCTCATCATAAGCGAGCACTCGAGGCGATCCGTATACGAGTTCCGTGGGGAGAACTGCCTCTGCTCCATAGACTAGAGCAAAGGGTGTCCGGCGGTGGCTCGATTTGGCGTCGTCCTGATCGACCAAAGAACCACTGGCAGCTCCTCGATCCAGTTTCTTCCGCACTTGTGCAGCCTGTCGAAAGTTCTGGTCTTGAGCCCGCGCAACACTTCAGCATTTGCCCTCTCTGCTTGACCGTTGCTTCTCGGGTGAGCAACAGAAGCAAAGCAGACCTTGGCGCCAAGGTCTTGGACGTACTGCATGAAGGTGCGACTCGTAAATTGTGTACCGTTGTCGGTGATGATCCTGTTAGGGATTCAAACGGCAAACAATCGACCGAAGAACTTGATCGCTGTTGTCTTGTCACCTTCCTCACTGCTTCCACTTCCGCCACTTTGTGAACTTGTCGATGGCGGCATACAAGTACTCAAAGCCCCGACAACTTCGGGGGAAAGGGCCGAGGATGTCGAGCCCCAGACCGAAAATGGCCGGGACAAAGGGATCGGAGGAGAGCTTGAGCTGGCTGGTGTATCTGTTTGGAATGGAACTGCACGCTTCACACTTGGTTACTTGTGCGGTTGCATCCTGGAGGGTTGTCGGCCAGAAGAAACCTTGCTTGCCGAAAGCTTTGCCGGCAAGTGCTCTTGCGCCAATGTGGTGACCACATATGCCTCCGTGTATCTCGCCAACAACATCCATCTTCCACAGGAATACACTTCAATTTCACACCGTTGAGTCTTCTTACATGCAGTATGCTGTCGACAAACTGGTACATACTTGACTGCCGGGCTACTCTTTCCGCTTCTTCTTGCTCTTCGGGAAGTTCTCCTGTCTGAAGGAAATGGACAATCTGCTGTGCCCATGCTGGAGCTTGCGGCTTGACAACAAGGACTAAAGGCACATCTGCTGCTACGGGAACATCAGCTTCCACGGCAAGAACCTGCGGTCCTGCCGGAGCTTGATGCTCCCCGACAAGCTTGCCGGAGCAAGACTCGTCGGGAGCGTCTGCTTCAACGAAACAAACCCTGGGGCCTGTCGGAGCAGACTGCCCCTCAGCACTGTTGGTGTTGATCTTGGGGACCTTTGCAACAACGGCTTCGGGAAGCTCTGTCGGAAAGTAGTCACCAGAGGTCAACTTCCTCTTCTTGCTTTGTCCAGTTGATGGTGTTACGGTTGGCTGAGTCAGCTTGAGCACGAAAATCCCTGGTTCCACAGGCAACTTAAGTGCGGCGCACTTTGACAGGCCGTCAGCAATATCATTCTGAGCTCTTGGAACATGTTCCATTTGCAGGTCGTCAAAGTGCTCTTCCAGCTTCCTCACTTCATCGACGTAGGCTTCCATCAACGGACTCTGGTAATCTTTGTTCACTTGGCGGACGACAAGTTGCGAGTCACACCTGACAATAAGCTTTTTGATCCCAAGGTCCACTGCGATCTCGAGACCGGCAAGCAAACCTTCATACTCTGCGGTATTGTTTGTCGCTTGCTCCTTGGGAAAGTGCATCCGGACTACGATTTGAGGTGCTCCCCGATGGGTGCGATAAGCAAGATGCCGACCGGCGCCTTGCAGCGAGAAGGCACCATCAAAGTACATCAGCCACTCTTTGCTTGCTTCTTTGACGGGAATGCTCGTCTCCGGAATCCCTTCATCTGGTGTTGGCGTCCATTCTGCTATGAATTCTACCAACGCTCTGCTTTGGATAGTTGATGTGCTTTCAAATTTGAGACCAAAGCTTGACAGCTCCAATGCCCACTCGACAATCTTGCCTGTTGCTTCTGGATTCTGTAGTATCCTGTTTAGCGGAAAGCGAGTGACAACTGTAATCTCATGTGCTTGGAAGTAATGGCGCAGCTTTCTCGAGGCCATGAGGAGGCCGAAAAGCAATTTCTGCACACCAGAATACCTTGACCTAGCCCCCTGTGAGGAGGGAACTGACAAAGTAGACTGGCGCCGCACCATCCTTTTCTCGCATCCGTCATGCGTTTGCGCAGATTCGCCCTTGTCGGGACCCAGAGCTTGTCGGCGAAGCCCCCGCTTGTCGATGGATGTGCTTGTCGCGTTGTCGCTCGTCATCCGCCTCCCTCTCCGCTACTAACGCAACACTAACCACTTGATTGGTTGCCTCTATATATAGCAGCAACTTTTCTTGTGGCTTAGGTGCGACAAGTGTTGGAGTGGAGGACAGGTATCTCTTCAAGTCCTACAGCGCAGCCTCCGCTTCGGGAGTCCATTTCATTGGACCTGCCTTTTTCAAAATCTTGAAAAATGGCGGTATGCCGCCAGCAGACCTAGAAATAAACCTGCTGAGAGCAGCCACGCAACCGGTAAGTCTCTGTACATCCTTGACGCGCTTTGGTGCTTCAATCTGCTCAATGGCCTTGATCTTGTCGGGATTAGCTTCAATCCCTCGCTGAGACACGAAGAACCCGAGAAGCGTGCCGGAAGGGACTCCAAACACGCACTTCTCGGGGTTGAGCTTGAGGTTGATCTTGCGCAGATTTGCAAAGGTCTCATCCAAATCTTGAACCAGAGTTGCTTTGTCCTTGCTTTTGACCACTATGTCATCCATGTAGGCTTCTACATTTACGTGCATTTGCGGCTCAAAAGCGTCATGGACTACCCTTGCAAATGTTGAACCAGCATTCTTCAAACCGAAAGGCATCCGTATGAAACAGTATGTGCCACATGGTGTAATGAATGCGGTCTTCTCCTCATCTTCTTCAGCCATGAAGATCTAATGGTATCCTGAATATGCATCAATAAACGAAAGCAAATCACATCCAGCCGTGGAGTCAACAATCTGGTCAATGCGCGGCAAGGGAAATGGATCTTTGGGACAAGCTTTATTAACATCCGTGAAGTCAATACAAAGTCTGCATTTTCCGCTTGCTTTGCGCACGACTACGAGATTGGCCAACCACGAGGATGGAGCACTCCTCGACAAGGCCCGCTGCTTCCAGCTTTCTTGATCTCTTCTGCTATAAATTCTTGGCGCCCACCGCTTGCTTCGACTTTTTGCTTGACGGGCCGCGCATGAGGACAAATGGCCGGCGGTGCTCAATCACTTTCACAGGAACGCTGGGATGTCGACGGTTGCCACGCAAACACGCCGACATTCGCCCGCAGAAAGCAACGGCGCCTTCCTATTTAGGGTCGAGAGAGGCACTGATGGTGAAGGTACCACCAGTGCCGTCCTCCTTGGCGGGCACACTCTTGGTCTTTGGCAGAGCCACCATCTTCTTGCACTTGCCGGTGGAGCTCGATGGTGTGTCCTCGACGGTAGCGCATCACTCCGAAGAGGTGCGCTTGACGGAGTGAGCATCAGAGCCCTTGCCGGACTTGGACTTCGTCTTCTGATCGTACCCACGGACACCTATGGGGCCGGCGGACCAGGCCCCTTGTGGTTCGGAGGGGGGCGGAGATCGCACGAAGAGCGGATCGAGGCGAGGCACACGAGCAGTTTACCCAGCTTCGGAGCTCTACGGAGAGATAAAACCCCTACTGCTGCTTGTTTGATGTATTGTGTTCTTGCTAGGGAGCAATGAGAGCTACAAAACCTAGCGTGAGTGTCTCTGGTCTCGAGTGAGTCGAACGAACCGAACCTTTTCTACGTTGCGCATGGGCCTCCTTTTATATGCTCAAGGGGTCTCCGACATGTGGCAACATAGATGGGGGTACAAATGTAAAAACAGGAGTTGGTACACCTACTCGAGCGATTACAAGGTGCAAAATACCTAACTCGACGGCAAGGGACAAAAGCAATAAATGTTCACGCTGTCGCACAAACAAAGGCAACAGAGACCGTCGAGTGCGCCTCCGCTCGCCACGATGGCAAGCTTGTCAGCGCCGCTTATCGCTGCTCTCCGCTGGCTGCACAGCCTCTCGACACGCGCCCATGGAACGGCCCCATGGCGACACGTCGCTGGATGATCTGCAGCGGAGATGGAGAGAGGTTGCTTGCCGCGGCAAGCGCCTTGTCGCGGCCGAATCCTTGTCGCGTCCGGAGGCTTGTCGCGCTCCGAGCCTTCCCGGCAAGCTCCTCTTGCCGGGGCCTTGTCTTCTGCATGCCTGGAGTGGCCTTCCCGACAAGGTCCTCTTGCCGGGGCCTTGTCTTCTAAATCAAATACTTTGTTCTTGAATGGCTCCAAAGGAGCCACGGAGGATCTTGGCGGTGACGAGGCAAACCTTGCTGCGGGGTGCTACAACTGTCCGTGCACGACTACGGGATACTAGGGTACCCCTACTCTAGTACACCGAGAAAGGCTTCGAAGCCTTGGGTTTCTTCAGCTTCTTAGGCTTCGGTGGTGCAGGCGCTTCGTCAGAATCAGCGTCATATGCAGGTTCATCCATGGTTGTCCCTTGAACCATAATATGAGTGATGAGACCTTCTAGGTTGTAGAGGGGCCCAACAAGATTGGGTTCAGCTTCACGTGTCCCATCGGTACGAGGAGAGAGGGACCGGGGTTGAAGTCTAATAACCGCGACTTCTTGTTTTCTTTGGCCGAGTTCTTGGCAAACTGGAAGTTGCGCTTGAACAGATTGTCGTCACTACACCATAGCAATGAAGATGGGTCGGCATCTGCACGTTGTGGTCCACGGACCATGCAAGGGTAGAAGCCTTGTTCAATGGCTTCAGCTCTGGACCTGGGGGGAAGATTTTTGTACAAGATGTCTCCCTAGGGTCGCTTGATGGCATTCTTCTTAGCATATTCCTGGGTCACGAACCTGTACTTGTACCATTGTTCTGCCCAATATCTTCGAATCCATTGGATTCAGGTTTTCCGCTGATTGTAGTCCTCCTCTGGATCTGTCTTGTACATCTCATAGAGATCTGGTGGCAAATCCTTCAATGTATTCCCACGGTGCTGTCTGCCACCCTTCCTTGCAGACTTTTCTGTTGCCATGAAGTTCGATCAATGGCTTCAACATCACAAAGGCTTCCGTCTCACGGGTCGACAGAACCGCCGGAGAGTTGATATGATGTTGTAAGAATTTCGCAAATGAATGCGTACTATGAGAACCAAGGGATTCTCCCACGGACATGTACTGTGATAAAGATTAGAGATGCGAGGGAATGGGAAGAGGTCATATGCATTCTCAGAAGATTTTGAAGATAAATCAGTTTAGAAGACATTGACCTCATAGCACGAAGACATTCACTTATATGTTGAGGGTTGGTTCCAGATTTGTACGAATCCAAGAATAAGTACAAGTGAGGAATCTAACTACGTGTGAAGCATAAGTGAATATACTAGGCATCATATGAGATGCAGACATGATAGATCCAAATTTGTGGAGGCAGAAACCACTTTTGGTAGAAAGGATGAATCTATAGGATCAAAAAGACGGTAAAAAGAGGGTTTTAATTTACCACACGATGAACTGCTAGACGGAGTAGAAGATGAGGCCGAGTAGTTCGATCTTCCGTGACCTAACTTGGCGACGGAGGACACCTACGGCGGCGGCGGAGAAGACGATGTCCGCGACCGGCATGAAGACGGCGTCGGAGAGGTCGCGGCAGCTAAGCGCTTCATCGTCGGCATCGTCGAGAGCTAGCGGTGGTGCTAGGGTTTGTCGAGGTGGAGGGGTGGAGGAAAGATTTTGACCGTGATTGGATGTGTATTTATAGGGAAAGGGACGGCACAGCGCAATTACGCAGGTGCCCCTGGCGGTTCACATCTAAGGGACACATGGTGAACATGCAACACATTGGGAGTTGTCCCACGTTCTCACGCCCACCTGGGCTGTCGGATGGTCGTTTCGGCTTCTCCGGGTTTCAGGAAATAAGAATTGAGCATTTAAAACAGATTTAATGTTTGTCTTTGTATCTTCTGCTGCCAAGGACGTAGAGAAGACATTCGACAGTTTCAACAGAATGCATATGATTTGGATAGATAGAGTTTGAGGTAGAAAGCATAGAGAGGTTAGGGTCCGATCACATTCACTTAGTTCAAAAGATTCAAACAAGAAGACATAGCTATAAGTGAATGTTGTAGAGGATAGAACACTAATATATGTATATGTATATATCAGAATAAAACCAAATCAACATTGTGAAGATAAACATGAAGTCATGTTGATAATGAAGACAAACCAAATGCAAAGACATAGCAAATGTAATGCCATGAGAAAAACACTTCAAATAGAAGAATTTGGTGGTGGCGTTACCCACCGTATAGGAAGTATTAGACCCAGACACGTCGCACAATTATCATGGCGCTCCGAAGTCGAATTCCGCATTAATGTATTCACACTCAGATTGTAAGTCTTCATTGATTGAAGACATACATTACTTCGTGTGTTGCACATCTGATTCATCAACATGCATAAGTGTTAGGATGTGTGCCTGATCACAGGACATTAGAGGATTCCAAGATATTTAGCTCACACCGCAACTTGCAAAACCTTTTCTCATCCAAGGGATTTGTGAAGATATCTGCCAATTGATCTTCAGTGTTGACGTGTATGATATCAATATCTTCCTTCATGACATGATCTCTGAGAAAGTGATGACGAATTTCAATGTGCTTTGTCTTCGAGTGCTGAACTGGGTTGTTGGCAACCTTGATGGCGCTCTCGTTGTCGCAGTAGAGTGGAACTTGTTTTAGATGGATGCCATAATCCTTGAGTGTTTGCTTCATCCATAGAAGATGAGCGCAGCAAGATCCAGCAACAATGTATTCAGATTCAGCAGTGGAGAGTGAGACACAGTTTTGCTTCTTTGAAGACCAACAGACAAGTGATCGTCCCAGAAAGTGACATGTGCCTGATGTAGACTTGCGATCCACCTTGTCACCAGCATAATCAAAGATCCGAGAATCCAACTAGATCAAACTCTGAGCCCTTTGGATACCATAATCCTAGTGTTAGGGTGTAAGCCAAATATCAAAGAATTCGCTTCACAACTAAGTGATGCGATTCCTTTGGTGCCGCTTGAAATCGAGCACACATGCAAACACTAAGCATAATATCTGGCCTAGATGCACATAAATAATGTAAAGAACCAATCATGGAGCGGTATACCTTTTGATCAAACTCTTTACCATTGGCGTCAGGACCCAGATGACTCTTGGTTGACATTGGCGTCGTGTAACCTTTGCAGTCTTGCATTCCAAACTTCTTCAGGCAATCTTTGAGATATTTCTCTTGAGATATGAAGATGTCATTGCTTTGCTGACGAATTTGAAGACCAAGGAAGAACTTCAGCTCACCCATCATGGACATCTGATATTGCTCTTGCATCATGTGTCCAAATTCATCACTGTATTTCTGGTTGGTGCAACCGAAGATAATGTCATCCATGTATATTTGGCACACAAACAGTTCACCATCATATGTCTTCATGAAGAGAGTGGGATCCAGGGAACCAGGTTTGAAGCCTTTGCTCTTTAGGAAGTCTTTGAGTGTATCATACCAAGCGCGAGGGGCTTGTTTGAGGCCATACAGAGCCTTGTTTAGTTTGTACACCATATCAGGATGTTTTGGATCTTCAAAGCCACGAGGTTGTGCAACATACACTTCTTCTTCAATCTTCCCGTTGAGAAATGCACTCTTCACATCCATTTGATACAACATGATGTTGTGATGATTTGCATAGGCTAGCAGTATGCGAATAGCTTCAAGCCTAGCCACAGGAGCAAATGTTTCACTGAAGTCAATCCCTTCAACTTGAGTGTATCCTTGAGCAACGAGACGAGCCTTTTTTCTGACAAATTTTCACCATGCTCATCTTGCTTGTTGCGATATATCCATTTTGTGCATATTATGTTGTGCTTGCGAGGGTCAGGACGCTTGACAAGTTCCCAGACATTGTTCAGCTTGAACTGTTGAAGCTCTTCTTGCATAGCTTGAATCCATTTAGGTTCCATGATGGCTTCAGCAACTTTCTTGGGTTCAGATATTGAGACAAATGCAAAGTGCCCACAGAAATTTGCTAGTTGTGTTGCTCTTGAACAAGTGAGTGGACCAGGCGCATTGATGCTATCAATAATCTTCTCAATATGTACTTCATTTGCAACACGAGGATGAACTGGACGAAGATTTTGTTCTTGCTGATCATTGTCATCGTTAGGAGGATTGTCTTCGGGCTGAGCATTGTCTTCTGGTTGATTAGGTGCAGAAATGATAAGTTCCTCTTCAGGTTGTGCTTCATTTGGTATGATTTCTCTAGTTCCCATGAGCTTGATGGATTCACTAGGTGGAACTTAATCTAGCACATCTGTCAGGTGCTCTCTTTGCGAGCCGTTAGTCTCATGGAACCGCACATCCACAGTTTCAACCACTTTATAGTGAAAGAGGTTGAAGACTCTGTAGGAGTGCGAATCCTTTCCGTAACCAAGCATAAAACCTTCATGTGCTTTCGGTGCAAATTTTGAAGTGATGTGGATCCTTGATCCAGCACCTAGAACCAAATACTCTAAAGTAATTGACATTTGGCTTCTTACCAGTGAAGAGTTCATAGGATGTTTTCTTCAGAAGCTTGTGAAGATAAACACGGTTGATGACATGGCATGCAGTATCAATAGCTTCAGGCCAGAACTTTCTTGGAGTCTTGTATTCATCGAGCATCATCCGAGCCATCTCAATGAGTGTTCTGTTCTTGCACTCCACGATGCCATTCTGCTGAGGTGTGTACAGAGCGGAGAACTCATGAGTGATTCCCAATGTATCCAAGTAAAGGTCGAGGCCGGTGTTCTTGAACTCAGTGCCATTTTCACTGCTGATATGCTTGATCTTGACGCCATAGTTGTTCATGGCACAGTTGGCGAAGCATCTGAAGACATCCTGCACTTCAGTCTTGTAGAGAATTATGTGCACCCATGTATATCTTGAATAATCATCAATAATGACGAAGCCATAGAGACAAGCAGTAGTAGTGAGAGTAGAGTAGTGTGTAGGGCCAAATAAGTCCATGTGTAGCAGCTCGAAGGGTTGAGATGTCGTCATGATTGTCTTCGAGGGATGCTTGGCCCTTGTCATCTTTCCAGCTTCGCAGGCACCGCACAAGTGATCCTTCTTGAACTTGATGCCCTCGATGCCTATGACATGCTTCTTCTTTGTGAGAGTGTGTAAGTTCCTCATGCCAGCATGCCCTAGCCTTCGATGCCAGAGCTAGCACTCTGAAGCTTTTGCTAGAAGACATACGGCAAGCTGTGGTCCTGCTGAGAAATCTACCATGTACAGATCATCTTTTCGGTACCCTTCGAAGACTAGAGATTTGTCAGTTTCCATTAGTACAAGGCAACGATATTTTCCAAATATCACAATCATGTTAAAATCGCAAAGCATTGAGACATACATTAAGTTGAAGCCAAGGGATTCAACAAGCATCACTTTATCCATGTGCTGATCCTTTGAGATTGCAGCTCTACCTCGACCCAATACCTTGCTTTTACCAAAGGTCAAGAAATGTGATGTGACTCTTGTCAGATGGACGTAAGGTTGAGTCCATGAGAAGACTTCGATCACCAGTCATATGATTAGTGCATCTGCTGTCCATAATCCATTCTAAAGCATGAGGTGTCATACCCTATAGTACAGTAGGGGGATAGGCTTCACAAAGAGTAATGTGAAGCATAAACATTTGACGGGCAAGAGGATTATGAAATCTCAGATCAAGATTAGGACTGATAGGATGATTGGCAAGCGATTCAGGAACAAAAAACATAGTGAGACCATTTGGGCATTTGATCTTGTGTCGTACAAGATGTTTTAGGTCCCCAGCAATAGCATCAGACGCCTTTGATTTCCGGCTGGAGAACTTTCCCTGCAAAAGAAAGTTAATTCTTCTTAACCACCCACATCTCCAGGGGTGGCTTAGAAGCAATGAGTCGAAGTGCAGCATCTGAGAACTTCGGCTTTGAAGCCCTAGCAAATAGCCTTGCAGGAGGTGAATAGTACTCATATGAATAAGCAAAAAAGTTCTTAGTTTTATGAACATAGCGGTTTGAAGAAACACGCTCATATTCATAAGTTTGAGTATGGTTTCCCTGCACAACATTGGCGTTAGGGTGATTGAGTGGAGTCCTCTGTCTGTATGAAGCCTTTGGACCATATGAAGCCTTTGGTCTGGGATTTGTCTTCTTCCCAGGCGGTGTCATGATGACATTCACAGGAAGATTCTCAAGACAACTTTTGGGAACCCAGATCTTCTTCATAGGTGGCCCATTCCTGCAGTTAGTACGAATATATCTGGAAAACACTTCACCATTCTGATTCTTAAACAGTCTATAGTTTGCATCAAAGGATTCATCAATGATAATAGGGTTAGCACAAGTGAAGCCAGATAAGGTGGATGGATCCACTGAAGGTTCCTTTGCAGCAACCCATGTGGTTTTGGGGTACTGCTCAGGCTTCCAGTAAGAACCATCAACGTTCATTTTCCTCTCGAACCCAACACCCTCTTTTCTAGGGTTTCAGTTCAGAATCTGCTTCTTGAGGACATCGCATGCTGTCTCGATGCCCTTTGAGACTTTTGTACATCCCCTGTTTCAAGCAATGTCTTCAACCTAGCATTTTCATCGGCAATAGTAGTGGTATCCTCGGAGAGGGGTTAGTTACCACATCAACAGTTGAAGAAATTGCAACAGTAGCAGCAGTAGAACATTCAGCAACAGAAGTAGCGTTATCACGCTCAAGGCATTTTAGACATGGTGGTTCAAATCCTTCCTAAGCAGGACTGATTTATTGAGCGCGAAGTGACTCATTCTCTTTTTGAAGATCTTCATGAGCCGCTCTCAATTTCTCAATCTCTTGCTTCCTTTGAAGATAATCATAGGAGAGCTTTTCATGAGTGATTGAGAGCGTTTCATGACGACTTTCAAGTTCCTGGTACTTAACATGAAGATTTTTTATGTCTTCAATTAAGGACTGAGAACGGGTCATTTCCGCGTCCAACAGGTCATCGCTTTTGTCTAACAGTTTTTGAGTATGTTCCATAGCTTTTTGTTGTTCAGTTGCAATTTTAGCAAGTGTTTTGTTGCTGGGCTTGGATTCACAATCAGAGTCATCTTCACTTGATGTTTGAAAGTAAGCATCGCGTGATTTTACCTTGGCACCACGTGCCATGAAGCAGTAGGTGGGAGCAGAGTCGTCCTTGTCATTAGCATTAGCGTTGGTGACGGGGCCATTGTCTTCAGTGTTGAAGATAGACTTGGCAACGTAGGCTGTAGCTAGTGCCAGACTTGCAACGCCAGGTGAGGGAGTCCTGGATTAGGGGGTGTCCGGATAGCCGAACTATCACCGTTGGCCGGACTCCTGGACTATGAAGATACAAGATTGAAGACTTCGTCCCATGTCCGGATGGGACTTTCCTTGGCGTGGAAGGCAAGCTTGGCGATACGGATATGTAGATCTCCTACCATTGTAACCGACTACGGTAACCCTAACCCTATCCGGTGTCTATATAAACTGGAGGGTTTTAGTCCGTGGGACTAAAAAACAATCATACCATAGGCTAGCTTCTAGGTTTAGCCTCCTTAATCTCGTGGTAGATCTACTCTTGTACTACCCATATCATCAATATTAATCAAGCAGGAGTAGGGTATTACCTCCATCGAGAGGGCCGAACCTGGGTAAAAACATAGTGTCCCTTGTCTCCTGTTACCATCCGCCTAGACGCACGCTCGGGACCACCTACTCGAGATCCGTCGGTTTTGACACCGACATTGGTGCTTTCATTGAGAGTTCCTCCGTATGCGTCGCCCGTCGGGAAGGATGCCTCATCCCGTCTTTTAAAGACGATACTATCGCCAAAGGAGCCTTGGCCACCGGGTCGACTCTTCGCTTAGGTGGTTTTCTTATGACCGCCAGCCTGCCATCATACCGACGATGACTTCTCGGGTCATCGAAACCAATCTTCACGTTAACTCGGAACTTGACTAGCAGTTAGATCCGATCGAGCTCTCCTCCGTAAACAAGCTCTTGGGTCGCATCGCCACCCTGGGAGTCGCCACAGACTACGACCAGATCGGGCCTAAAACCGATCTGAGAGAGATCAACTCCCCCCAGGCTACCCATCATGTTGCTGTGGCAGAGGAGCAATACGGCGATTCTTCTTCTATCTTAAGGACTAGCTACGTCCGGATTCCTGATCCCTCCATGCCGGATTCCCGCAGAGGGACGGATGTCGATCAAGCCTGAACTTAAAGTCAGGCGGCGGGTTGGATTCATTGGATAGCATTCAAAAATCCAAACTTCCAAGTTCGGAAACTTCTCGGCCCCTGAGTCTTTGATTGGACGGGGTTCCGGATCTAGTTCCACCGGCCCACCCGAACATTAGCGATCTATCCCGAATTCGGCAAGAGCCCACTGAAACAGTACATCATTACTGGGCCAAATTCCTCCTGGTTATGGACAGGATAAAGGACTGCCGAGAGGAGGACGCAATCTCACTTTTCTGCAATAATTGCACGGACAAGGGAATCCTAAACGCCATAAGTCGTCAAGAAATTACAAGCTTTGCTGACTTGGTGACCATAGTACAAAAATACTGTGCGATGGAAAGTGCCTGGAAAACCGAAAGTAAATTTTGGGATAATCCGGCCCCGAATACATCCTTAGTCCGGAACAAAAGGGTACATCATTATCAAGCACCGAGGTGGAATACCAAAAAACCAAAACCCCCTAAAGGGCACGGAACCGTACTGGAGGGTTGGCTAAACGGACCCTGCAAAATTCATAGCGCAGAGGGCACCACTCCAACTCATAGCCTTCGAGCATGTTGGATACTACGGCAGGTGGCCAAAAGTGGCGAAGAGCTTCTAGCCTCAGAATCCCAGCCCAGCAACACCAAGACGGTATTAACAGTCTTGAGACTTTCGCATCAAATAACATGCGGAAACGAACACTCCATAACCTTGCCAAGTCTACCAAGTAGCAACAATAAATCCATGGAGTGACACGGCTATTACCTTTAATGCCGTTGATTTAACCCAAATTCCGAACAGCCCGAGCACCAGCCGCATTGGTCCTCAGTCCAATAGTGGACGGCTTTCGCCTTACTAAGGTACTCATGGATGGCGGTAGTGGACTAAACCTCATCTACGAGGAAACCCTCCGAAAAATGGAAATAGACTAGAACCGCATTGAGCGAAGAAGCACAACCTTTAGAGGAATAATCCCTAGCCGGGAAGCATGCTGCACAGGAAAAATCACTGCTGGGCGTAGTGTTTCGTCGGACAATTACAGGTCCGAGGAGGTCACATTTCAAGTGGGCCCGTTCAGCAGCGGATATCACGCTTTATTAGGGCGAGAGGCATTCACAATTTTTCAAGCTATACCCCATTATGGGTACATGAAGCTTAAAATGCCCGGACCTAACGGAATCATCACTCTCGCTAGTGATCCGAACATAGCACTCCCGCCGAAAACAAGATAGCCGCACTAGCCCTGGAGGCACTATCCGAAGCCCTAGCGGCCGAGGAACTCACCGCGATGCACTCCACGGTGAACAGGGACGATGTGATACTTGATAAAAGATCCAAGTCCACCTCTTTTAAACTAGTGGATGAAATAGTCAAATTCCAAGTCCACCCAACGGACCCCGCAAAGACGGCCTCCATTGGGACACAATTAAACCCGATGTAGACGCCAGACTACGAGAATTTCTATGAGAAAACTGGGACATTTTTGCTCGGCACCCTTGAGACATGCCAGAATCCCACGCCGCTGGCGAGCACAGCCTAAATACCCTAAAAGGATTCAAGCCACCAAACATGCTCTTCGGCGCTTTTCTGAACCCAAGAGACAGGCCATGGGAGAGGAGCTAGCCAAACTTCTGGAAACCGGATTCATCAGAGATATAAAACATCCGGACTGGCTAGCAAACCTGGTGATGGTACCAAAAAAGGATAAATCCTGGCGCCTATGTGTTGATTTCAAAGACCTTAATAAGGCTTGCCCAAAGGATCCCTTCCCCCTCCCTCGCATTGATCAAATTATCGACGCTACAGCAGGACACGACTCCTTGTGCTTCCTCGACTCCTACTCCGGCTACCACCAAATCAAGATGGCGGAGCCAGACCAAGCCGCAACAACATTCATCACTCCATACGTCCCATTTTGTTTCAACACAATGCCCTTCGGGCTCAAAAACGTCGGCGCAACATATCAGCGCATGATTCAGACATGTCTGGCAAACCAGATCGGCAAAACAGTGGAAGCATATGTAGATGACGTGGTCGTCAAATCCAAGCATGTCGAAACTCTAGTAGACGACTCGAGGCTCACATTCGACAATCTCCGAAAATATGACATTAAGCTCTATCCGGAAAAATGCGTCTTCGGCGTTCCAGCCGGAAAGCTCTTGGGCTTCATTGTGTCCGTAGAGGAATTGAAGCAACCCAGCCAAGATCCGAGCTCTGTCACAATTGGATATTCCAAAAGACCTCAAACAAATACAAAAATTTATCGATGCGAGCGGCTGTAAGCCGCTTTATTTCCGCTTGGGAGATAAGGCGTTACCCCTTTACCGCCTCCTCCGGAGCACTGAAAACTTCGAGTGGACGGATACTGCCACGGCCGGACTCGAAGAAATAAAAGCCATATTGGCAACAAATCCGGTCCTGGCCGCGCCCAACATGGGCGAACCAATGCTATTATATATCGCCGCAACACATCAAGTTGTCAGCACGGTGCTCGTCGTCGAACGAGAAACGGACGGACACCGGTTCCCTCTTCAAAAGCCGGTTTACTATGTGTCCACTGTCCTAACTCCATGCAAGTCCCGGTACCCACATTATCAAAATATAGCATACGCGGTGTTCATGGCATCTCGGAAGCTGCGACACTACTTTCAAGAGTGTTCGATAACGGTAGCCTCCGAAGTACCTCTTAACAACATTATAAACAACCGCGATGCGACGGGCCGGATTGGTAAATGGGCCATAGAGCTCCTTCAATTCGACATAACCTATAATCCACGACGAGCTATTAAGTCGCAGGTTTTGGCCGACTTCGTGGCCGAATGGACCGAAGCCGAACTCCCTAAAGAGTACGGCGCATACTCCAATTGGATCATGCACTTTGACGACTCCAAAATGTTGGCCGGCCTGGGGGCTGGCGTCGTCCTGACGTCCCCAACCTGGGACACAGTCCAATACATCCTTCAGATAATGTATACGGACTCGAACAACGCAGCCGAATACGAGGCCCTTCTGCAGGGCCTCCGGGTGACAGTCTCCATGGGCATTAAAAGCCTAGAGGTGCGCGGGGATTCGAACCTCGCGATATCTCAAATAAACGGAGACTTTGATGCCAAAGATCCGAGAATGGCAGCGTACCGCAATGCGGTCCTAAAAATGTCAGCACGGTTCGAAGGGCTCGATTTTCATCATATAGCCCGGGATAACAACCAGGCGGCGGACGTATTGGCACGCATCGGTGCAAAACGCGATGCCGTCCCGCCTAACATCTTCATGGAATGGCTGTTCAAGCCATCCATACTATGGGAAGGGGAGTCCGGAAATAACAATCCGGACCCAACCGCACTGCCTGACACCGAACACTCTGACACAATCGGAGGCTCTGCCAACGAGATAACACCCTCCGCCCACAAAATAATGGCGGTTATCGCCCCGTGGACGGAACCATTCCTAGCCTACCTAACTAGGCAGGAACTCCCCGAAGACCAAAATGAGGCTCGCTGCATAGTACGGTGATCCAAAGCCTATAAAGTCCATGAGGGAGAGCTCTATAAGAAAAGCACAACAGGAGTCCTTCAAAGGTGTATCTCCAAAGAGGAAGGGCGAAACCTCCTGGCTGAAATTCATGCCGAACTGGGTGGGCACCACGCCGCAGCCCGGGCCCTTGTAGGCAAGGCCTTCCGTACATGATTTCATTGGCCGACAGCCCGGGCAGATGCGCATGATTTAGTCCAACGATGCGTCGGTTGCCAGCTTTTTGCTAACCAAAGCCACATGCCACCCACCGCCCTCAAAACTATAACCATCACACAGCCGTCATGGTCCGGGGGCTTGACATGGTTGGACCCCTTAAGGGAGGAACCCACAAGCAAAAATACCTATTGGTCATGGTGGATAAATTCACCAAATGGATAGAGGCCAAGCCTGTTAAAACGGCCGAATCTGGGCCGGTGATAGACTTCATATCAGGGGTAGTGCACCGTTACGGCGTCCCCCACAGTATCATCACTGATAACGGCACCAACTTCACAACCGATGAGGTCAAATTATGGTGCAAAAACATGGGCATCAAGCTCGATTACGCCTCAGTCTATCACCCTCAAACCAATGGTCAAGTCGAGCGAGCAAACAGTCTAATCATGAGTGGCATTAAACCCAGACTAGTGCGGTCCCTCAAGGAATCTAACACGCACTGGGTTGAGGAGCTCGACTCCGTACTCTGGGGGCTGCGGACCACGCCGAATCGTACTACCGGATTCACACAATTTTTATGGTGTACGGCGCCGAGGCAGTCTTGCCCTGCGACATAATACATGACTCACCTCGCGTGCGCATGTATGAAGAAAGAGAAGCCGAGCTCGATCGGCGGGACAGTTTGACGCATTCGAGGAGGAGCGCGACGTTGCAAAATCTCGCCCGCATTTTATCAACAAAGCAGTTTGACGATATCAAAGCAGGGAAGCACGGGCCAAAGCTTACAACGTTGGCGAACTAGTTCTCGCTGCCGGACAAGAAAAGGACAAACTCAAGCCCAAATGGGAAGGTCCCTTCATCATCGACCAGGTCCTGACCGGCGGAGCATACCGTCTGCGAAACGCATCAGATAACCGACTCGAGCCAAACCCATGGAACGCAGCCCGTCTATGAAGATTCTACGCCTAAGCGCCGGACTCCGAGTTCGTCTCCTTCCTCCGTCCACATTTTCTATTTTTGTTGTCTTTTATTCTCTCCTTCCTCCTCCTTCTTCTTGAAGCCTTTAGAGGCTCGTTTGCGCTTTGTTCGCACATACTTGACGCGCTGTCCGCTCATTATACTGGGGCTTCTTTAACAGAAGCTTATTTATACGGGCTTCATGCCCAACACATGTGTGAAACTTCTGCATGTACCTTTTACTCACCATTATATGAAACGATATGACTTAAGTTTTGGCCAAGATGGGTTGCATGGCTCCTGTGCTTACCCCTACGTTCCCGATTGTTCGGCTAGGTGATAAAGGGAGCACCTGTGCGATTATTCTTGCTGGTCAGCCCGGATGTGTACCTCAGACCGGGTGAAGCCGAAAGCTAGCGTTCTTAAGGGAATATTCGGTCGGTGAACTGAAAGATGATTTTAACTATTTATCCATCTGCCCCGTGATGATTTTCTCGCTTTCTTAGCAGCTTGGACATGCACTTTAGGGCATGACTCCCTGGGAAAGGATCTCCTAACGGTACTTTTCTCCCTGGAAGTTTTTTGTTACTATCCATGTAATATAACATAACTAGTTGGGCACTTTTCTGATACAACAATAATGACCCCACGCCTTGTCTCCATGCATGCCCCGGTTCTTACATAATCGCGAGGGTATTCGGACACACTCCGGACTATTGGGTCCCGAGGTCGGCTTAAAAGGTCCGCTATGACAAACGATCTACAATCCGGCTAGAGGACATTTTTCATGTCATATTCAATTACATAGTCAACTCGACTAATTGTATTCCTCCTCAATGCCATCTAATAGGCTATCTAATTTACAATCTTGCTTTGGGAATACTTACGGCCAATTCTACTTGGCCGTACACTAAGCTTACAGGATCTCCTTCCCATCAGGCCCCACAGTCCGACCTCGCCATGTGGTTTGGGTCAGCCTTCCGTGTGCTGCGTCTTTACCATGGCCCAGGCCTCCTGGTGCCTTTGACGGCAGGCCGATATCTTCCATAGTCGGAAGCGCCGCCCGTGCTCCTTGAAGCCGCTCTGCCAGCTCCCCAATGCCTTCGGCAGGGAGATAGATGGCCACAAGGCACTGGGCGATGCCTTTCATCACCTGCCGAACTTCGTTAAATGCGGTAGCCTTGATTCGGGAAGAAGATCACCCGAAGAACTGGCATCTCCTCCTCGGGGCGACACTGTGAGCAAACCTACATACATGTTTATGTTAGTCGCCTTCCTCGCCGAACTCTTTCAAAGTTCGTTTAAGCACTTATCGAAAATGCCGCGACGAAGCCGTCGATTCTCCTTTACGAGTCGGACAACCGGGCACGAACATCCTTTAGTTCCTCACCCGGTTGGGTGTTGGCATCTTGAGGTTATTTTTCTCTGCCGCACCCTCGTAAGCACGCTCTCGCCGGCCTTTAGCTGGCGCAGGAGCTGTTGCTTGTCCGGATCCATCCCGGCGCTATTTGCAATGTTAATATCAGATTTATGCACACGCCGCACTTTGCGAAACTACTTCTACTTTGAAGGGCATATATTACCAGAGGGAGTCTTCATGGCTTCCTTGTCATGACAAAGGCGGCCTCAAGTTGGGCCTTGCACTCTTCAAGCTCCTGGGACAAATGGGTATTCTTTTCGGTAAGAACCTGCATTCCAAATGATCGTTAAATCAGTTATCCTAACTATTTTAAGTCTCGGGGGCTACTGGCATATATAATCATCAAAATTCCTTACCCGTATGTCTTTCACATACCGCTCCGTGGCTCGCTAGGCCATCTTGAGCAGCACGGAGGTGCGCTTCTCCCGAACTAAAGGTGTCCAACGCCTCTTGGGAGAAACATGCGCCACGTAGAATAGTCCGGCGGCGCCTATGATTCATGGCGCTCTCCACCTCCGATTTGGTGGCGGATGGTCTGTCGGCATCCTCCGTTGGAGGAGCATCCGACGACGCCTCGTGTTTGCACCCCTTCCGGACTCGGCTTTTGAGCCTGGTTGGCGGGGTCCGATTATAACTTCTCCGGACTCGATCCGGCAGCGCTTTTTTCCGAAAAACCACGAGCATCAGTGTGCCTCCCAGGAACCTCTCCTTAAAACACGATGGCAAATCATGCCGTTGCGGCGACGTCTCGAGTCGTACGGCACTTCTTTTCCGCCTACTGGGCCGAGCTGCCCCTTGTTGGACGGCCGCGGCAGGCTCGGCTTCCCGTTCTGAAGGCACCCCCTGCGAAACACCATCAAATACGTGGTGATTAGAAGTAAAGCACGGGTGGGTCATGGTATCCGGACTTCGGTCACGGTTACCTGGGAGGCCGGAAATAATCCGGGGTAGTCGGCCGTAATGGCAACCAAAGCATTGTCGATGCTAAGTTGGTGGAACACCCCGTCGATCAGCTCCACCTTTATATCCGGGTCCTCTTCGGAGGCCGGATCGAGGGACCATTCCGGATCCTCGGGTTGTGGGGGCGGGCTGTGTATCTTCTCCACGGCCGGCGCAGTTCCTGCGTAGAAACCATGAAATGAGATATTTAACCACGGGAACATGGATCGGACAGACCACAAAGATGTTTGCTTACCCAACTTCGAGGATTATTCAAGAAAACCCGTTCGATGGATCGACGCGGAGAAAATCCTCCTCCTCCCCTTTATACATGGCAGACAAGGTCTTCACCAGTTCGGTGACCGATCCCGGCCCTTTGCGGCCATGGCGGGTGGCATCGTCCTCCCCGTTGAAGTCCCACATGGGGTGGCCCCTATATTGGAGCGGCTGCACTCCTCATAATGCAGATTGCCATGACTCCAATCATGGTCAAATCTGGCATGAGCCAAGAATCTTATTCGGCTCATCAAGTAAAGGACGCCCCGGTCATTTTCCCTCTGGGCTCATGGGCGCCCGGCTTAGGCGCTTCTTCGTAGGAGGGTTGCTAAACTCCTAAGGCCGATCCGAACAGGATCCGGCAGCGGGACGTCCTCCATGTAAAACCATTCAAGGCCGGTCTTGGACGCCTTCTTCGGGGTTCCGGATAGATATCCGGTCCAGGCGATGCGCCATAGTTCGGCTCCACCCACTTGATATATTGACCCCTCATGAGAACGGGGTACCAGGCAGAATAATCTCTTCCACAACGCAAAATGAGCCTCGACGCCCAAGAACAGTTCGCAAAGGGCCACGAAGCCCGCGATGTGCAAAATAGAGGCAGGCGTAAGGTGGTGCAACTGGAGGCCGTAGAACTCCAAGAGCCCCCGGAGAAACGGATGAATTGGAAATCCGAGTCCTCTTACTAGATAAGAGATAAAGCATACCCGCTCTCCTTTAGAGGGATCGGGGACACTCTCCGCTTGCTTTCCGCCCTTGTAGGTGGCAAGTCCGGCTCGAACCGGAACCATGAAGGCCGGGGGAAGAAATCCCTTGGTTTGGAGTGTCACTAGCTTGCTATGCGGGACTGAGCATCTCTCCCAATTTCCAGGTTGAGGGCTGGTAGCGCGAGAGGAGGAGCCGCGTCGACTGTCCATGATGGAATGGATTTTTGTCGAAGGCGCTCCGATGAAGGCTCGCGGAGGGGGGTTGGTCTGACTCAGATCTAGATCCTCGTCCCTTTTATAGGTGGCTCATTTGCGCAGCTAGGGGGATAAGTGTAAAAATACCCTAGCTTTCGCATTCATTCAAACACGTGGAAGATGGCCATTATTGGGCGTGGAAGCCAAGGAGCGCAGCATTTATCAGAAGTCGGACACTGTTCGACAAGTATATGGAATTTGGAGAAGAACCCGCCTCGCAATGCCGAAGACAATCTACGCGCCGGACTCATCGCCATTGGAGCCTGGTTCGTGGGCTACTGAGGGAGTCCTGGATTAGGGGGTGTCCGGATAGCCGAACTATCACCGTTGGCCGGACTCCTGGACTATGAAGATACAAGATTGAAGACTTCGTCCCGTGTCCGGATGGGACTTTCCTTGGCGTGGAAGGCAAGCTTGGTGATACGGATATGTAGATCTCCTACCATTGTAACCGACTGTGTAACCCTAACCCTATCCGGTGTCTATATAAACCGGAGGGTTTTAGTCCGTAGGACGAAAAAACAATCATACCATAGGCTAGCTTCTAGGGTTTAGCCTCCTTGATCTCGTGGTAGATCTACTCTTGTACTACCCATATCATCAATATTAATCAAGCAGGAGTAGGGTATTGCCTCCATCGAGAGGGCCCGAACTTGGGTAAAAACATCGTGTCCCTTGTCTCCTGTTACCATCCGCCTAGACACATAGTTAGGGACCCCCTACTCGAGATCCGCCGGTTTTGACACCGACACCAGGGTCGGACTCCTCCTCAGACTCCACCTCCGCCTCCTCAGAAGCAGACTCCTCCTCTGAATCCATCTCCTTGCCAAAAAAAGCACGAGCCTTGCCAGATGAGCTCTTCTTATGAGATGAAGACTTGGATGAGGACTTGGAAGAAGACTTTGAGGATTTCTTCTTCTTGTTGTCATCATAATCATATTCCTTGCTCTTCTTCTTATTCTTCTTCTTCTTCTCGTTCTCATTGTCCCATTGTGGACACTCAGAGATGTAGTGTCCAGGTTTCTTGCACTTGTGACATGTTCTCTTCTTGTAGTCATGAGTGGAAGCTTCATCATTTCTTGAGCTGGATCGTGAAGACTTTCTGAAGCCCTTCTTCTTAGTGAACTTCTGGAACTTCTTCACAAGCATAGAAAGCTCCTTTCCAATGTCTTCAGGATCACCAGAACTGCAGTCAGATTCTTCTTCAGATGAGGAAACAGCTTTTGCCTTCAAAGCACGAGTTCGGCAATAGTTGGGACCATAGATATCTCTTTTCTTAGATAGCTGGAACTCATGTGTGTTGAGCCTCTCAAGTATGTCAGACGGATCGAGTGTCTTGAAGTCAGGGCATTCTTGTATCATCAGGGCAAGGGTGTCGAACAAGCTGTCAAGTGATCTTAGCAGTGTCTTGACGATTTCATGCTTGGTGATCTCAGTGGCGCCGAGAGCATGAAGCTCATTTGTGATGTCAGTGAGGCGATCAAATGTGAGCTGGACATTCTCATTGTCGTTTCTCTTGAAGCGGTTGAATAGGTTGCGAAGAACAGTGATTCTTTGATCTCTCTGGGTTGAGACGCCTTCGTTGACCTTGGAGAGCCAGTCCCATACTAGCTTCAACATTTCTAGAGCACTCACACGGCCATACTGTCCTTTGGTCAGATGACCACAGATGATGTTCTTAGCAGTAGAATCCAGTTGAATGAACTTCTTGACATAGCAGGGGTGACACCTTCACCAGTCTTGGGAACACCATTCTTGACGACATACCAGAGGTCGACATCAATGGCTTCAAGATGCATGCGCATCTCATTCTTCCAAAGAGGATATTCAGTTCCATCGAAGATGGGGCAAGCAGCGGAGACTTTGATTATCCCTGCAGTCGACATAGCTAAAACTCCAGGTGGTTAAACCGAATCACACGGAACAAGGGAGTACCTTGCTCTGGTACCAATTGAAAGTGCTAGTTATCGACTAGAGGGGGTGAATAGGCGATTTTTATGAAAATCTTCAAAACATGAGAGTTTCGAAGACAAACAATAGAAATGAACCTTTTGATATGTAGCGGAAAGTAAACTACACTAAGCAAGCCATAGTCAAGTATGCAATGAAGTGAAAGCACAAAGACTAATAGCAGCTAGGTAGTAAGGATCAGGATGGAAGATAGTATGAAGCCAAACAATGATAATAGTCACACAGTGAAGACAAATAGGTAATGCAAACAGGCAAAGACTTCACGAAGACAAACTGTAAATAAAGAGAGGGAAATGATAGAACTAGTCGCTTGGTGAAGACAAGGATTTGTTGGACCAGTTCCAGTTGCTGTGACAACTGTACGTCTGGTTAAGGAGGCTGAGATTTAACTCAGAAGACCATGTCTTCACCTTATCCCCCTTGAGCTAAGGACACCCAGTCCTCGCCCAATCACTCTGGTAAGTCTTCAAGGTAGACTTCCAAACCTTCGTAGACTTCGTTCACCGGTGATCCACAATGACTCTTGGATGCTCAGAACGCGACGCCTAACCGGCTGGAGGATTCACAGTCCTCAAGTGTAACAAGTCTTCAGGTCACGCGGACAGAAAGACTTCAGTGATGCCTAACACTCTTTGGCTCTAGGTGTTTGGGCTTTGTCCTCGCAAGGATTTCTCTCTCTCAAAAGCTTCGGAGGTGGGTTGCTCTCAAACGACAAAAGCCGTGCACTAACTCTGAGCAGCCACCAATTTATGGTGTAGGGGGTGGGCTATTTATAGCCACTAGGCAACCCGACCTGATTGGTCCGAAATGACCCTGGGTCACTCAGGAACTGACATGTGTCCCAACGGTCAGATTTCAAACACACGCGACAACTTAACTTGGGCTACAAGTAAAGCTGACTCATCTGGTTCTGGATAAGATTTGCTCTCATTGTCTTTGCTCGAAGACATAGGATTTTGGTTGAGTATCACTTCAGTCACTCTGACTTTCTTTACTGGGACCCCACTTAACAGTAGGTGGTTCCTATGACTCAACAAAGAAGAAAAGGAAACAACGAAACAACTAAGTGTTCACGCTCCATAGTCTTCACGCAATGTCTTCTCTTGTCATAGTCTTCAATGTGAATATCTTCACATACCACTATTGTCTTCAATGTCTTCATACATTTTTAGGGGTCATCGCCGGTAGGTAAACCGAATCAATGAGGGACTAATACCTGTGTTATCATGCAATTCTCACAAACACAATAGTCCCTCAACCAGGTTTGTCGTCAATACTCCAAAACCAACTAGGGGTGGCACTAGATGCACTTACAACTAGCACATTTAAGTCTAGCCCACTTCCTATGCATAGGGATTTTGTGAGCAAACAAATTATGGGAACAGGAATCAACTAGCATAGGACGGTAAAACAAGCAAACCTTCAAGATTTTCAACACATAGAGAGGAAACTTGATATTATTGATATACGTAGAAGCATATATCCCTCTCTCGTGATAATTTTCAGTAGCATCATGAAGGAATTCAACAATATAACTATCACATAAAGCGTTCTTTTCATGATCCACATGCATATAATTTTTATTACTCTCCACGTAAGCAAATTTATTCTTGTGAATAGTAGTGGGAGAAAACTCAACTAAATAACTATCATGTGAGGCATAATCCAATTGAAAATTAAAATCATGACGACAAGTTTCATGGTTATCATTATTGTTTATAGCATACATGTCATCACAATAATCATCATAGATAGCAACTTTGTTCCCATAATCAATTGGAACCTCTTCCAAAATAGTACATTCATCACTAAATAAAGTCATGACCTCTCCAAATCCACTTTCATAAAAGTATCATCTTCATCAAACATAGCATCCCCAAGCTTATGGCTTTGCATGTCATTAGCATCATGGATATTCAAAGAATTCATACTAACAACATTGTAATCATGCTCATCATTCAAAGATTTAGTGCCAAACATTTTATTGCATTCTTCTTCTAACACTTGAGCACAATTTTCCTTTCCATCATTTTCACGAAAGACATTAAAAAGATGAAGCATATGAGGAAACCTCAATTCCATTTTTTTATAGTTTTCTTTTATATACTGAACTAGTGATAAAACAAGAAACTAAAAGATTCAATTGCAAGATCTAAATATATACCTTCAAGCACTCACCTCCCCGGCAACGGTGCCAGAAAAGAGCTTGATGTCTACTATGCAACCTTCTTCTTTTAGACTCGTCTTGGGCCTCCAAGCACAGAGTTTTGTAGGACAGTAGCAAATTTCCCTCAAGTGGATGACCTAAGGTTTATCGATCTGTGGGAGGCGTAGGATGAAGATGGTCTCTCTCAAACAACCCTGCAACCAAATAACAAATAGTCTCTTGTGTCCCCAACACATCCAATACAATGGTAAATTGTATAGGTGCACTAGTTCGACTAAGAGATGGTGATACAAGTGTAATATGGATGGTAGATATAGGTTTTTGTAATCTGAAAATATAAAAACATCAAGGTAACTAGTAACGAAAGTGACCAAAAACGGTATTGCAATGCTTGAAAACAAGGCCTAGGGTTCATACTTTCACTAGTGCAAAGTCTCTCAACAATGATAACATAATTAAATCATATGGCAATCCCACAACGTGCGGTAAAAGTCACTCCAAAGTTCCTATCGCGGAGAACATAAGATGAAATTGCTTGTAGGGTACGAAACCACCTCAAAGTTATTCTTTCTGATCAATCCATTGAGCTATTCCTATAAGTGTCACAGACAACCCTAGAGTTCGTAGTAAAATAACACCATATGACACACATCAATCAAGCCTAATGTCACCTAGATACTCCAATGTCACCACAAGTATCCGTGGGTCAATGATACGATATGCACCAAACAACTTCAGATTAATAATATTCAATCCAACATAAAGAACCTCAAAGAGTGCCCCAAGATTCCTACCGGAGAAACAAGGACAAAAACGTGCATCAACCCATATGCATAGATTACCCCAATGTCACCTCGGAAATCCGCGAGTTGAGTGCCAAAACATACATCATGTGAATCAATAGAATACCCCATTCTCACCACGGGTATCCCACGCAAGCCATACATCAAGTGTTCTCAAATCCATAATAGTATTGAATCTGATAATAGTGAAACCTCAAAGGTAAAACTCAATTCATCACAAGAAGGAAGAGGGGGAGAAACACCATATGATCCAAATATAATAGCAAAGCTCGCGAAACATCAAGATCATGCCATATCTTGAACACGAGAGAGAGAGAGAGAGAGAGAGAGAGAGAGAGAGATCAAACACATAGCTACAGGTACATACCCTCGGCCCCGAGGGTGAACTACTCCCTCCTTGTCATGGAGACCGTCGGGAAGATGAAGATGGCCACCGGTGATGGTTTCCCCCTCCGGCAGGGTGCCGAAATGGGTTCCCGATTGGTTTTTCGTGGCTACAGAGGCTTGCGGCGGCGAAACTCCCGATCTATGTTTCTTTCTAGGGCTCTCAGGATTTAAAAAAAATTGGCTTCGGTTTCACGTCAGGGGGGTCCACGAGGCAACAACAAGACAGGGGGCGCGCCCTCCACCTGTCGGGGAAACGACACCTATGGGATCACTGGAATCCCTTCTACGATTGGCAGGCGCGGGGTTGTGAGAAGAGCAGGTCTAACATGAAGAACACGGATCGTTTACCCAGGTTCGCGCCACGAGGATGCGTAATACCCTAGTCCTGATTTGGTGGATGTATTGAGTGTTCTTGTGTTCTTGAGCTAGCTACGGGGTGCAACTTGGTCAAAAGAGCCGAATCCCTCTCCAGTATGCCATGGGCCTCCTTTTATAGTCGAAAGGGGCTGCCACAGTGGCACACAGGAGGTGGAAAGGTCTACAGTGCTGCAAGCTTATCGCCTGTATTACAGGACAAGACGCATTTAATGCATCACTTAGGTGTCACTTAGCTTTATCGGGGACGGGAACGAGGCTCGTCCCGTCCGTCGCCGCTCCATCTCGCTTCGACACGCGCCCAGGCTAGCGATGCGTGTGGTGCCATGTAGGCAGGCAGGCAGCTGAGGTGGCGCGGTGGCAGGGCCTTCACAAAGATCTGCATGCCACCACGCAGGTGCTTGCTGAGTTGGCGTAGAGGCCGCCCGTCACCACGCAGGTGCCTCCCTAGCTGGTTGAGCTAGCAGCTGCTTGGGGACGGTCGGTGGAGTCTTGGTTGGTGCGGTCCTGGCAGTGGCCCCGCTGATGCCCTTGGCAAGGGTCTTGCCGGGGGCTCAGCAAGGGTCTTGCCGTGGCGTTGTAGTCGTTCCCGGCAAGGCGCTTGCCGGGGGTCTTGTGGATTCCCTCGGCTGGGATCCCGCCGAGGGTCGCCGTATTCTGGTCCTCATATGATCTCACATGTTTATGATCTTGACAAAGATTTGCATGCCACCACAGAGGCACCTCCCGAGCCCTGGTTCCAATTTAGCTGGTTGGCTGGTATTGGAACCCACGGGCCCAAGGGTGGCCTGCTCTGTTGGCATCTGGCAAGTTGCCCCGGCAAGGCTCTTGCCGGGGCCGTGGAGGCCGCCCCGGCAAGGGTCTTGCAGGGGGAGTCCACCTCGCCCTTTTGCTCTCCTGTGTTTCTGGTCTTGGCGTGGCCTTGGTTGTCTTGCGCTTCGGCTTCTCTCCGGCTTCCCTCTTCTGCCCTGCTAGGTGTGGCCGCGGCGCGTGGCTGTGACTGCCCGTGCACAAGTAAAGGGGTCAAAAGGAGAGCCCCTACTTTTGTACACCGACAGGAGCCCCCGGGCCTAGGCCACACATAAGCACGATGTATTGTTGGGCCAGGCCCAGAACGATGCGCGGGCAGGTGGGGCGGATTTTACCGGAGTAACTATTTTGTCCGCTGCGCTTCCCCACGACCCATGTTGAACGCGTGATGTGGAGGGTCGTTCGTGATGTGGGGGTCATGCGTGGGGCGGTTCCCGCACGCATGCGTCACATCGCAGTTAATGGGAAAAGAGCCGGCCCACGCTTTCCCCGTAAAAAGGAATAACTGCGGGCGCGCTGCTCATTTACCCCCTGCATCTTCTTCGATCTCGGAACCGCCGTCCCCTTCTCCTTCCTTCCTAAGCTTTCGCCTTTGCTCGCCGCCGTTGTGTCTTCCCTGTGTTCTGTCCCTTGCTCCCCGCAGCCGCCATGGCACCCAAGACAAGCAGGGGCAAGGGAGTGGCCAAGGACGCCGTGACGAGCGAGCCACCGGAGAGCAAGTTGGCGGCATGGCGGACGCAGCTCGCCTACTTCCCCTCTACGGTCGACGTGTTTGAGCTCCGGGACTGCTTCAAGCCCATATGGGGGTGCAACACGGGGGGGGGGGGGGAGACGACGGGGAATCCAGCCACACGCGTCATCCCTGCCAATTGCGTCGAGGCCGCCCCAAATCGGTACCCGTCCTTCGTTGATTACTTTTCTTGTGGCCTTTGCCCCCCTTTCTCCAATTTCTTCAACGATATCATGCACACATTTGGCTTCCACCTTCTGGATTTTACTCCAAACGCCGTGGCGTGCATGGCTCTGTTTGCCCACCTCTGTGAGGGCTTCGCCAGAGTTCTTCCCAACACGGCGCTCTTCCGCCATTATTTTTACCCTCGTATCCAGAAGGGAGGCGCCATTTCTGGTTGCGTCACCTGGATCCCTAGGTCCCAAGAGACGTACCCGAAGGGCGCCCAGAAGGAGAGGTGGGAAGAATGGCGGGGCCGGTGGTGCTGGATCGAGGAGGCGATCCACAAGAGTTCTACCGGGTCCACCAGGCGCCACCGGTCCGCAAGAACGACTGGGGCGATGTTGACGCTCAGGACGATAAGCTCGAGATCGCCACCACTAGGATCCACCGCCTCACCATTGCCGGGCTTACACTGGAGATGATTGGGGAGGATTTCCTCCGCCGCCGAATCGCTCCTCTACACAACAAGGGGAGGCCGGCCTGGCTTTTCCAGAACGCGGATGACATCATGAGGCTTTGCCCCGGCCTCAATCACAACTTCACGGTGATGGGGCACGCCCACTTCTGCCAGCGGATCTTTCAGCTCGATGTGAACCGCGAAGGCTGGGCCGAGAGGACCGGCAAGGCTGCGAAGGCCGGCAAGGTCGTCAAGGGGCCCCTGTTTGGGTTGCCGGCGGGGGTGGTCCCGCTGAGTAACAACTCGCGCCAGACCGACATCATCACCATGATGCTAGACTGCAACGTGCATGGTCCTGTCCAAGATTGGGCCCCGCCGCCGGAGGAGGAGGTGTAGGAGTTCTTTGACGGCTTGGCGGAGATATACGTCCGCAAGGAGCCGCTGCTTATCCAGGACACCACCCAGGCAGAGCTGGACTATATCACCGCCAGGGCGGTGGAGGTGGAGGTTGCTAGGCAGGCCGGCAGTGCTGGCGGTGTAGAGGACGAGGCTGCGGCGGCCACGGAGGAAAAGGAGCTGGCCCAGTGGGCGGAGGCCGCTGGGGAGGCCAGCAGCGCCAGCACCGGGGCCCCTCTTGTCGAAGATGCGGTCGACGAGTCGTCGGAGGAGGAGGCCGAGGCTGTCGACCCTCCGGCCATAGGGAGAGGGCGAGTCCTGCGGCGGGCCACCTCTGGCAAGCCGGTTCGGCCCGGCAGGGTCGTGCAGCCCCGACAAGCTCAGGAGGCGTCCACGCGCCAAATGAGGGCTGCGGCTGCGAAGAAGCCGGTGAAGGCCGCGATGGCGAAGGAGAAAGCATCTGCCTCCTCTTCATCCAAGCGCGTCCAGACTCCGCCCTACTCCCCTCCTCCGGTAGACGTCGATGCGGACGTCGATGCGGAGGTCACCTTTGACTTCGGGTCCCTCAGCCCAAGGAGGAAGAGGAAAGCAGCAGAGGAGGAGGTGGAGGACGAGTAAGTAACTTCCTCCTTTTTGTCATCTCTGTCTCCTCAATCTTTGCCGCTCGTCTTGACCTGTCCTTTTTCTTTGTAGGGATGCGGAGAAACTGGCCCAGAGGGTGAAGAGGGCTGTGGCTTGCTGAAGGCCAGCCCCTCAAGTACTTTCCAGTACACCCGGTGGTGTTGAGCAGCCCAGATAGCAGCCCTCGGGACAGGCCCTAGCGTAAGTTCACCTCTCACCCCTCGTTGACGTGTATTGAGGGCACGATCTCTTGGTGCTGACCCTGCCATGGTTGCAGGGGGAGGACAGCAGCAGGAGGAGCCACAGAGGGCTACCCCCAACACGCCGCCCCCATCAACCACGCCGCCCCGGGGGGCGTCCCCGGCAAGGGTGCCAAGCGCCGAGCCCATGCACACGGAGGAGGAGGAGGAGAACCCCGATGCTGGTGGCTTCGCCTTGGCGTCAAATGTTGGCGGGGAGGGGGCCTCTGCTTCCCAGCCCGGCACGGGTAAGTTACTCACCTTCCATCCGTGTACTTTTTCTGTTCTTTCTGAATCTTGGTCTTGACTTCGCCTCATCCCCCCTTCTTGGCATCCAGATCCCCCGTCGGCGGACCAGGAGGACATAGACACCGTCATCGAGGATGTCGCCAAGGCCGTCGAGGCGGAGGCCGACAAGATCACTGCCGAGGAGGCCGCCAAGGGCGCTGCTGAGGACGCCACCAAGGGGCCTGCCGGAGAGCCTGGCAAGGCTACTGCCGAGGAGGCCGGCAAGGGGCCTGCCGGGTATGCCGGCAAGGCCGCTGCCGAGGAGGAGGTGGTTGATGACCAGCCTTCCTCCTCCACTGCCTCTGGCTCTGGCAGGTATCTGAGGGTGACCGACGACCTCTTCGTCCACCTCCCAGGGTCGTCGAGCTCCAGGGCGCCCATCGAGGGAGAGTCGTTCAACGAAGAGGTGCTTGCCGACGCCGGGCTCGAGGTTGTTGACGAACCGAGCACCAGTGGCGACGGTTCTCAGGAGGAGCAGCTTCTCCAGGCCAGGGCGCCAATTTCCGGAAGCTCCAGGCGCTCCACTGTGCCCGCCTGGACAACGCCAAGTCCAGGATGGCAACGGTGGTAAAGGCGAAGGCGGGCCTCAAGGCGTGCGTCGCCGAGACACAAACTTAGTTCCGCCAGGCTTGCGAGGAACTGAAGGTCGCCCAGGGTGAGCTGGCCAAGCGCGACGTGGAGCTCACCATGAAGTGGGACGACATCAAAAAGGCCTAGGAGATGGCGGAGGAATTGGCCGCCGCAGCCGAGGCCGCTCGAACCCAAAGACTGTGCCGCTGAACTCCTGTGAGGAGGATCTTGCCGCGCGTGAGGAGAAGCTTGCCGCAACGCTCCGCGGCAAAGATGAGGAGGTGGAGAAGCTCGTCGTGCAGCGGACCCAGGAGCTGGAGCAGAGGCACAAGGAGGCTGAGGGAGTTCCAGACTAGGGGGTGTCCGGATAGCCGAACTATCATCATCAGCCGGACTCCAAGACTATGAAGATACAAGATTGAAGACTCCGTCCCATGTCCGGATGGGACTTTCCTTGGCGTGGAAGGCAAGCTTGGCGTCTGGATATGTAGATCTCCTACCATTGTAACCGACTACATGTAACCCTAGCCCTCTCCGGTGTCTATATAAACCGGACGGCTGTAGTCCATAGGACGAACAACAAGCATACCATAGGCTAGCTTCTAGGGTTTAGCCTCTTTGATCTCGTGGTAGATCCACTCTTGTAACACACATCATCAATATTAATCAAGCAGGACGTAGGGTTTTACCTCCATCAAGAGGGCCCGAACCTGGGTAAAACATCGTGTCCCTTGTCTCCTGTTACCATCCGCCTAGACGCACAGTTCGGGACCCCCTACCCGAGATCCGCCGTTTTGAGACCGACATTGGTGCTTTCATTGAGAGTTCCTCTGTGTCGTCACCGATAGGCTCGATGGCTTCTTCGACCATCATCAACGACGCAGTCCAGGGTGAGACTTTTCTCCCCGGACAGATCTTCGTATTCGGTGGCTTCGCACTGCGGGCCGATTCGCTTGGCCATCTGGAGCAGATCGAAAGCTACGCCCCTGGCCATCAGGTTAGATTTGGAAGTTTGAACTTCAAGGCTGACATCCGCGGGGACTTGATCCTCGATGGGGTCGAGCCACAGCCGAGCGTGCCGCACTGTCACGGCGAGCATGATTTAGCTCTGCAACCGGACAGTAGCCTAGAGGCCGCACTCGAACCTGCTCTGATCTTCAATTCGGAGCCGGCTGCGCAGATCGGGGACGGATGGCTAGACACCACCTCGGGGGCTACAACCTCTACGGCGATAGAGCCGAACACTGATCTTGTCCCTCATAAAGCTCGCGACTCCGAGGTACCGGACTCCTTGCCGGACTTCGAATCTCCTGTGCCCCCTCCGACCGAATCCGATTGGGCGCCGGTCATGGAGTTCACCGCAGCGGACATCTTTCAACTCTCACCTTTTGGCGACATCTTGAGTTCGCTAAAGTACCTCTCGTTATCAGGAGAGCCCTGGCCGGACTGCGGTCAGGACGGTTGGGATGTGGACGACGAAGAAATTCAAAGCCCACCCACCACCCACTTTGTAGCCACTGTCGACGATCTAACCGACATACTAGACTACGACTCCGGAGACATTGACGGTATGGACGACGATGCCGGAGACGAACAAGAACCAGCGCCTACCGGCAATCGGAAAGCCACCTCATCATATGACATATACATGGTGGATATCCCAAAGGATGGGAATGGCGAAGGAACAGAGGAGGATGACCTCCAAGAAACAGCCCAAGTGTTTGCGGCGTCGGTGCCGCCTAAATCCCGCCACAAGAAGAATGAAGATTCCGGCACCGGAGATAACAATACACCGGACGGCCGAAGATAATCCACTCCAAAGAAGATCCAAATAAGCGGAGGATGGAGACGCCAACCCTCACAAGAGAGCGGCAGAAGAAGAGGTAGAGGATTATATGCCTCCCTCCGGAGACGAAGCAAGCCTCAACGACGATGAATTCGTCGTGCCTGAGGATCCCGTCGAACAAGAGCGTTTCAGACGCAGGCTTATGGCCACGGCGAACAGCCTCAAGAAAAAGAAGCAACAGCTTAGAGCTGATCAGGATCTGCTAGCCGACAGATGGACTGAAGTCCTCATGGTCAAGAGCATGAGCTCAAACGCCCTCCAAAGCTACCCTAAACGCAAGCTGCTCCCCGATTAGAGGAGGAGGCTTACGAACCCGCATCACCAGGAGACAATACGGTGACCGACCACCCCGTGGTCGCGACAGAGAGGCCTCTAGGCCCTTCACTAGAACCGTACCCGGCATCGCTCAAAAGCACACGGCCAAAGGGGAACGCTCCGGACCTGCGAGATATATTGGAGGACAAGGCAAGACAATCAAGATCGATCTATGGATCGCGTGGGCGCCCCACGGTACGTGACGACAACCGTCGCGCCGGACACAGTAAGTCTGGCCGGGCCGAACAAAACAGACAAAGCTCTTTTGAGCTCCGTCGTGATATCGCCCGATCTGAGGCGCCAAGACACCCACTATGCTTCCGCAGGCGAAGTAATGGATCATCAAATCCCGAAGGGTTTAAACCCGTCAATATTGAATCCTATGATGGCACAATGCACTTCGCGGTTTTGATCAAGACTATCTCCTTCACATCCACATGGCCCGCGGTGACGATCTTCACGCCATCAAATACCTCCCCTCAAGCTTAAAGGACCAGCCCGACATTGGCTCAACAGCTTGCCAAGAGTCAATTGGGGCTGGGAGGACACTGGAAGCCGCATTCCTCGATAACTTCCTGTGGCACTTATGTGCGACCACCGACGCGATGACCTAAGCTACATAATTCAGCAGCAGACGAATCGGCGGACAATTACGACACGGTTCTTAACCAAGAAAAACCAAATCGCCGACCGTCCGGGATCACGGAGGCCCTCGCGGCCTTCAAGCGTAACATCCATGACGAGTGGCTTGCCCGGCACCTAGGACAAGAAAAGCGAAATCCATGGCAGCCCTCACATCACTCATGACCCGCTTCTCGCGGGTGAGGACAACTAGCTAGCATGCAGCAACAACCTCAACAAAAATTCGGCGGTCCGGACTTCAAGGACCGAAATGGCAGGCAGCGTCGTAACAAAAACAAACGCCGCGTGCGGCGACAATATTGAGGATACCGCAATCAATGCCGGATTCAGAGGCTCTAAACCCGCTCAGCGGAAAAAGCCATTCAAAAGAACTACTCCGGGTCCGTCCAATTTGGACCGAATACTCGACCGCTTGTGCGGATACACGGCACCCCGAAAAGCCAGCTTAACCACACCAGGGGACTGTTGGGTATTCAACAAGCGAGCAAGTTAATTGCGAAAACAATGACAAGGGGCTGCATAGCGATGACGAGGGCGAGACCCAACCGCCCGAACAATAGAGGATGAAGGGTTTCCCCCACAGTGCGGACGATGAACATGATATACATAACGCACATACCCAAAAGGGCGGAAGCGTGCACTCGAGGATGTCTCTGGCGATGGAGCCAGTTGCCCGAAGTTCAATCCATGGTCCTCCCGCCCGATCACTTTTGACCGAAGGACCACCCCACCAAAGATCCGCCCACGGCGGATTCGCCAAGACCGTCTTAGACCCAATCGTCGATGGATTTCACCTAACCGTAGTCCCGATGGACGGCGGCGGCAATTTGAACCTGCTTTACCAGGATACAGTGCGCAAAATGGGCATAGACCCCTCAAGGATTAAACCTACCAAAACGAACTTTAAAGGCGTCATACCAGGTGTAGAAGCCAATTGTACAGGCTCAATTACACTGGAAGTGGTCTTCGGATCCCCGAATAACTTCCGAAGCGAGGAGTTAATATTCGACATAGTCCCGTTCATAGCGGCTATCATGCCTTGCTCGGACGTGCAGCGTTTGCAAAGTTCAACGCGGTGCCGCACCACGCATACCTCAAGCTCAAGATGCCAGCCCTCGAGGAGTCATCACGGTCAACGGAAACACCGAACGTTCTCTCCGCGCGGAGGAACATACAGCTGCTCTCGCGGCGTAGTGCAATGCAGCCTCTTAAGGCAATTCTCGAGTCCGGCCGTTAAGCGGCGGACATAGCTAAGCGCCGCCGGAGTAACTTACAACAAGACCACAGCACGTTCCGAAAGCAGCGTAGCAGTGCGGCCCCAACCCCAGCTCCTGCGAAACGTCAAAGCAGGTCCGTCGCTTACACCATTACGCTCTGAAGATACCATGGGCATGGGGCGAGGGGCACGACCACGATAAACCCAAATTGCGGCTCAACCACACCAGGGGCTCTCAAGTGTGTCGTTCATTGTTCTTTTCTTTTTACGTTTTACTTTTTACCCACAGGACTCCGTTTGTCAGAGGCCCTGACCGGCAGCAGACCTGCCAAACTCACAATGCAACAGCCAGGGAAGGATAAAGGCTACAACGAATATACAGGTGGTCTCCATTACGAGCATTTTTATACACCAATCTGCAGCCTACCCCTGGAGGGGGACATGTTTAACAGTCCCATACCTTGCTTATAGCACTATTTGTATCGTTCTGCATTCGTAGCAGCACTTATTGAATAAAACAATGCAGCACCTTTTTTCTTATAATTGCATTTATTTTTCATACACATGTTCATTCATGGCATGTTGCATTCGTACACTTTGGTACGGCTAATATACACCAGGGGCTTATGTTTCCCGCATTATGGTATAATGAGTCCGAACACTTTCACAAGTGCGGCACCCCGAACTTATAGCACTATATGCATCGGCTCCGAATCATGTCTTGGGTCAATAGTTGGGTTTGCCCGGCTCCCATGTTTTGGTACCTTATGTTCCGTTATATCTGCTAAGGTAGCACTGGGAGAACCACTGCGATTCCGCCCCAGTTGAGCTGGGTTAACGCCTCAGTGGAGAAAGCTAAAACTGACCGTCATGATGAGGCGAGAGCCGGTCGCTGTTCGAGAGGTTTTTTGCGAGTCCTTAAAGATTTATGCCGCTTAGAGCGAGGAGCCGGATACTGTCCGGCCAAGGCGTGGATAGCGCCCCACATTCGGCCTTCCGAAGACTAGGGGCTTTGCCGAAATTTAAAATTATAGAATTCTATGGCTAAGTGAGAGTGTTCAAGCATTATAAGTCCGGTTGCCTTGTTCGCTGTGTTGAGCGCCTCCCTAGATGGACCCAAAATGGGAACAAGAGCGCTCAAGTTTATCCCGAACACCCCAACATTCGTGGCATGGGGGCTGAAGCCGACGACTTGCCATCTCTCGATTTGATAAACAGCCGCAGAAGGTAATATTTTAAATTAACAAGCGTTGCTTAGCGCATATGAACTAAGTTTTCAGACAGATAACAAAATGCGAGTCTACTCAAATATTACATCTTTGGAGCACTCACCCGCAATAGTGCGGGCGCCCTTCAGCACACTCTTATAATACATCTTGGGCGTGCGATGCTCCTTGCCCTCTGGTGGCGGGTCCATCACGAGCTTCTGGGCATCCATCTTGCCCCTGTGCACCTTTGCGCGGGCAAGGGCCCGACGGGCACCCTCAATACAAGCGGAATGCTTGATGACTTCTACCCACGGGCACGCATCCATCAGCCACCGCACCGGGGCCGAAGTAGCTCCCAGGCATGGCCTCCTTAGGCCACACCGAACTATGAGGCCCTTCATGGCCTGCTCGGCCTCCTTGTGGAGCTTCGACCAGCTGCTTGTTTGGTCGCTAAGGGCACCGGATGTCCGGCCTCAAAGATATCGAGACCAAGACCTTCTCCTTCGAGCTCCCCTCCTCGGCCCGGTAGAATGCGGCAGCATCGGACACGCTGTGAGGAAGATCTGTGAACGCTCCTGGAGAGCTCCGAATTCGGGTAAGCAACAGGTAACTAACACTCACATGCTTACTTTGCATGAAAAATGCCTTACCCGCTGCTATTTTCTTCACCTCCTCAACCTCCTGGAGGGCCTTGTAGGCTTCGGCCTTAGCGGCTTCAGCACTCTCAAGAGCCGTTGCAAGCTCAGACTCTCGAGTCTTCGAGTCACGCTCCAAGCTCTCATGTTTTTTCACGAGATCCTGGAGCTCTTGTTGTACCTCCGCCACCCGCCTCCTGCTTCTCTCGCTCGGGCGCTCATGTCAGATTATGCTCGGCCGTGGAAACCGCCTCCTTCGTGGTCGCCACCTCGTTAGTGGCCCCTACAATACCCACGTTATCCTTGTCATTTTTCTTGCAACCAAATCCTTTTCTCAGAAGGTACAATTTTCATAAGGTATTACTCACCTTTTTTTTCCTCGAGCTGCTTCTTGGCATGACCGAGCCCGTTCTCGGACCGCTCGAGGTTTTTCTTCAAAGTATTGACCTCTGCAGTCAATGCGACGGAGGTCAGCAGCATAGCCTGCAATCCCATATTGACATATTTTTTATGACTCCTGCGTTTATCTTTCTAAATATCCTCAGTCTGACTTTTCTTTCCGAACACCGAACCGAGCATCAGGGGCTACTGTCTATGCGGTACCATTTTACATATATTGAAATTCTTACCTCAAAGCATGTTAGAAGGTCTGGTACAGGCTTGGTCAGCCCGCTTGGCGGATCGAATTGTCCGGATCACCGCACTCATAACAGTGCGGTGCTCCTCCTCGATGGAGGCGCCGTTGAGCGCCTCCAGTAAGCTATCCGGTGCCTCCGGTTGGACGGACGACACCGGCGTCTTACCCTTCTTGTGAAGGGATCGCTTGCCGGACTCCGAAACCGCTGAAGGTTTCGGCATGGAGTCCGGACAAGGGTCGGCCTTAGAGCCCCTGGGGGTCTTGCCCCCCACACGCCTGGAGTCCGGGAGGTTGCCTTGTGGCACCTCCTGCGCCACCTCCTCGTGACCAAGCCCCCCTTGGGGCCCCACCGCAGCGTTGTCCGCAGCGTGAGGCGAGGAGGCGGTCGGAAGCAAAGTACTCTCCATTTCCGACGAGCCCAGGGACCCGCTCGATGAATCGGCGAACTCGCCTTTGGGCGGGCTGCATGATTGTTCGACATTAGAGAACACTCTGCAATAATAAAAAGCCATGGGTATCTGGACACTTACGATCTCGCCAGGCTTGGCCCTTGTAGGCCAATCCTCCTCGCTGCCGCCGACGTTGGTGGAGAAGTCCGGAGGAAGGGTTCTTCCTTCTTGGACCCTCCGGCCTCCCCAGTTGGGGCGGCCTTCCTGTTCCTCTCCTCCCCCGCTGGGGGAGAAGCTTCTTCTTCTTCCTCCTCGTCTTCAGGAGAAGATTTTGCTTCAGAATCCGACAGCACCTGGCGTCGGGAGCTCCTTCGAGTTCCCGTGGCCTCCTTCTTAGCCTTCTTCTCCGGCACCACATGGGGTGCCGGAGCCAGCAGCCCCGTCGATCGGGCGTCCGCTGGGTCTTCTGGCAAAGGAGTCGGACAGTTAATCTGTCTGGACGTCTTCAGCCAGTCCTGTCGAAGAATAGGGAATTTTTAGATCCCATGTAGAGTCAATCTATGAAAAAAAGAGTCCCGTAAAGGGTAAAATAACTTACCTCGCCGGCTTGACGCCGCGAGCTGTATCCACGATCTTTGTTAGCGGATGCGGGGCTTGGTGCCCTTGAACAGACCTTCCGGGCATCTTCGTGCGTAGTATCGAAGAGCGGCTCAAGGTTCTTTGTCAGGCGGATCGAACTCCCACAAATTGAAGGCCCGTTGTTGGCATGGGAGAATTCGGTGGATGAGCATCACCTGGATTACATCGACAAGCCTGAGATTCTTGTCCACCACGTTTCGGACGCATGTTTGGAGTCCGTATAGCTCGTCCGAATCCCTCCACTTCAGGCCCGTCTCTTTCCATGACGAGTGCCATGTGGGGAATCCAGATCTGAATTCGGGGGCCGCCACCCATTCAGAGTCGCGTGGCTCGGTGATGTAGAACCACCCCGATTGCCACCCCTTTATTGTCTCCACAAAGGAGCCCTCGAGCCATAGGACTTTGGCCATCTTGCCGACCATGGCGCCTCCGCACTCCGCTTGACGGCCGCCCACAACCTTTGGCCTGACATTAAAGGTCTTCAGAGTAGGCTGAAGTGGGGCTGAATGCAGAGGAAGGCCTCGCACCCACGATAAACGCCCGAGATGTTGAGGACGAAATTGGGGCCAGGTCGTGGAAGTCCAGGCCGTAGTAGAACATGAGCCCCGGACAAATGGGTGAAGTGGAAAACCTAGTCCGCGGATGAAGTGGGGAGAAATACCACCCTCTCATGGGGATCGGGTTGGAATGAGCTGCCCGCATCGGGCAGCCTCAGGCTGCGATATCGCCGGAAAAAGTATCCGCCTCCCGCAGTCTTGTGATGTGCCCCTCCGTGACGGGAGGAGGCCATCCATCTGCCTCCGCCTCCCTGACATGGTTGGAGAAGGTTGAGGAGGAAAGTGCGGACTTGGGCGCTAGAGCTCGAGTGCGCGAAAATGGATGAGCAAAGGAGGAAGAAGGCGTAGGTGAAAGGGTGGATCCTTATCCTCTTATATGGACGGACGAAGCTATGCGTCCCCCACCAGCCTGGTAAAACTCGCTTATCTCCCAAGCGCCGTAATCAATGGCGCGGATGGGTTACCCACATCTGTATTGATGAGAATCCCGGAATAAGGGGGCACGATCTACGCTTTGATAAGACGTGCCAAGGAAACCGCCTCGCTAAAACACGCTGAGGTGGAACAATGAAAAACGATTCATATAAACGCCTGGCCATGGTGTGATGTCACGCCGCGGAATACGTCAGCAGATCTGTGCAAAAAATATTCACTCTACGGTGTAATGTGGAACTTGTTTTGCAGAGTCGGACACTATCCTGGTGTTCACAACCTTCTATAAATTATTCGGAGGAAGAACCCGCCTTGCAATGCCGAAGACAACATGCGCGCCGGACTCGTCGTCATTGAAGCCTGGTTCAGGGCTACCGAGGAGTTCCGGACTAGGGGGTGGCCGGATAGCCCAACTATCCTCATCGGCCGGACTCCAAGACTATGAAGATACAAGATTGAAGACTTCGTCCCGTGTCCGGATGGGACTTTCCTTGGCGTGGAAGGCAAGCTTGGCGATACGGATATGTAGATCTCCTACCATTGTAACCGACTCTGTGTAACCCTAGCCCTCTCCTGTGTCTATATAAACCGGACGGCTGTAGTCCATAGGTTGAACAACAATCATACCATAGGCTAGCTTCTAGGGTTTAGCCTCTTTGATCTCGTGGTAGATCCACTCTTGTAACACACATCATCAATATTAATCAAGCAGGACGTAGGGTTTTACCTCCATCAAGAGGGCCCGAACCTGGGTAAAACATCGTGTCCCTTGTCTCCTGTTACCATCCGCCTAGACGCACAGTTCGGGACCCCCTACCCGAGATCCGCCGGTTTTGACACCGACAGAGGCACTCGATACCCAGGCTCTGGTTCACGCTGGCAGGGTGAAGGAGCTGGAGGTGGAGCGGGACGGGCTGAAGGACCAGACCCTGAAGTTGGCCAAGGAGAAGAACACGCTCAACGGTGCCCTGGTGGAGGCGCAGGGCGCAGTCCTTGGCAAGGCTGAGCAGCTCTCCAAGGCCAACGACTCCATCAAGGATCTGACACTGAAGCTAGAGGGTCTTGAGAAGACGCTCTCGGAGGCCAAGGCCCGAGAGGGGACCCTAGCCAAGAATCTGGAGGCCGAGAAGCAGCTGCAGAAGAATGAGACCGCCAACCACAAAGACTTTGTGGAGGGTGAGAACCGCTGGATCGGCCGCCTTGAAGACGTTGCTGGCAGGATCACCATGCAGCTGGCCACCATGGGGATGCCAACTGCGAGGTACACTCCGGATCACAGCACGACTTCCAACGCCAGGCTGACCGTCTTCTTCGAGGGCGTCCTTGGGGCCCTCGAGCAGCTTCACTCCAACCGGGCGGCCTCTCTGGCCGATGAGTCCCGGAGGCTCTGCTGGGGTGCCATGACCAAGGTTCTGACCAAGGTGGCATACTGGAATCGCAACCTCGACTTTGATGTTGCGCTGGAGAGCTTGCCGGAGGGTGTGGACCTTGCGCCGCTCAAGGAGTGTATCGAGCCCATCATCAGCGGCATCGATAGAATCCAAAGGGTAGAGGGCCTGCGTCAGGACTAGGCACCCCGCTTCTTTTCATTGCTGCAGGTTCACAACCAAGACAATTTTTATCTTTAGTTAGAACTGCGGCAACAAGTGATGTAACATAACTCTACAGTACTTTTAAATCAGCGCATGTTATTTTCCTGTTGAATTTCTCCTTTGTATGTTCACCCTACGTTAATCGGGTAGGCTTGCCAAATACAGAACCTGTGGCGGCGCCTCAGGGACGGATCCCCAATGGCCTGCCGGGTGTGCTTGCTGCCAGACAAACCACCTTACCGCTCACAACGCGGCCGCTCGAACTGTCGAGCTTGACTTGAGTCAGAATCGAGAGCGTTGCCAATTGCGGAAGGCTACCGTGCCGTTCTTGATGCAGCCACTTAAGCCGTTGAGCGGACTCAAAACAAAGTAAGGGTGTTGCCAATAGCGGAATGGCCCCATTGCGTGCAGGTTTTCCATACAAAGGACGAGATCTTCGAGGGGAATAACCTTATATAAAAAGGAATGTTTAAAATTCGGCATAACTTAGATTTCCTGTCGCCGCGCTGGCGCCCTTCGCGCTTGCAGGCGGTGCCGTTCTCTTGGCCGTCTTCTTCCTTAGAAACCATGGCCACAAGGAACTGCTAATCTGGTTGCTAAACCAGATTCTCACAACTGCGCCCCCTACCTGGCGCGCCAAAGATGTCGGGGAAACGTCACCTATGGGATCACTTGAATCCCTTCTACGGTTGGCGGGCGCGGGGTTGTGAGAAGAGCAGGTCTAACAGGAAGCACACATATCGTTTACCCAGGTTCGGGCCACGAGGATGAGTAATACCCCAGTCCTGCTTTGGTGAATGTATTGAGTGTTCTTGGGCTCTTGAGCTAGCTACGGGGTGTAACTTGCCCAAAAGAGCCGAATCCCTCTCCAGTATGCCATGGGCCTCCTTTTATAGTCGAAAGGGGCTGCCACAGTGGCACACAGGATGTTGAAAGGACTACAGTGCTGCAAGCTTATCGCCCGTATTACAGGACAAGACGCATTTAATGCATCACTTAGGTGTCCCTTAGCTTTATCGATGACGGGAACAAGGCCCGTCCCGTCCGTCGCTGCTCCGTCTCGCTTCGACATGCGCCCAGGCCAGCGATGCGTGCGGTGCCATGTAGGCAGGTAGGCAGCTGAGGTGGCGCGGTGGCAGGGCCTTCATGAAGATCTGCATGCCACCACGCAGGTGCTTGCTGAGTTGGCGTAGAGGCCGCCCATCACAACGCAGGTGCCTGCCCAGCTGGTTGAGCTAGCAGCTGCTTGGGGACGGTCGGTGGAGTCTTGGCTGGAGCGGGCCTGGCAGTGGCCCCGCTGATGCCCTCGGCAAGGGTCTTGCCGGGGGCTCGGCAAGGGTCTTGCCGTGGCGTTGCAGTCGTTTCCGGCAAGGCGCTTGCCGGGGGTCTTCTGGATTCCCTCGGCTGGGATCCCGCGTCCTCATCTGGTCTCACATGTTTATGATCTTGACAAAGATCTGCATGCCACCACAGAGGCACCTCCCGAGCCCTGGTTCCAATTTAGCTGGTTGGCTGGTATTGGAACCCACGGGCCCAAGGGTGGCCTGCTCTGTTGGCATCTGGCAAGTTGCCCCGGCAAGGCTCTTGCCGGGGCCGTGGAGGCCGCCCTGGCAAGGGTCTTGCAGGGGGAGTCCACCTCGCCCTTTTGCTCTCATGTGTTTCTGGTCTTGGCGTGGCCTTGGTTGTCTTGCGCTTCGGCTTCTCTCCGGCTTCCCTCTTCTGCCCTGCTAGGTGTGGCCGTGGCACGTGGCTCTGACTGCCCGTGCACAAGTAAAGGGGTCAAAAGGAGAGCCCCTACTTTTGTACACCGACACCACCCTTGCCGCTTCCTCGTGAAGCTTCTAGCCCAACTCCGATGCTCCATGGGCTTTTTATGGTCCATAAAAAAATCACCGTAAAGTTTCAGCTCTTTTGGACTCCGTTTGATATTCCTTTTCTTTGAAACTCAAAAACAAGGAAAAACAAAAACTAGCACTTGGCTCTAGGTTAAAAGGTTAGTCCCAAAAATAATATAAAATAGCCTATTAATGCATGTAAAATATCCAAAACAGATAATATAATAGCATGGAACAACAAAAAATTATAAATACGTTGGAGACGTATCACGGCCGCCTCAATCGCGAGCAACCACACGCATAGAGAAGTTGAACACGCAGGGAATGATCGTCTACAAGCCGGCTGACAGTTGTGTCGCTGCGTAGAGAGCGGCCGTGTGCTACTACCTCTGTCTTGGTCCATTAGTCCCCTTTATATTCCGTGCCATATTTTGACCTTAAATTTAACCAACAAAATGTTAATGCATGTTAGTAAAATTATATAATTGCAAACTATGTTCAAATACGAATCCAACGATATAATCTTTGGCGACATGCATTTGTATTTTATTAGTTAAATCCTACTTATAAACCAGGATGGGGCCGGGGTAGTAGGTAATAATATCATAAACGTTTTTATTAGGGTTTTTGCATCTGGGCCCCTGGTGACTTAGCTCTACTCATTCATCCCCACGCTCTTAACTTTTGCTCAGTTTTCCCCACTCCCTTTCCAGAAACCCTCAGAACTGGTCACAACAGACGTTGCTGTCGGGTCAATGGCTTGACCGTTAACTCGGACGAGTAGGGCCGCGTTGGAATGTATCATCCGTTGGACCTGACAAGTGGGGCCGCATTGGGAGGTGTCGCTGTTCGACCGTTGGGCCGTGGTTTCATTGTCCACCCCTTGCATTAAACGCCTGCGCGCGCCGCCAGGACATAAGCCTACTATGCATGCACCCAGCAAAGCCTGCCTGCATGCGTTGGTGCGTGCCGCCACGATGCGCCGACCAAGCCTGCTTGCGCCGATGCGTCCGCCATGATGCACTGACCGAGCAACTTTCTTGCACGCCAGCCGCCACAGATGCAGCGACGGTCACTGCCGCTGGTTCCTGTCTTCTAGCTAGGTGGCTACATATTTGTGGCTTGTGTAAAAAAAGCGAAGTGTTCATTGTGGCTACATGCACTAGGTGGTTACTAACAAGGGAACCCTACTAACAAAGCAAGCTCTCCAAGAAAACAATCAACAAATATGTAGTCCCAATATGTAGATAGGGCCAACAAGCCCATAGCACAATCACATAGTTCAAACTAGGAAGAACTTAATAATAGAATAGATAGAAAACTTAATAATAGAACTTAATAAAACGGCCAACAAGCCCGTAGCAACTCCAACATAGTACAACTATGACTTAACATAACATGGACTAAAAAGAAGATAGAGGGTTTAGAACCCTAGCCGCCGCCTTCTCCACCTCGCCCCTCCTCCGGGCGCCCTTTTCACTGCTCCTCTGGGGCGTTGTTCATGGGGTATGGAAGAGTGTTCATGCGCGTCGCAGTGGGGAAGATGTTGGTGCACTCTGTGAACCTGTTGTGAGTGGTGAAAGTGATGAACTCGCAGCCACACTAAAACACCCGGCCGAGGAGGTAGAAGGCGTCGAATGTGTTGGTGAAGTGGGCAAGGAGAGCAACCACCACCCTGTTTTGGATGACCTCCTCGACGCGGAACATCGTTGGAGATCCCCGCGGGAGGTGGTGGTAGCCGGACGCTAGGAAGAACTCGGTGAAGTTCCTTGCGGTCCTCAACCTTGATATCGCCCACACACGTAGTGTGCGATCAACGTACACGCCAGTAGGGTAGAGCCTCTCCGGCATGGTGCGTGGGAAGCGGTAGGTTGGTCCAGTGTACTGCAAGGCTGAGGGATGTGCAGAAGAAGGAGAAGGGGTCGAAGAGCAAGAAGGGCAGATGGCAGAGGATGGGAGATGGATGAGGGATGGCAGAGGCAGAGGGTGGCTTATATAACCGTAGTGTTACGTGTTATTTGGTCGTGGCAATAACGGGGTCAAATGTGAAGTAGCCCATTTTCGAACCCACCGCAGCATCAAGAGTGTACACGCGTGGGAAACCATGGTTTGAAAACAAGAAGAAAAAGAAGCTAATTGCACACGTGGGAATCCATGGTCATATATATTATATGAACAAAAAGAGACAATTTTTGAATAGTTTGTGGCCATTTTGCATGATAAAAATGAATTTGGCCCTTATAAATTTGGTCATTTTGCATTTTTATAGAACAAAAAGAACTAAATTTTCTACGCAATGTTAATTGTTGTGTAATTTCAAACAATGCAAAAAAACAGAGCCATCACGTTCACAAAAAACAGAGCAAATGATGCAACAAAACGACGCAATTTGACGGCCCAACCAGAGCTTGGTTTACTTTTGGGCCCAATAACAACGTTTTTTTGCGGAGTCAGTGGTGGGTGAGCAGCCGAGCACAACCAACAGGATCGCCTCTCGCGGATCGCCCCATGACCCAACGATGCGGAGCCGTCCTTGTGATCCAACGGCGCGGAGGCTACACACAGCCTGCCCAGCGAATTCCTTCTAGAAGACCACATCTGAGGGTTGTCGCTTGGCACCAGGGTATGATCGGATGGCTGATGTTCAGAGCTAGGGTTAGGCGAAACCCCGCGGGGTTTAGAGGGGTTTTGAGCTGGTCAACGGGGTTTCCAAGGTTTTGACTGAGCATAACTAATTAAAAAATCGAAAAAATATGAAAGCATCGCCGTTCGTCGTTTTATAAGACACACTAATGAGGAAAAATACTAAACTTGGTATATGGTCATTTTCATGAAAAAACCCTAGCTGGCACGATCGAGGTCAAATGAGCACCATTAATTTAAAAAAAAAACCTGCGCACAATGTTTTCGTATGTGACATGTTACCAACCAAAAATCATAAACTTGGTCTATGGTCATTTTCATGAAAAAAATTTCACACATATGAGCTATCACGTACAAGATTTCATAGAGTTCAAGGAGAGGAGGTAGGGTTACCTTCTGTTTTTGTAAAATAAAAAAATAAAAAAATCACCAAAGCTTTATTTCAAAGTGAATAAGAAGGATCTGAACTTAGTTTTCCATTTTCATATTTTAAACGTGCTTTTAATAGTTTTTATATTAAAGCATATTTTTAAAAGAAAATGTTAAAATATGAAGATTAATTCAAAAAATAGTGAGACTTCGAATCTACACTATATAGATTGAATAGGTGTTAATAAAAAACATTTGGATCATTTAGAGTAGGTCCAAAAAAAACTTGATTACAAATGGGTTGTTTACCGCGTGGGAGCTCATCTGGAGCACATTTCTCAAATTCAAATTTCTTTAACCTCCTCTAAATCACCTCAAATTTTGCACACATGATCTCCTATACAAACACAGATAGTTTGCCAAGGTTTTATTTTTTTTGCATTTTTTTGAATTTATACTGTCTTGTCGAATGTCATTTCAAAACATCGGATAATGAAACATGCTGGTGGGAAAAAGCATGCATTTGATTTGATAAAATGAACAGTGAAAAAGTAGCATGTCTGATCAGTGAAGCAACACTGAAACAACATGTGTGATCATTGCAGCACCTAAACTGGTGAGAAAAGGCAGCATGTCCGATCAGTGAAGCAACATTGAAACAGCATGTGTGATAATTGCAGCACCTAAACTCATAGTTCACAACATCCAAACAGAACTAACCATACACCACATGCAAATTTAAGGACAGACAAATATAGATAGCATAATACATTAATACCATCACCATAGATTCAGTTCATCACACCATAAATAGCCACATTCAGTTTACCAAAAGTAACCCAAAAGATAAAGATAAAACATGCTGCCACATTCAGTTCATCACATCATCACATCACACCGAGTCGTGGCCTTCATGAGGGCAGCATGTCAGTCCCCGATCATGTAGTCCTCCCCGCGAATCGCTACATCCTCTGCATGAGACACAAGGTGATCGAAGTGACCATCCTTTGGCTTTGGCTTGGTGGTGCAGTAGGGGCAGTGCCACTTCTCGATCTTGCGGTTGTAGAAGGAAGCAACTCCCTTGGCCTTGATCTTCTCCACCTCCTTCATTGTGAAGGATGCGATGTTGCCCTTGTACACATCTTCTCCAGCATCATACTACACACATGAATGAATTACATTAACACATATAGATTCATATACACCATGTCAAAGTAACTAAATGAACAACCTAAATTTCAAGTAGGCTTACCTCATATTCTTCATCGTCACTAAACTCTAGATCGTACAGGTCGTATTGGGCCAGCTTCCACTTCCCCCTCAACCATCATCCTCCTGAATATACAATTACATCCATCACTAGTAAATACAGAAGGCAGTTGAAAATTTATATATGCACACATGACACATTGATCATAGGGCTAATATACTCCCAATATACTATGATCCTATTTGCATTTTCCATTGTCATGCACACACATTGAACAACAGAGCTAATATAACTACATATTGTGGACAAATTTATATACTAATGAATTAGATAACTTCTTAATCAATGGATTCCATTTGGGCATATGACATTCAAAACCCCAATCTGATTAGAATTCAAAAACAAATCTAATAGGGACCCAATCTAATAAGCATACATGTCTGTAGCATTAAAAACCTTAATCTGTGAGCATTAAAAACAAATATGATAAGCATACATATGTGTATCATTGAAGCACAAAGATCCCTATCTCTCATACAGATCTATCTAGCATTTTTGCAACGAATTTATCCAACAAACCCTAGTACAAAAAACCCCATCCCCCCAATATAGTAAACCCCGGCCCATCCATCAAACCAACTACTCTAACCATATGTACTACCGTATGAATCACAATCTAACCAATGCAACTAACTCTACAAGCTAATATCCTAAATATTGCAACTAACAAGCAAGTGCAAATACCTCATGCTCCTCGCCAGGCTGCACATCGGGGGTATCGGGATGGACTGCACCGTTCGACGCTGTCACCTTCTGCTCCGGCAGCGCTGAGGCGGAGCCCGCCACCTCCTTCTCCACATCCGCAGTGATTGCAAGTTTCTCCGCACCACCATGGATGCTGCCAACATCCGCGGTCACTGCGCCCTGCACCTCCACTACATCTCCGGCCGATGGGCCGGCGTTGCCACGATCTTCCGCCATTGGAGAGATGGAGGCGATGAAGGTGAGGAAGAGGATGCGGTGGGGGAGAGTGAGACGGTGCGGTGGAGGCAGTGGAGGAGAGCAAGATGATGCCGGTGGGGGAGAGAAAACGATGTGGCAGGGAGTGGATTTGGGGGAAAACCCTGGGGGAAATGGTAGGGGCGATGCGCCGCGAGCTGGTTCCCCCTCTTTATACGATGGGAAGTTTCGGGCATGTCCCATGGACACATGCTACCCCACGACCGCGGTCAGTTGCATGCGCCCATGTATACGAATACCACTATATGATCAGCATACAGAACCATTATACGGGTAAACGGTCAAAGGTGGACTCGGCCCTACGCAGCCCGACTCGTCAGAGTTAACGGTCAAAGGCATTGACCCGACGGCAACATTCGTTGTAACCTGTTATGAGGGTTTCGGGCAAGGGAGTGGGGAAAAGTGAGCAAAAGTTAACAGAGTGGGGATGAATGAGTATAACAATGAACCGGGGGCATAAAAATAAAAAACCCTTTTTATTAACCGTATGTGTACGTGTCTTTCCGTCCTCCTCTCGCATGTCTTGTCACCCCGCTGCCGTAGACGGCTTCGAGCGCAAGCTTGAGCAGCGTGGGGGCGTTTTTTTGGCCAACCGGTGGTGAGCCCGTTCCCGTGCAACCGCACAAGTTCCCGCGCAAGCTTCCCGCCCAACTCGGTGAAATCCCCCAAAATCCCAATGCTTACCAGCCTGATATATAAACCCTCATGGCCCAGCGAGTCCTGCGTCGCATTTTCCCCTCGCTCCCTTTAGCTTATCTCGTCTGCTTCTCCCACAATAGCCAATGGCACCATTCCATCGTCGTCGCTCAGCCACTCCGCCGTCACCGGCGGACAGCTCTAGATGGGAGGCTACACCGCGGCCGCGGCTCAGTCCTGGGCATAGTGTAGTGCGCGTGGCGTCCCTCCTGTTGGCTGTGCGGGGAACACCCACCACACGCACCGCCGCTGCTGCGCATCGGCAGCTGTTGTGGTCGCCGTTGCCGCCAACCCACCGTCTGCCGAAATGGCCGCCACACTATCGTCAAAATCCAGGGCCATCGCCCGCTCCACTGCCACAGCCCGAAGGCGAGAGGTGGCCGTCGTGGCCGCCACCCCACTGCCGAACATCATGGCCATCACATGCTCCGCCACCATGGCCCGAAGGCGGGTGGTGTGGTCGTGGCCGCCACCCCATCATCGGCTGCTGTGGCCGCCAGCCCGCTGTCGACCGCCGAGGTCATCACCCGCTCCGCCACCACCGCTCGAAGACGACATGTGGAGGTTCTTGGATGTGGGGTTCCGGCAAAACCCTTAAGGTTCGAACTCTAGGGTGCGCGCGAAGTTCTTTCCCTCTTGCCGATCTACGCCCTAGCTCGCTAAGATCTCACGGACGAACTCGACGAACTGACAACACAAGGGACACGAGATTTATACTGGTTCGGGCCGCCGTTGTGGTGTAATACCCTACTCAAGTGTGATGGTGGTGGATTGCCTCTTGGGCTGATGATGAACAGTACAAGGGGAAGAACGGCCTCCTGAGGTTGGGGCGTTCTTGTGCTTGTCGAACTTGTGCGGGTGAGGACTCGTTCAGATTAGGCCCCGTTTAGATGACTCCTACGGTGGTGGCTAGCTCTACTTATATTGGCCCTGGTCCTCTCCCCAAATATTTAGCGGGAAGGGAGCCAACAACAGTGGGCAATTTTGAAAGGGGATAGCTAGTACAAGCTATCCTGACAAAAGTGGTCTTCGCCTGCAAAAGGCTCTGGTGATGATGCCGTCTTGGGCTCCATGGTGACCTCCGTCTTGCCGTCCTGCTGGTCTTCAGTCTCGTTGCACCGATATGGAAACCTTTGCTAGATGCCTCGGTACTCCGCGCCTGCGCCTGCCTCCTTAGCACCGAAGAGGAAACAAGGACGGTGCGCACGTTGGCGCCCGCCTGGTGTCGATCGTCATGGCTCACGTCACGCGAGCCTCGCGAGGTTTGCCCCGCCTTGATATCTCCGCTCCTCGTGAGCCTGCCTGGAGTGGCCGCTCCTGAGGAAGTCTTGCATCATCCACCTCGCGAGGCTTGGCCCCTTGCGAAGGTCTTGAATGCCTTGTCGATGAAGATGGGCCGTACGGCCCGCTAGCTTAGCCACGATGTGGGCCGCGGCGAGCAAGTCCTGGGACCCCTGCTCCTGCAACACCGACAAGAGCCCCCGGGCCCAAGGTGCGCTGGCTTGGCTTTGAGGCGAAGCCAAAGGTCATCGGAGCGCCATGGCCCCAAAGCCTACGGCCTCGGTTGACGCATGGCGGTTGATTGGACGTGGGCGTCTCCGCTTCCCCATGCTGCCTTAGAATCCGCCTGGCTACGCGGCTCCCGCAACCTACACAGTTATTCCTCTGCCGCCTGCGCCTTGCTTCCCCAATCTCCCTGCTTCCTCGAGACTCTGCTTCTCCTCTCCAATCTGACTTGCCTCTTGCCCGCTAAATCGCCATGGCGCCGAAGCAAGCAGACAAGGGGAAGAAGCCCCTATTCTCGCCGAGTGCGCCCCCGGCCGTCGAGCCTGCGGTCGGTCGATCCTTGGTGCTTAACGACGAGGCCATGGACAAGGTGCGTTCAATGTTCGCTTCAAGCTTCAAAGAGTGGGGGAAGACGCTGGCCTGGCCTACATCTCACGCTCGCACTGCCCGGGCAGCCACCGAGGTCCGAATATTTATCGACGCCCTTTGGGCTGGTCTGCTTCCTACCTTCTCCGCCTTCTTCAACGCGGTGCTTGAGCATTATCAGATCCACATGCTGCATCTCGACCCCCAATCTGTGACTCTCCTGGCCGACTTTGCCTATGTGTGTGAAGCCATGGTTGGTATTGCCCCTTCTGTGGCCCTCCTTTGCCATTTCTTCTCATTGCATATGAATGCTCCCCGGCAACGCTCGGCGTGCGTGAGCTTCCAGGCCGTGGCCGCGACAGCGGGCGTAGGGATCGACTTCGAGCTTCCTCCATCCACGAGCGAGTTTCGGACACGATGGATGTTTGTCGATGCCGGGCGAAGCTCAGCCTCGCTGACGCCTCCGCTCAACCGCTGCCGTCCCCCACTCCGGCTGGAACCACGAGAGGCTCGCGAGCCCCCGTCTTGCTCCCGTCTAGTTCAGGTTGAGGAGGTTGAAGGACCGCGGTGTGACCACGCTATGATGGTGAAGGAATTCGTAAAGCGTCGGATCACCCCGCTTCAGCGCCACTCTTGCCTGATGTGGACCTTGCTTAGCAGTCAGGACCATATGAGGTTTCAGGAGTTCGGGCTCCCTCTCGGGACGCGGTAAATGGTGCTCAAGGTCCTGACGGGTGTCCCTTTACCGGATGACTTGCCTGGAAAGAACTGTCTGCTGTATCGCTGCAAGAACGAGGATGAATTTGCAGGGAGCATGGCTCCCTTTAACAAGTGGGGGCTGCGTCCGGACGGCCTGGTGGGGCCCCGCGAGAACCCTGTCCACGTGGTTCCCTTCCTCGCCGCCGGTGCCGAGCTCGCCCCAAGTGAGGGTGCAGGAGGGCGAGCTCCGACGGAGGCCGGTGGCCCAAGTGCTGAGAAGCACTTGCTGCATGGTGATCCTGGGGCGTCATCCTCGGGAGCTCGCGATCCTCCCCTGGGGCGTAGGTTACTGAGGCGACGCGGCATGCAGTTCCCGAGGTCAAAGCCCCGGAAGCCTCGGGAGGTCGTGGTGAGACGACACCCGACTGTTCACCGCAGCCGAGCACCCCTGAAGCTGTCCCTTCGAGCTCTTCCTCGGCCTCGCCCCGGGATGGCCGCCACATCCAACGCTTCGGTTGGCTTTGCGTGGATTTCGAGGAGCTCCGCAAGAGGAAAGGACCCCCGAGCGGCAACAGTATCTTCAGGCCGTTGAAGTGGAGAAAGTACTTCACTGTCGATGAGTAAGTACTGCACCTTGCGATTTCCTGATTGTTGCTTTCCTTCCTGACGCTAGCTCCTCAGGACCCCTTCTGCCAAGGCCATTGGGTCCCTCGTGAAGCAATTCCCGCCTTCCTCGGCATCCCCGTCGGCCTTGGGTACCCCGAGCTTGCACGTTGCACCCAAAGTGGGGCCGACCGAGCGGGTGCACTCGCCTTCTCGGTACCTTAAATCTGCGGCCCCGTGGTCCTTCCCTCATGGTCCAGCTTGGAGCTTGGCGGGCATGCCCCGGGCCCCTCCTTTGATCATGGACGTTGGCTGGTTGGCTTCGGCCTGTAGCCCTTCTTCAAGCAGCGGGCCCCAACTGGCTGGGGCCCCTCACGAGGTCGGGCCGGCGTCTGGAGCGGCACCACCCCCCTGCCGAGAGGGGAGGCGCCACCGCACGCCCCGCCCGCAGCCCCAGTGGCAGAGGACGAGGTGGGGCGTCGCCTGGAGTCCGAAGGCGGGCGTCGTTAAATCATGAGCTCTTCCAGGAGGCGATGGGCGCGATGAGTTGGCTGGGCGAAGAACTTGTGGGTGTCGACTCGCGTATTGAGGCTATAGGCCTTCGGCTGACGGAGGAGTGGCGTAAGCTGAGGGTGGCCATCAACCTAGGCCGCTACTAGCATGATCTTGACAATGCGAAGGCCGAGGCGTCCCTCAAGGTTGCCCGTGGGGCTTGCTCCCGGGCCTTGGAGGAGGCTCGCGGGGCTGACTATCGTCGCGAGGCTGCAGAAAAGCGCGCGTGGGAGCTCCAAGCTTGGAGCGCGTCCCTCGAGCGCCAGGTCGAACCGCGCAGAGCCGCCCTTGCGTCACTGAGGGGGACGCCCACAGAAGAAGAGGGGGTTCGGAGGCATGAGGAGGCACTGGCTCTTGAAGCCGTGGAGCACAACCTTGAGCTCGAGCAACTGGAGACGAGGGAGCGCCAAGTTGCCCAGGCCGAAGATGTCGTCGGGGCTCGCGAGGCCAAGGTCCAGGAGGAAGTCGATCGCCAGGTGGCCCGGGTTCGCGCGGATCTTGAAGGTCGGAATGACCTGAAGCTGACGCTTGGAGGAACTGAGGTGGCAGGTAGGACCGCCGCTCTCAGGCACATGTTAGACGAGGCGGAGAGACGTGGGGAGGCCACGCCTGCCACCTTGGCCACAGGGCAGGCGAACTTGGCCTCCACCCGCACTGAACTGCTTCAGCTTCAGAAACGGGTTGAAGACGCCGAGGTCGTCGCGCGGCAAAACAAGGAGGAGGTGCTAGAGAGGCGGACGCTGGAGCGCGTTCACGCTCCCATGCTTCAGGGTCTTCGAAACAGGGCCAACACTCCCTGGGCCATGTTTGTGATGCGAACGCCCCCCCACCCTCAGGTGAATGACTACGCCAGTAACCTCCGCTTCTTCAATGATGTGGTGACACGCCTGGAGGCCCGATCAGACGAAACTTGCAGGCTCGTGGAAGAGAGGAGCCGCGGCCTGCTCAAGCGCGCTTTCTCCCGTGTCTTCAGCCACCTCCTGAATGCCAACCCTGACTTTGACTTCGACGCCGCCATCTCCCCCGTACCCACGGGCGTTCAGGACGACCTGGCGCGGTGGGTAGAGGACAACGTGGACGCATTGTTCAAGGCCTTCACTTCAGAGGACGACGCGGTGGTGGTCATTGCAGATGGAGGCGACGTGGTCGATGATGGGGACGTCGATGCTGATGACGGTGGCGGCGACGCCGATGATGGTGACAGCGATGCGAGCGGCGCGTCGAAGACGACACGGAGGACACGGTGAGCGATATATCTGGCTAATTCCTGATCTCCTTACTGCTTCACCCTGTATGCAAAAACTCGGGCGTGGCCCCTTAAAGATTGTGAGAGCATTTTGGGAGGGGGAGCCAGACATCGTGGCCGCGGAGCGTCGGCAAGTCGATTGGTGGAGAAGAAGCTCCGGTGCACCCCTACCTGGCGCGCCAAATGTCGGATGTGGGGTTCCGACAGAACACTTAAGGTTCAAACTCTGGGGTGCGCGCGAAGTTCTTTCCCTCCTACCGATCTACGCCCTACCTCGCTAAGATCTCGTGGACAAACTCGACGAACTCACGACACGAGGGACACGAGATTTATACTGTTTCGGGCCACCGTTGTGGTGTAATACCCTACTCCAGTGTGGTGGTGGTGGATTGCCTCTTGGGCTGATGATGAACAGTACAAGGGGAAGAACGGCCTCCTGAGGTTGGGGCGTTCTTGTGCTTGTCGAACTTGTGCGGGTGAGGACTCGTTCAGATTAGGCCCCGTTTAGATGCCTCCTACGGTGGTGGCTAGCTCTACTTATATTGGCCCTGGTCCTCTCCCCAAATATTGAGCGGGAAGGGAGCCAACAATAGTGGGCAATTTTGAAAGGGGACAGCTAGTACAAGCTATCCTGACAAAAGTGGTCTTCGCCTGCAAAAGGCTCTGGTGATGACGCCGTCTTGGGCTCTCTAACGCCTCGAGACCGACGCTTCAGAAGACTTCCATATTTTTCGTGATCACCGTGTGTTTCTTTCATGCTTGCTCTTTTATTTTTGCATTGCATCATGTCATCATGTCATCATGCCATCATGTCATTAATCTTTGCATCTCAACTCAACTAATAAATTGCATAGATGGTTGATCTATTTAAATCCAGGGAAGGGTGACTTCTCTTTATAACATATCCTCCCAATATTAGGGAGCTATATTAAATATTTCTTTAAATTTGGAGATCACCATAACACACTTGCAAATTATCCCAATGCCTTTGTTATCTTAATTCTTGGTCTCCAACCTTGCCATATATTCTTTCATCATATTCTGGAGCTCCACCAAAAATCCGAACATTTTTTTTGGACCTTCTCAACCCTCACTTCCTATTCAAATCATTTGAATTTAAATCCAATGAGATTGAATTCAAATCTTTCGATCATGGCCTTTTTCTATTTTCTCGGAACAAGCACATTCTTGTGAGTCCGGGAAAATTATCTGCGTGTCCAACTTCTTCCCCTAACCCCTCTTTATTTTCTTTCTTAATCTCTGTTTTCTTCTTTACTTTTAGTAGTGAGAGAGAGCCCAGCCGCAACCTGCAGCCAGGCTGGCCCATTTGCGTCAAGCCTAGCCCAGCGCCTATCTAACCCTAGCCCCGACCCCTTCCTCTTGATCTCTCCCTAGTCTCGATCCTCTCCTCCCTCCTTGCGCCGTCAGGAAGAGAGACAGAGAGGAGCGAGCGCCCCGCGCCCGATCTCCTCCGCCCCACCGACGAGCCTTCGCTCTGCCTCGCCTCCTGCTTCCCCGTGTTGCTCGCTCGCTCATCGTGGCTGCCCCAAGTTCCTCAAGAAGCCGCGCCGCCCGCCTCTGGCCACGACTCAGGCGAGATCCGGGCAGCCCCGCGCTGGAGCCGTCGTTCCCGCACCGCTGCAGCGCCATCTTGCTCCCTCCTACCGCGAGCTCCACCTCCCATGGCTGCCGCCGCCGTCCTGCCTACCTCACTGGAGCGCCCCGCCGCCTCGGGTCTCCTCCGCCTGGTTCCTCTCGCGTCGCCACCCGCAGGTTCCGGCCCTGCCTCAAGCGCCCCCGCGCCCCTACTTTGAGCCGCCAGGGTCGTGGGTCGCCGGATGCCGCCTTCTTTGCTTCGAGCTGCCTCCCGCGCCTCGATCTCCTTCAAGACAGGCCGGGTCCATCTTCCTGCACCCGTTCCCCGTCTCCGGCGCCGCGCTAGACCTCCCGCACGCCTCGCTATCTGCTGCTGCGCAGCCGTGTTCCTGCTTCAAGCAGGCAAAGGGTCGATCCACCACCAGCGCTCGCCTCTGCCGTGGACCTCCCCAGCGAGGCCCATCTGTGTCATCCGCCCCGGCCTCCTGCACTCGTACCGGACCATGACGCCCCGCTGTCATCATGCACCTCCACTTGTCGTTGCTATTGACGCAAGTCCCACTTCAACAAGTGTACCTCTACTTCGGATTCACCAAGTACCCCTCCGGATGCGCCTAGTTCGACTACATGGACCGCCAAGTTCCTCTACTGTCGACCCGAACATCTACGAACCGTGTACGTCTACCGTTGCTGTGGATCCGACAAGATGCGTGTATAACTACTTCCACTACGACCGTCGCGAGAACGTCTACTTCCACTACGAACTTGATCCGTTTCGAAAATGCACGCTTCAAAGGTATAACCCCGAGACGATGCCCGTGAACAAATGCATGTGTTGTATGAGATGCCCGTGGTTGCATTGTGTTCGAGTTGTCATTGCACGTTTCTCCTAGTTTGCCATGCCACTAACCCATGGGAACCCGGTAGTCGGGAGCACCCCACCATCTCTAGCATGTTTCGCACATCCGCACGCTTCCTTTTGCGCCGGTATCTCCACGAGCTACCGGAACCGATATGTTACCGTGGCATCATTTTCGGATTTGTTGCCGTGGCACCCCTTTATTCCACCATGGTGACAAATGCTTCATAACATGCTCATGTCAACATTTTCATAAAAAGGCATAAAACTTGCATCGTCATCCGCATCATGATAACAACATTTAAAAATGTTTATAATGTTGTTTCCTTTAAATTGCTATTCATGCATATGGGGATTTTTCCGGAATTGTTGTTATTATTTCTGGTCTCATTTAAACTTGCCTAAATAGTTAGATTAATTATACTTCACCTCTTGCCATGTTAACCGGCATTTAATTTTACCTTGTTCCTAAACGAGAGCAAACTAAATAACTTGAATGTGGTGTTTCGTCAATATGCAAGTCATTGCATATTGAGCTCCACTTAATTTGTAGTGTTGTTTGTCGCACTTTGCCATCCCATGCTCATTAAATCAGACATGCATCATACTTGATTGTGCATCATGTCGTGTTTATGTGATAGTTGTTTACTATGTTGTTTGCTTCTTTTCGGGTTGCTTCTCTCATTAGCTTCAGCTTCGTTCCGGAGTTGTGAGAATTCGTTCGACTACGTTCGTTTGTCTTCTTCATGGACTAGTTCTTCTTCCTTATGGATCTCGTGCAAGATGACCATACCCTCGAAGTCACTTCTATCTTTGCTTGCTAGATGCTCGCTCTTTTGCTATGCCTATGCTATGATGCCTACCACTTGCTTATCGTGCCTCCCATATTGTCATGTCAAGCCTCTAACCATCCTTTCCTAGCAAACCGTTGTTTGGCTATGTTACCGCTTTTGCTCAGCCCCTCTTATAGCGTTGTTAGTTGCAGGTGAAGTTGAAGTTGGTTCCATGTTGGAACATGGATATTTTGGGATATCACAATATCTCTTATTTAATTAATGCATCTATATACTTGATAAAGGGTGGAAGGCTCGGCCTTTCCGCACGGTGTTTTGTTCCACTTCTTGCCGCCTAGTTTCCGCCATACCGGTGTTATGTTCCTTGATTTTATGCTCCTTACACCGTTGGGTGATTTATGGGACCCCTCGACAGTCGCTTTGAATAAGACTCCTCCAAAGAAGGCCCAACCTTGGTTTTACCATTTTCCTACCACCTACACCTTTTCCTTGGGTTTTCATGAGCCCAAGGGTCATATTTATTTTAGCCCCCCGGCCGTTGCTCCCTCTGGGTCTTTGGTCCTAAACGAAAGCAGTCATGAGGCCACCTTGGGGAGACTTGAGGCTTGGTTTTACTCGTAGGATGTCTCATCCGGATGTGCCCCGAGAACTAGATATGTGCGCTCTTATCGGGATTTGTCGGCTGTCAGGCGGCTTTGGTCGGGTCTTGTTTTACCATTGTCGAAATGTCTTGTAAAACCAGATTCCAAGACAGATCGGGTCTTCATGGGAGAAGGAATATCCTTCGCCGACCGTGAGAGCTTATAATGGGCTAAGTTGGGACACCCCTGTGGTATTATCTTTCAAAGCCGTGCCGTGGTTATGAGGCGTATGGGAATTTGTTAATGTCCGGTTGTAGAGAACTTGACACTTGACTTAATTAATAATACATCAATCAAGCGTGTAGCCGTGATGGTCTCTTCTCGGTGGAGTCCGGGAAGTGAACACGGTTTGAGTTATGCATGAACGTAAGTAGTTTCGTGATCACTTCTTGATCACTTCTAGCTTCACGATCGTGCTTTGCTTCTCTTCTCGCTCTCTTTATGCGTATGTTAGCCACCATATATGCTTAGTGCTTGTCGCAGCTCCACCTCATTACCCCATCCTTCCTATAAGCTTAAATAGTCTTGATTTCATGGTGTGAGATTCTTTGAGTCCTCGTGACTCACAGATTCTACCAAAACAAAGCAGGTGTGCCGACGATGCCAGTCAAGGTGTGACGCAACCGAGCTCAAGTGGGAGTTTGACGAGGAACGTGGTCGTTACTATGTTTCTTTTCCGGATGATCAGTAGTGGAGCCCAGTTGGGACGATCGGGGATCTAGCATTTGGGGTTGTCTTCTTTATTTTGGTTCCGTAGTCAGACCTTGATTTTACTATGTTTGATGGATGTTTAATTTATGTATTGTGTGAAGTGGCGATTGTAAGCCAACTCTTTATCCCATTCTTGTTCATTACAAGGGATTGTGTGAAGATGACCCTTCTTGTGACTAAACCACTATGCGGTTATGCCTCTAAGTCGTGCTTCGACACGTGGGAGATATAGCCGCATCGTATGCTGACAAGTTGGTAATCGAGCCATCCCGACTTAGGAGCCCCCGCTTGATCGAATCACGGGCGTTGTTGAGTCTAGAAAAAAGTTTTGAGTCTTAGGATTATATATATCGTAGAGTAGGATTCTTTTTACTCCCCAGACCCTTCGTCACTCTGGTGAGGCCCCCTGACGTAGAAGTTTTGACTCCACTCTCCTCAAATTTCACTAAAAAAAAATTTTAGGATCACGCGGGTATCTTGGAATCGTTCTGATGGTTTGGTGACGAGAACATTGTTCTTGGTGCCTCCTAACATTTAGGGGTTGTGGCAGTGTCCCGGGGAGTTGAGCTCCGAGGTGTTGTCGTCACAATTTTATCGCTAGTTCTCGAATAATTGAAGTTTCACGACATCGAAAATCTCTTTTATGCAGCTGTTGGTGAGATAACCTCGATAACCCAGTACTGGGGCGAGCTCGAGCGTATTGCCATAACTCGTATAACGGATGCTTTTCGAATGTTGAGGTAAACAATTTCCGAAGGTTTCTTGGTTATGTGTTGAAGGATGGATACATCTGGATCTAGGTATTGTTAGTTTGGGTGAGATATATTATTCCCTCAGATCCCCAACACCGATTGCATAACCGTAAAGTTTCGAGTTTATAAGTGGGAATTCAAGTATTTCAGAGGATATCTTCTCCAACACACACATGATAATGATATGGGATCTATCATATGTTTGTTTCCGGCTTATTCTGCAAGCCAAATCCTTTGTTTTTTGTTTTGTTTTGTGGTATTCGAGTTGCTTCAATGCCAAGCGTTGATCCCATACCTTCCCTAAAGGGTGTTCTCATATTTCTATGCGAATACTAATCCTTCTTGATCATTGAGGTTGCCATGTTAATTCTTTTCAACTGGTGTGCTTCTCTTCAAGTGGATCCGATCATTGCAACATTCGCAAGATCATCACTCCATTTTTTTCTCAACGGTGTTTGTTTCAACCGTCCCAAGTTGCCTTTGTTTTTCCCGCCCTCCCACCCTTTTCGTCAAGGACTCATATGTCCCTAACCAAGTATCCATTTTATTGAGTGAAGTTTCTTCATTCTTTTCCTTTAATGTTTTTATCCGGTGATTTCTCATCAAGACGCTAAGGAAGCTTCAACTTTATCATTGTTCCATTCTAATTTTCTTCTCCGGTGGATCCAATTCAAGCTTTCAGTGTTGATCATACTCCTTTTCTCATTTCAAGTGCTTTCTTATGCCGGTGTATCTCTTAATCATCCACCTCTTGCTATTCATGTTTATCTAGAGTGCTGAAGATATCCCAGAAGATTCAAGTTTCTATTCATAATCCTTTCAAGCTATTTCGAGGTCTTACCTTACTTAAGCCATTTAATTCAACCGGCGCAATCTATCTTTTAAATCGTTCAGGGTGTATCTTTTGAGTGGGCCCTGACCCACATGTCTTTTTCCAGGATCTTACCTGACTCTTTTAAATTTTTTTCCGGAGCTATTCTCAAATCTTTTCAAAGTTTGACGTAAGAATGGGTTATCATCAGACATATGTCTTCTTCAAGATATTTCAAATTCTTTTCATTGTTGGTTCAACCTTTTCAATTTTCATTCCGGAGTGTCTCAACAATTTATGGTGGTGTTTCTCATCGTCATTCTCAACATTTGAAGACCGAAGAAGAGTTTCGCTTAAATCTTGCTCCATTCTCTTCAAGATTCATGGTTCTAGCTTGAGGCCATCCTCTCATAATTGTTTTCGATTATGAGAATTATTTTCACCCATCCGAAGCATTTCAGGAGTCTTTTCAGTTTGATTTTTCGGAGCCCATCATCTTAGAATTATTCATTCAAGCTTTCAGCTCTCGTTCTCCAAATCATACCGGTGCATCATTCAAATATTATCTAATCAGCTCGGGATCTCTGCGTTCACTTGTATCTAAATTCTCTCAAGTATCTTCGGTCATTTTCTAATTCTTCCCGATGTTTTTTTATCTTTTCTTCGTTCATTTTCAATTCTTATGGTGGTTCGTTCAAGAGTTCTCTTCCTTCTTTATCATATAGATTCATTCGTTCTTTCCAACCCTACCGGTCGTTCGTTGAAGACCTTCCCAAGTTTGCGCCATATCTATCTTAATCCTTTCTACGGGAATAAGTAGTATGCCAAATCCATTGCTTGTCGTCAATTTAATTGGTGAAGGATGAGCATAATGTAATTCTTATTCTTGTTTCATTGAGTAAATTCAATTCCTTATTCCGGAGGTTCGTCAAAATTCTTGATTTCATTTGTTCATCTTTCTTTCATGAGTTCCAAGTTTTCTCGGTTATATCATTTCAAAGCTTCATCTTATCATTGCAAGGCTTCACTTTGTGTTTTAAACTTCTCTTTCTTTCTATCATCCTTTTATTACCAGAGTTCTTCATGGAGTTTCTTCATGGTGGTTCATCAAGGATTTAATTCATTCTCGAAGTGTTCTCAAGATTCTTGTTGGAAGAGCTCAAATATTCTTCTTCCTGCATTCCAAAGTGCAATTCGTTCTACCTTATCATTTGAGGTGGTGTTATGTCATTCTTGACAATTTGAGTTCGCGTTTCATGATTCACATGTTGTCAAGAATGAGATATTTTAAATCCACCAATCTCTTCGGTTGATTTATCTCGTGTCATGTTTCACCTAAAGCCTTCCCTAAGGAATGTTGCTAGTATGGTGCTTATCAATGATCCAAGTTTTCTCCTATCCTCTTGGTGAAAGAAGTTTTTCATCGCCTTGGTGCTCTTACTCAAACCAATGGCTACCTTTAGTGGCCGTTTGTCACCTCATAATTTTGAGTTGTCTTCCATAAGCCCACATCAAGCTTATCCTTTCGTTGTTGATAATCCAACAACTCTGTTCTAGCATTTGTTGTAAGCATGCTCTCTCAAGATCTTGTTTCTCTCCGTTCATTTCTTTCCATTCTTTCTTTCTTCCGGAGGCATTGCAATGTTGTCCTCTTCACTCATCATCTCGAATTGTGAGGACTGTGTTCTCTTCGTGCTTATCCATGTAATCGGAGTGTCGTGCCCTCTTTTCAAGTTCTTCCCATTTTGTCAAGTTTTACTTCCCTTCTCAACCGGAGTGTTGTGTCATCTCTTCAAGTTCTTTTCATCGTATCAAGTTTTCCTTCTTCTTTCAGTCGGAGTGCTGTCCAAATTATATCATTCATAATCCTACTCTATCTTGTTTTAACCGGAGTGGCTTCTAAATCTATCTTGTCCCCTAAGCTCTTGGTTCTCATCATGTTCTTTGTTCTTCTCTGCTAACGCAGTGTTTGCAATCTCGTTCACCTCCATTTTATTCTTTCTTTCGATTTGTTTAACCTCTCAAGGCTTGTGGTTTCACTCGTTTGTCAAAGAAGCAACATTGTTTTACCTCTTGTACTTCCGTTTCTCCCTGGTGCCATTCTTAGATCTCGGGTTTATGTGATAGTTGTTTACTATGTTGTTTGCTTCTTTCCGGGTTGCTTCTCTCATTAGCTTCAAATTTTCGCTCCGTGAGTTGTGAGAATTGCTCGACCACGCTCGTTTGTCTTCTTCATGGACTAGTTCTTCTTCCTTGCGGGATCTCAGGCAAGATGACCATACCCTCGAAGTCACTTCTATCTTTGCTTGCTAGATGCTCGCTCTTTTGCTATGCCTATGCTATGATGCCTACCACTTGCTTATCGTGCCTCCCATATTGCCATGTCAAGCCTCTAACCATCCTTTCCTAGCAAACCGTTGTTTGGCTATGTTACCTCTTTTGCTCAGCCCCTCTTATAGCGTTGTTAGTTGCAGGTGAAGTTGAAGTTGGTTCCATGTTGGAACATGGATATTTTGGGATATCACAATATCTCTTATTTAATTAATGCATCTATATACTTGATAAAGGGTGGAAGGCTCGGCCTTCTGCCTGTGTTTTGTTCCACTCTTGCCGCCCTAGTTTCCGTCATACCGGTGTTATGTTCCTTGATTTTATGCTCCTTACACTTGGGTGATTTATGGGACCCCCTCGATACCGCTTTGAATAAGACTCCTCCAGCAAGGCCCAACCTTGGTTTTACCATTTTCCTACCACCTACACCTTTTCCCTTGGGTTTTCGCGAGCCCAAGGGTCAGATTTATTTTAGCCCCCCCGGGCGATTCTCCTCCTGGGTGCCGGGTCCAAACGAGAAGATCATGGGCCACCTTGGGGAGACTTGAGGCTTGGTTTTACTCAGAGGATGTCTCATCCGATGTGCCCCGAGAACGAGATATGTGCAACTCTTATCGGGATTTGTCAAGACAATCGGTGCTTTCTTTGGGCTTGTTTTACCATTGTCGAAATGTCTTGTAAACCGGGATTCCGAGACAGATCGGGTCTTCCCGGAGAAGGAATATCCTTCGTTGACCGTGAGAGCTTATAATGGGCTGTTGGGACACCCTCGCAGGTATTATCTTTCAAAGCCGTGCTGCGGTTATGAGGCGTATGGGAATTTGTTAATGTCCTTGTAGAGAACTTGACACTTGATTTAATTAATAATACATCAACCGTGTGTGTAGCCGTGATGGTCTCTTCTCGGTGGAGTCCGGGAAGTGAACACAGTTTGAGTTATGCATGAACGTAAGTAGTTTCAGGATCACTTCTTGATCACTTCTAGCTTCACGACCGTGCTTTGCTTCTCTTCTCGCTCTCTCTTTTGCGTATGTTAGCCACCATATATGCTTAGTGCTTGCTGCAGCTCCACCTCATTACCCCATCCTTCCTATAAGCTTAAATAGTCTTGATCTCGCAGTGTGAGATTGCCGAGTCCTCGTGACTCACAGATTCTACCAAAACAGCTTGCAGTGCCGACGATGCGGTCACGGTGACGCAACCAAGCTCAAGTGGGAGTTCAACGAGGAACGTGGTCGTTACTATGTTTCTTTTCCTGGATGATCGTGAGTGGAGCCCAGTTGGGACGATCGGGGATCTAGCATTTGGGGTTGTCTTCTTTATTTTGGTTCCATAGTCGGACCTTGATTGTACTCTGTTTGATGGATTTTAATTTATGTATTGTGTGAAGTGGCGATTGTAAGCCAACTCTTTATCCCATTCTTGTTCATTACATGGGATTGTGTGAAGATGACCCTTCTTGCGACTAAACCACCATGCGGTTATGCCTCTAAGTCGTGCTTCGACACGTGGGAGATATAGCCGCATCGTGGGCGTTACAGGCTCCATGGTGACCTCCGTCTTATCGTCCTGCTGTTCCTCGGTCTCGTTGCACCGATATGGAAACCTTTGCTAGATGCCTCGGTACTCCGTGCCTGCGCCTGCCTCCTTAGCACCGAAGAGGAAACAAGGACGGTGCGCATGTTGGCGCCCGCCTGGTGTCGATTGTCATGGCTCACGTCACGCGAGCCTCGCGAGGTTTGCCCCGCCTTGATATCTCCGCTCCTCGCGAGCCTGCCTGGAGTGGCCGCTCCTGAGGAAGTCTTACATCATCCACCTCGCGAGGCTTGGCCCCTTGCGAAGGTCTTGAACGCCTTGTCGATGAAGATGGGCCGTACGGCCCGCTAGCTTAGCCACGCTGTGGGCCGCAGGCAGGCAAGTCTCGGGACCCCCGTTCCCAGAACACCGAAAGTAGCCCCCGGGCCCAAGGTGAGCTCGGGATTGGCTTCGAGGCAAAGCCAAAGGTCAAGTATGGAGCGCTGCGGGCCCCAAAAGCCTTCGGCCTCGGTTGACGTGTGGCGGTTGATTGGACGTGGGCGTCTCCGCTTCCCCATGCTGCCTTAGAATCCGCCTGGCTACGCGGCTCCCGCAACCTACATAGTTATTCCTCCGCCGCCCGCGCCTTGCTTCCCCAATCTCCCTGCTTCCTCGAGACTCTGCTTCTCCTCTCCAATCTGACTTCCCTCTTGCCCGCTCCATCGCCATGGTGCCGAAGCAAGCAGACAAGGGGAAGAAGCCCCTATTCTCGCCGAGTGCGCCCCCGGCCTACGTCTCACGCTCGCACTGCTCGGGCAGCCACCGAGGTCCGAATCTTTATCGACGCCCTTTGGGCTGGTCTGCTTCCTCCCTTCTCCGCCTTCTTCAACGCGGTGCTTGAGCATTATCAGATCCACATGCTGCATCTCGACCCCCAATCTGTGACTCTCCTGGCCGACTTTTCCTATGTGTGTGACGCCATGGTTGGCATTGCCCCTTCTGTGGCCCTCCTTTGCCATTTCTTCTCATTGCATCTGAATGCTCCCCGGCAACGCTCGGGGTGCATGAGCTTCCAGGCCGTGGTCGCGACAGCGGGCGCAGGGATCGACTTCAAGCTTCCTCCATCCACGAGCGAGATTCGGACACGATGGATGTTTGTCGATGCCGACGAGCTCAGCCCCCTGCTTGACGCCCGTCTTGCTCCCGTCTAGTTCATGTTGAGGAGGTTGAAGGACCGCGGCGTGACCATGCTATGGTGGTGAAGGAATTCGTAAAGCGCCGGATCGCCCCGCTTCAGCGCCACTCTTGCCTGATGTGGACCTTGCTCAGCAGTCAGGACCATATGAGGTTTCAGGAGTTCGGGCTCCCTCTCGGGACGCGGTAAATGGTGCTCAAGGTCCTGACGGGTGTCCCTTTACCGGATGACTTGCCTGGAAATAACTGTCTGCTGTATCGCTGCAAGAACAAGGATGAATTTGCAGGGAGCATGCCTCCCTTTGACAAGTGGGGGCTGCGTCCGGACGGCCCGGTGGGGCCCCGCGAGAACCATGTCCACGTGGTTCCCTTCCTCGCCGTCGGTGCCGAGCTCGCCCCAAGTGAGGGTGCAGGAGGGTGAGCTCCGACGGAGGCCGATGGCCCAAGTGCTGAGGAGCACTTGCTGCATGGTGATCCTGGGGCGTCGTCCTCGGGAGCTCGCGATCCCTTCCCGGGGGCGTCGGTTACTGAGGCGACGCAGCATGCGGTTCCCGAGGTCAAAGCCTCGAGAGGTTGTGGTGAGACGACACCCGACTGTTCACCGCAGTCGAGAACCCCTAAAGCTGTCCCTTCGAGCTCTTCCTCGGCCTCGCCCCGTGATGGCCGCCACGTCTAGCGCTTCGGTTGGCTTTGCGTGGATTTCGAGGAGCTCCGCAAGAGGAAAGGATCCCCGAGCGGCAACAGTATCTTTGGGCCGTTGAAGCGGCGAAAGTACTTCGCTGTCGATGAGTAAGTACTGCACCTTGCGATTTCCTGATTGCTACTTTCCTTCCTGACGCTAGCTCCTCAGGACCCCTTCTGCCAAGGCCATTGGGTCCCTCGTGAAGCAATTCCCACCTTCCTCGGCATCCCCGTCGGCCTTGGGTACCCCGAGCTTGCATGTTGCGCTCGGAGCGGGGCCGATCGAGGGGGTGCACTCGCCTTTTCGGTGCCTTAAATCTGCGGCCCCGTGGTCCTTCCTTCATGGTCCAGCTTGGAGCTTGGCGGGCATGCCCCCGGCCCCTCCTTTGATCAGGTACGGTAGCTGGTTGGCTTCGTCCTGTAGCCCTTCTTCAAGCGGCGGGCCCCGACTGGCCGGGGCCTGTCACATCCCTAGCGTTACCTTGCACTAGGCTAGCACTTGCCTGTTGCATCATGTCTAAATTATTTTGAAACTTGAAATGGGGATTGATCAAACCCTAGCACCAGATCAAATCAAATAGGTTCAACATAAAACATTTTCAATGAACCGAAATGCCCTTCTAAAATGTTCATCACCTCTCGCTTTGGTCTTAAACCACTCACAAAAGTGATGCACAAATTTCTAGGTCACTCTAAGGTCATCGGATTAAATCTTTAGTTATTTGAGTTTGGGCATTTAAATTATATAAAATATTTCAAATGCTCAAATAACCCCAGACTAAAATGTTCCATGCTAGATATATTCCAAGTAGTGGCCATGTGCAGTTTGGTGATTTTTGGAGTTGCCTAAGTACTTTTAGAAATGCAACAAACCTACAGAAATAAAAATAAAACAGAAACACAATTAGCAGAGAGAGAGAGAGAGCAGCACCTGGGCCTATTACCTAGCACCACCAGAGCCCACCTGGCTGGCCCAAATTGGCCAAATTCAGCCCACCACCGCTTTCCTCCCTGTCGCCTTCCCTTGCCAGAGGACGAAGCGTGTGTCGGCTGCCATGAGCACGCTGGGCCCAGCCACCTCCCGCTTGCTTGCCGCTGCTGGAGTCGGTCCTGAGCGCCACGTGCATCGCCTGACCCTCCTCGACCTCTCTCACTCTCCCTCGGCTTCCTCCCCCTTCTCTGCTCTCTCCCCGCACGCGCCCGAGCGGAGCTAGTCGCCGCCGTTCACCACCATCGCGGCCACTCCTGTTGTTCTATGTTGACATTAGAAAATTTTGAAAGCAAGAAGAGGCAATGGATATCGTTTCGTCCCTAAAGGTGGCACGTTCCCTACCGAAACTACCAAGATTTGTTGTGAGAAGCTCTGGTTTGTGAGAAGTTTATACCCAAACCTGCCCCAAATGGGACAAAAAATTTACCACGGCATGTTGGTGCCGCTCCATGATAGCATGCCAAGTTTCCTGGATTTCAGACGAGTTTTGTATTTATTAGAATTTGAAAACCATGTATCTCAATGTTTGCGGCTGATGGTGGCAAGGTGCTTGACATTCATTCCCATTTATTGCATGGGACCTAAGCATGCACCCAAGGACACAGATTTGATTTTTCAACCAATTTATATGCACTGGAGCATGTGCATGTAGTTCACATTTGAATTATGCACATAAAATGCCTGGAAAACCCAGTTAATGTATAAAAAATGTCTAAACAAACCCCGAAAAATTCCAAAATTTAGCACAACACTCCTGTTGTTCTATTTTGACACTAGAAAAATTTTGAAAGCAAGAAGAGGCAACAGATATCTTTTCGTCCCCAAATGTCCAAACGAACCTCGAAAATTCCGAAATTTAACACAACACTCATGTTGTTCTATGTTAACAATATAATTTTTTTTGAAATCAAGAAGAGGCAACGGATATCGTTTCGTCCAAAAAGGTGAAATGTTCCATAACGTAACCATGAGGCTTGTTGTGAGAAGCTTATACCCAAACCTTCCCCAAATGGGATAATATTTTTACCACACATGTTGATGCCGTTCCATGATATCATGTCAAGTTTCATGAATTTCAGATGAGTTTTCGATTTACTAGAATTTTAAAACCATGTATCTCAGTGTTAGCGGCCGAGCCACAGTGGCAAAGGTGTTTGACATTCATTCCCATTTCTTGCATGGCACCTACGCTTGCAACCAAGGACAAATTTATTTTTCAGCCAGTTTATATGCACTGGAGCATGTGCATGTAGTTCAAATTTCAATTATGGACATAATGCATAGAAAACTCCGTTAATGTATAAAAATGTCCTAGCGAACCACGAAAAATCCCAAAAAATGACACAATACTCCTATTGTTCTACGTTGACACTAGAATTTTTTTGTAATTAAGAAGAGGCAACATATATCGTTTCGTCCACAAAGGTGACACGTTTCCCTACCGGAACCATGAGGCTTCTTGTGAGAAGCTCTGGTTTGTGAGAATCTTATACCATAACCTACCCCAAATGGGATAATATTTTTTACCCCAGCATGTTGATGCCACTCCATGATAGCATGCCAAGGTTCATGAATTTCAGACGAGTTTTGGATTTACGAGGATTAAAAAAGCAAGTACTTCAATGTTGCCGGAGAGCCACGACGTCGTGGTCTTTGAAATTCATTCCCATTTCTTGCATGGGACATAAGCATCAAACCATGGGCACATATATGATTTTACAACCCATTTTGGTGCACCGGAGCATGTGCATGTAGTTTAATTTTGAACCATACACCTGAAATACCTAGAAAACCAAGTTAATGTATAAAAATGTCCAAACGAACCCTGAAAAATTCCAATTTTTTTACGACACACCTATAGTTGCATGTTCACTGCAGATAAAAGTTCTAGCAATTCAAACACCCTCCTTTGCCAATGTGACCCCATTATGTAATTCAAATCAAGATGAAAAATCAAGTAGATCGCACACATTTAATTATCACCAACTGTGTGAGATGGAACACTAAATATCTTGGAGCACCGCCAGAGTATAGTACGCATATGGCTTACACGAGAAGGTGCTTCAGCTACAGTCCACAGGCGGCGTGTCAAGTACACTAGATCGCTCTCCAAATATCATTTCACTATTCAATCGTCGCCGGTGAAAGATGGGGATGTGGACCCGCTTCGTCAAGGCAACTCCGACGGCCCACTCCAGCAAGAGCGCGGCCACAGCCGCCAGGCGCGTGCTAATCAGGTTCGTGAGCGCGGCCGCAATCAGCGACCAGGCGGCCAAGGCAGCCAAAACGGCCGCTGTTGCTTCTCATGTGGCGGCAGCAACATCTGCGTTGGGGATAGCAACTGGCGAGAGCGGCACAGCAGTTGTCCATTCCACGGCGGCGGCCTTAGCCCTGATGGATGTCGCCCGCGACCATGTTGAGGCCACTGTCGGTGTCAAAACCGGCGGATCTCGGGTAGGGGGTCCCGAACTGTGCGTCTAGGCGGATGGTAACAGGAGACAAGGGACACGATGTTTTACCCAGGTTCGGGCCCTCTTGATGGAGGTAAAACCATACGTCCTGCTTGATTAATATTGATGATGTGTTTACAAGAGTGGATCTACCACGAGATCAAAGAGGCTAAACCCTAGAAGCTAGCCTATGGTATGATTGTTGTTCGTCCTATGGACTAAAGCCATCCGGTTTATATAGACACGGGAGAGGGCTAGGGTTACACAGAGTCGGTTACAAAGGTAGGAGATCTACATATCCAGACGCCAAGCTTGCCTTCCACGCCAAGGAAAGTCCCATCCGGACACGGGACGAAGTCTTCAATCTTGTATCTTTATAGTCTTGGAGTCCGCCGATGATGATAGTTCGGCTATCCGGACACCCCTAGTCCGTAACTCCCTCAAGAGCTCTTCCGAACCAGTGCTTCAATGACGCATTTAGTCCGGCGCATGTTGTCTTCAAGATTGCAAGGCGGGTTCTTCCTCCGAATAATTTATAGAAGATTGTGAACACCAGGATAGTGTCCGCTCTGCAAAATAAATTCCACATACCACCGTAGAGAGAATAATATTACACAAGATCAATCACGGCGATTCGTGGGCGTGACGTCGCACCACTACCAAGCCTTTACTCAAATTGTTTTTGTTGTTCCACCTCAGGTAGCTTAGCTTAAGCGGTTTCCTTGGCACGTCTTGTCGAAGCAGAGATCGTGTTCCCCTTATTCCGGGATTCCCATCAATACGGACGTGGGTAACCCATCCGCGCCATTGATTACGGCGCTTGGGAGATAAGCGAGTTTTACCAGGCTGGTGGGGGACGTATAGCTCCGTCCGTCCATATAAGGGGATAAGGATCCACCCTTTCACCTACGCCTTCTTCCTCCTTTGCTCATCCATTTCCGTGCACTCGAGCTCTAGCGCCCAGGTCCGCCCTCCTCAACCTTCTCCAACCATGTCGAGGCGGGAGGCGGATGGATGGCCTCCTCCGTCAACGAGGCACATCACAAGATCTGGGAGGACGGATACTTGTCCAAATGATATCAAGACAAAGCTGCCCCGACGCAGGGCAGCTCATTCCAACCCCCAGTCCCCATGAGAGGGTGGTATTTCTCCCCCACTTCCTCCGCGGACTAGGTTATCCACTTCACCCATTTGTCCGGGGGCTCATGTTCTACTATGGCCTGGACTTCCACGACCTGGCCCCAAATTTCGTCCTCAACATCTCGGCATTTATCGTCGTGTGCGAGGCCTTCCTCTACATCCAGCCCCACTTCGGCCTATGGTCAAGACCTTTAATGTCAGTCAAGGTTGTGGGCGGCCGTCAAGCGGAGTGCGGAGGCGCCATGGTTGGCAAGATGGCCAAAGTCCTATGGCTCGAGGGCTCCTTTGTGGAGACAATAAAGGTGGCAATCGGGTGGTTCTACATCACCGAGCCACGCGACCCTGAATGGGTGGCGGCCCCGAATTCAGATCTGGATTCCCCACACGGCTCTCATCATGGAAAGAGACGGGCCCTGAAGTGGGGGATTCGGACGAGCTATCCGGACTCCAAACATGCGTCCGAAACCTGGTGGACAAGAATCTCAGGCTTGTCGACGTAATCCAAGTGATGCTCATCCGCCGGATTCTCCCATGCCAACAACGGGCCTTCAATTTGTGGGAGTTCGATCCGGCACAACACCGAACCTTGAGCCGGTTCTTCGATACTACGTACGAAGATGCCTGGAAGGTGCTGTTCAAGGGCACCGAAGCCCCCGCATCCGCTAACAAAGATCGCGGATATAGCTCGCGGCGTCAAGCCGGCGAGGTAAGTTATTTTACCCTTTACGGGACTCTTTTTTCATAGATTGACTCTACGTGGGATCTAAAAACTCCCTATTCTTTGACAGGACTGGCTGGAGATGTCCGGACAGATTATCTGTCCGGCTCCTTTGCCAGAAGACCAGCCGGACGCCTCGACCGACGGGCTGCTGGCTCCGGCACCCCATGTGGTGCCGTAGAAGAAGGCCAAGAAGGAGGCCACGGAACTCGAAGGAGCTCCCGACGCCAGTGCCGCCGGATTCTCAAGCGTAATCTTCTCCCGAAGACGAGGAGGAAGAAGAAGAAGCTTCTCCCCCAGCGGGGGAGGAGAGAAAAAGGAAGGCCGCCCCAACTGGGGAGGCCGGAGGGTCCAAGAAGGGAAGACCCTTCCTCCGGACTTCTCCACCAACGTCGAAGATGACGAGGAGGATTGGCCTACAAGGGCCAAGCCCCTGGCGAGATCGTAAGTGTTCGGATATCCATGGCTTTTTATTATTGCAGAATGTTCTCTAATGTCAAACAATCGTGCAGCCCACCCAAAGGCGAGTTCGCCGATTCATCGAGCGGGTCCCTGGGCTCGTCGGAAATGGAGAGTACTTTGCTTCCGACCGCCTCCTCGCCTCACGCTGCGGACAACGCCGCGGTGGGGCCCCAAGGGGGGCTTGGTCACGAGGAGGTGGCACAGGAGGTGCCACAAGGCAACCTCCCGGACTCCAGGCGCATGGGGGGCAAGACCCCTGTGGGCTCCTAAGCCCGACTCCTTGTCCGGACTACATGCCGGAACCTTTAGCGGTTCCGGAGTACGGCAAGCGATACCTTCGCAAGAAGGGTAATACGCCGGTGTCCTCCGTCAAACAGGAGGCACCTGATAGCATCGGAGGCGCCAACAGCCTCCATCGAGGAGGAGCACCGCATCGTTATGAGTGCGGTGATCCGGACAGTTCGATCCGCCAAGAGCGGGCTGAAACGGCACTGCAGCCTTCTAATGTGCTTTGAGGTAAGAATTTCAATATATGTAAAATGGTACTTGATAGACAGTAGCCTCGATGCTCGGTTCGGTGTTCGGAAAGAAAAGCCGGACCGAGGATCTTCGTAAAGATAAACGCAGGAGTCATAAAAATATGTCAATATGGGATTGCAGGTTGTCTTTCTGACCTCCAGATCGACCATGGAGGTCAATACTTTGAAGGAAAACCTCGAGCGGTCCGAGAACGAGCTCGTCCATGCCAAGAAGCAGCTCGAGGAAAAAGAAGGTGAGTAATACCTTATGAAAATTGTACCTTATAGAAAAGGATTTGGTTGCAAGAAAAATGACAAGGATAACGTGGGTATTGTAGGGGTCACTAACGAGGTGGCGACCTTGAAGGAGGCGGTGGCCGCGGCCGAACGTAATGCGGGAGCGCACCGAGCGAGAGAAGCAGGAGGCGCGGGTGGCGGAGGTACAGCAAGAGCTCCAGGATCTCGTGAAAAAACATGAGAGCTTGGAGCGTGACTCGAAGACTCGAGAGTCTGAGCTAGCAACTGCTCGAGAGAGTGCCAAAGCCGCTAAGGCCAAGCCTACAAGGCCCTCCAGAGATTGAGGCGGTGAAGAAAATAGCAGCGGTAAGGCATTTTTCATGCAAAGTAAGCATGTGAGAGTTAATTACCTGCTTGCTTACCCGAATTGAGCTCTCTGGGCGTTCGCAGATCTTCCTTGCAGCGTGTCCGATGCTGCCGCATTCTACCGGGCCGAGGAGGGAGCTCGACGGAGAAGGTCTTCTGGTCTCAAGATGTCGAGGCGGACATCCGGTGTTTCCTTAGTGACCAGTCAAGCAGCTGGTCGAGCTCCACAAGGCGGCCGAACAGGCCATGAAGGGCCTCATAGTTTGGCTGTGGCCTAAGGAGGCCATGCCTGGAGCTACTTCGGCCTGGTGCGGCGGTGATGGATGCGTGTCTGTGGGTTGAAGTTATCAAGCATTCCGCTTGTATTGAGGGTGCCTCGGCCCTTGCCCGCTAAAGGTGCACTAGGGCAAGATGGATGCCTGTAAGCTCGTGACGGACCCGCCACCGTGAGGGCAAGGAGCATCGCACGCCCGAGATGTATTATAAGAGTGTGTCAAGGGCGCCCGCACTATTGCGGGTGAGTGCTCCAAAGATGTAATATTTGAGTAGACTCGCATTTTGTTATCCTGTGCGCTGAAAACTTAGTTCATATGCACTAAGGAACGCTTGTTAATTTAAAATATTACCTTCTGTGCGGCTGTTTATCAAATCTGAGAGATGGCAAGTCGTCGGCTTCAGCCCCCATGCCACGAGTGCTGGGGTGTTCGGGATGAACTTGAGCGCTCTTGTTCCCATTTTTGGGTCCATCTAGGGAGGCGCTCAACACAGCAACAAGGCAACCAGACTTATAATGCTTGAACACTCTCACTTAGCCATAGAATTCTATAATTTTAAATTTCGTGAAGCCCCTAGTCTTGGGAAGGTCAATTTGGGGCGCTATCCACGCCTTGGCCGGACAAAGATCCGCCCTCGCTCTAAGCGGCATAAGTCTTTAAGGACTCGCAAAAACCTCTCGAACAGCGACCGCTCTCGCCTCATCATGACGGTCAGTTTTAGCTTTCTCCATCGAGGCGTTAACCCAGTTCAACTGGGCGGAATCGCAGTGGTTCTCCCAAAGGCTACCTTAGCCGATATAACGGAACGTAAGGTACCAAAACATGGGAGCCAGTAAACCCAACTATTGACCCAAGACATGATTCAGAGCCGATGCATGTAGTGCTATAAGTTCGGGTGCCGCACTTGTGAAAGTGTTCGGACTCATCATACCATAATGCGGGAAACATAAGCCCTCGGTGTATATTAGCCGTACTAAAGTGTACGGATGCAACATGCCGTGAATGAACATATGTATGAAAAAGAAATGCAATTATAAGCAAAAAGGTGCTGCATTGTTTTATTCAATAAGTGTTGCTACGAATGCGTAATCGATACAAAAGTGCGATAATCAAGGTATGGGACTGTTAAACATGTCCCCCTCCAGGGGTAGGCTGCAGATTGGTGTATAAAAATGCTCGTAATGGAGACCACCTGTATATTCGTTGTAGCCTTTATCCTTCCCTGGTTGTTGCATCGTGAGTTCGGCAGGTCTGCTGCCGGACAGGGCCTCTGACAAACGGAGTCCTGTGGGTAAAAAGGTAAAAGGTAAAAAGAAAAGAAAAAGGGACAACACACTTGAGAGCCCCTGGTGTGGTTGAGCCGCAGTCTGGGTTTATCGTGGTCATGCCCCTCTCCCCATGCCCATGGTATCTTCAGAGCGTAATGGTGTACGCGAAGGACCTGCTGACGTTCGCAGAGCTGGGGTTAGCCGCATCGCTACGCTGCGTGCTCGGAACGTGCTGTGGTCTTGTTGTAAGTTACTCCGGCGCTCTTAGCTGTGTCCGTCCGCTTAACGGCCGGACTCGATAATTGCCTTAAGAGGCTGCATTGCACTTCGCCGCGAGAGCGGTCAGATGTTCCTCCGCGGAGAGAACGTTCAGTGTTTCCGTTGACCGTGATGACTCCTCGAGGGCATGGCATCTTGAGCTTGAGGTATGCGTAGTGCGGCACCGCGTTGAACTTTGCAAACGCGGTACGTCCGAGCAAGGCATGATAGCCGCTGCGGAATGGGACTATGTCGAAGATTAACTCCTCGCTTCGGAAGTTATCCGGGGATCCGAAGACCACTTCCAGTGTAATTGAGCCTGTACAATTGGCTTCTACACCTGGTATGACGCCTTTAAAGGTCGTTTTGGTAGGTTTAATCCTTGAGGGGTCTATGCCCATTTTGCGCACTGTATCATTGTAAAGCGAGGTTCAGTTCTGCCGCCGCCCATCGAGGACTCGTTAGGTGAAACCCATCGACGATTGGGTCTAAGACCGGTCTGGCGCGAATCCGCCGTGGCGGATGCTTTGGTGGGGTGGTCCTTCCGGTCAAAAGTGATCGTGCAGGAGGACCATGGATTGAACTGGGCAACTGGCTCCATCGCGTAGACATCCCTCGAAAGTGCACGCTCGCCTCCCTTTTTGGGTACGTATGCGCTATGATATCATGTTCACCGTCCGCACCTATGGGGGAAACCCATCTGTCCTCTATTGTTCGCGGTTGGGTCTCATCCTCGTCATCGCAATGCAGCCCCTTGTCATTGTTGTCGGCAATTAACTTGCCTGGATGCTTGAATACCCAACAGTACCGGTTGGTGTGGTTAGCTGGCTTATCGTGGGTGACGTGTATCTGACACAAGCGGTCGATTATTCGGTCCAAATTGGACGGACCGGAATAGTTCTTTTGAATGGCTTTTTCCGCTGACCGGTTTAGAGCCTCTGAATCCGCATTGATTGCCGTATCCTCAATATTGTCGCCGTTAATGCGGCGCTTTGTTTTGTTACGACGCTGCCTGCCATTTCGGTCCTTGAAGTCCGGACTGCCAGAATTTTTGCTGAGGTTGTTGCTGCGTGCTAGCTGACTATCCTCACCCGCGCAGAAGCGGGTCATGAGTGATGTGAGGGCTGCCATGGATTTCGCTTTTCTGTCCTAGGTTCCGGCAAGCCACTCGTCATGGATGTTATGCTTGAAGGTCATGAGAGCCTCCTCATCCCGGACAAATGACGATTTGGTTTTTCTTGGTTAAGAACCGTGTCCGTAATTGTCCGCCGATTCGTCTGCTGCTGAATTATGTGGCTTAGGTCATCGGCGTCTGGTGGTCGCACATAAGTGCCCCGAAGTTATCGAGGAATGCGGCTTCCGGGTCCTCCCAGCTCCCAATTGACTCTCGCCGCAAGCTGTTGAGCCAATGCCGGGCTGGTCCTTTAAGCTTGAGGGGGAGGTATTTGATGGCGTGAAGATCGTCACCGCGGGCCATGCGGATGTGAAGGAGATAGTCTTCGATCCAAACCGCGGGGTCTGTTGTGCCATCATAGGACTCAATATTGACGGGTTTAAACCCTTCAGGGATTTGATGATCCATTACTTCGTCTGTGAAGCATAGTGGGTGTGCGGCGCCCTACTGATCTTTGGCGATATCACGACGGAGCTCAAAAGAGCTTTGTCTGTTTCGTTTCGCCCGGCGGACTTATCGTGTCCCGCGACGGTTGTCGCCACGCATCGTGCGCCCACGCCGTCCATAGAACGATCTTGATTGTCTTGCCTTGTCCTCCAATATATCTCGCAGGTCCAAGCGTTCCCCGTGGCCGCGTGTGCTTTTTGAGCGATGCCGGGGTACGGTTCTAGTGAAGGGCCTAGAGGCCTCTCTGTCGCGACCACGGGATGGTCGGTCAGCCGTATTGTCTCCTGGTGATGCGGGTTCGTAAGCCTCCTCCTCTAATCGGGGAGCAGCTTGTGTTTAGGGTAGCTTTTGGAGGGGCGTTCGAGCTCATGCTCTTCGGCCGCGAGGACTTCAGTCCATCTATCGGCTAGCAGATCCTGATCAGCTCCAAGCTCTTGCTGCTTTTTCTTGAGGCTGCTCGCCGTGGCCATAAGCCTGCGTCTGAAACACTCTTGTTCGGCGGGATCCTCAGGCATGACGAATTCATTGTCGTCGAGGCTTGCCTCGTCTTCGGAGGGAGGAAGATAATCCTCTACCTCTTCTTCTGCCGCTCTCTCGTGAGGGCTGGCGTCTCCATCCTCCTGCGCTGGATCTTGCTGGAGTGGATTATCTTCGGCACTATCCAGTGTATTGTTATCTCCATTGCCGGAATCTTCATTCTTGCTGTGGCGGGATTTAGAGCGGCGCCACTGACGCCGTCGCTTGGGCTATTTCTTGTAGGGGTCAGCCTCCTCTGTTCCTTCGCCATTCCCATCCTTTGGGATATCCACCATGTATATGTCATATGATGAGGTGGCTTTCCAGTGCCCGATAGGCGCTGGTTCTTGTTCGTCTCCGGCATCGTCGTCCATACCGTCGATGTCTTGAGTCGTAGTCTAACATGTCGGTTAGATAAATCGGCAGCGGCTACAAAGTGGGTGGTGGGTGGGCTTTGAATTTCTTCGTCGTCCGCATCCCAACCATCCTGACCGCAGTCCAGCCAGGGCTCCCCTGATAACGAGAGGTACTTTAGTGAATTCAGGATGTCGCCAAAGGGCGAGTGCTAAAAGATGTCCGCGGCCATGAACTCCATGACGGGCGCCCAATCGGATTCGATTGGCAAGGGCGCGAGGGTTCGGAGTCCGGAGAGGAGTCCGCACCTGAGTCGAGGTCTTCGCAGCGACAGGGATAGAGTTCGTATCGATCGCCGTAGAGATTAAAGCCCCAAGGCGGTGTCCAACCACTCGTCCTCGATCGGGGAATCCGGCTCCGGATTAAGGGTCGGAGCGGATTCTGGTGCGGCCTCCGAGGCAATCGCTCGCCGCAGAGCTAGATCATGCCCATCGAGACAAAGGCGGCGCTGCTTATTGCGGCTCGAATCCGTCGAAGATCAAGTCTCCGCGGATATCGGCCGAGATAGTTTAGACTTCCAAATCTGACCCGACGGCCGGGCGTAGCTTCGATCTGCTCCGGATGGCTGCTTAATTGGCCCGCAGCAGTAAAGTCGCCCGAACACGAAGATCTGTCCGGGAGAAAAGTCTCACCATGGACCGCGTCGTTGTTGATGATCGAAGAAGCCATCGAGCCTATTGGTGACGCATACGGAGGAACTCTCAATGAAAGCACCAATGTCGGTGTCAAAACCGCGGATCTCGGGTAGGGGGTCCCGAATCGCGCGCTCTAGGCGGATGGTAACAGGAGACAAGGGACACGATGTTTTACCTGTGTTCGGGCCCTCTTGATGGAGGTAAAACCTCACGCCCCGCTTGATTAATATTGATGATGTGTGTTACTAGAGTGGATCTACCACGAGATCAAAGAGGCTAAACCCTAGAAGCTAGCCTATGGTATGATTGTTTTTCATCCTATGGACTAAAGCCATCCGGTTTATATAGACACTGGAGAGGGCTAGGGTTACACAGAGTCGGTTACAAAGGTAGGAGATCTAACTATCCAGACGCCAAGCTTGCCTTCCACGCCAAGGAAAGTCCCATCCGGACACGGGAGAAGTCTTCAATCTTGTATCTTCATAGTCTTGGAGTCCGGCCGATGATGATAGTTCGGCTATTCGGACACCCCCTAGTCCGAAACTCCCTCAGCCACCCACGCCCAGCTCGTGGTGTTCACCGCACAAATCGAACGAAGCTTCTCCGACAACGGTCGGCAACCCATGGCCCAAGAGTTGGCATTCCTCCGCCGCATACCTTGCCACAAAGGAGCATGTCCAAGCCCAGATCGTGGACGCCCACGCCTAGCTCGTGGTGGCCTTTTCCAAAGAGATGGTGGACCTGGATGGCGAGATGCTTGCCCAGTATGGTGCGATGGATGCCATGGAGCCCCTTCCCTAGGAGACCGTCGAGCACGACCTTGACATGGAGGAGGCGGCGGAGATTGAGAAGCACCAAGCCATATTAGTACTCTTTGTTTTGTTTAATTAACAGTGCCGATCTTTAATTTGTTAGAGTAATGTTTAGGTCAGCTAGCTCTGTTTAATTGCTAAACTTGCTCGATTAAGAAGTGTGGGTGTGCCGTAGTCTCCTTTGTACCCAAATTATGCAATGACGTGGATGACCACTGTAACTAGGGAAGTTCAAACTGAAAAATTTGACGTTCAAACTCATCACACACGGGTTAAGCTATAAGAATCGTTTGTGATGTTCGCATATCGTACATAGTGCTGAATAAGGGACCGTGTCTGATGACACTTTGCACGCCAATTTTTCACTACACTAATTGAAAATTTTCGGCTTCCATGGAAATACCTACCTCCCCGCCCCTCCCCCTTACCAAAAGCCACATTTCCCCTGTTTCTGCCTTCCTTTCCAAGTTGAAACCTTCACTCCTTGCTTGCAGCATCGCCTCCTTGTCGGCGACCCTCCTTCACGCTGCTCGGCCTCATCTATCTAGGCAGGTAATCCACACCCGACCCCCATCCTCCTCCTCCTTCCACATACCACATGCCCCGACCGCCAGCGCGACACCTTCCACCCAAATCATCGACCCCTCCCACAAATAAGTGCCTCCCAAAGCCATGGTGCATGCAGTATAGCCAGGAGATCAAGGAGCATTTGGCAATGGAGAAGCACATCGCGGCCGTACGTGCGGATGAGGTCGCAATGGATGCCATTCGTGCCGACCCAAAGATATTGGAGGATCACCTCACTGTTGAGGCCACCGTCGACGCCTCGCACGCTAACGCCACGACGCAGTTGGCTTCTTTAAATGACAGTTCGTGGCGCTTCCTCGAGGCCACCATCGGTGCCTTCGACAAAGACTACGAGGTGTTTTCTCAGAGAGCCCATGCTTACCTCAACTCGAGAGGCAGCAGGTTGGTGCCCGGAGCGGCTCAGGCAACTCACCACTAAGACGAGGGCACCCATGATGTGGAGGCCTCACCCTCTTCCATGTCCAGGGAGCCAATCATTATCGATATCTCTGATGATGAGGAGTAGCTTGTCTTATTAGCTCACTATAAGGACCTATGTTTAGTTTGCTAGCTACACCGGCTAAGCATGCTCGGTTTAGCGGTTGCATGTGCTGCTCCTGCCTTTCCTTAACAAATTCTAGTGAATTGTCCTATCTACTTTTACCATGCAATGTGTTGCTCTAGTCTATATGTTATTTATGTCGCGCAATGTGATGCTCACTTATTAACTGTTTGGTTAATTAGTTGTTGTCTTCAGTTAATTGTTTGGTTCAATTCTGCAAAGGTGATGTTCAATTCTTCAGGCTGAAATGTGGTATTGTCTTTCATGTGAGAAATAAATCGAATTTATCTTTACAAAATACATGAGAAACAAATACAATTGTTATATTTCCTAGTTGTCGAGCATGCTTGGTTTGGTTAACTGTCTGATCTTCTAGTATGTTATACATTCTGCACTGCGGTGCTCAGTTAACGTTTGGTTCATTTGTTGTGGTGTTTAGTTAACTGCTTGGTTCAATTCTGCAATGCGATGTTCAATTCTTGTGGGTGCATTCTATTGTTGTATACCATGTGAGAAATAAATCGAATTTGGCTGTACTAAATACATGAGAAACAAATACAATTGCTATATTTCCGAGTTGTTAAGCATGCTTGGTTTGGTTAACTGTCTGATCTTCTATTAGGAGTATGCTATATTGTGCAATGTGGTTCTCAGTTAATGTTTGGTTCATTTGTTGTGGTGTTTAGTTAACTGCTTGGTTCAATTCTGCAATGCGATGTCCAATTGTCGTGGGTAGAATTTTGTACTGTTGTGCATGTGAGGAATAAATCAAATTTGGATGCACTTAATACATGAGAAACATATACAATTGCTATATTTCCTAGTTCTTAAGCACGCTTTGTTTGAATAAATGGGTTTTCCATGTGGCTCGAATTAATCTGATGAATCTGCAATGTTCTTATTTTTCATCAACATATTTTACTGATATCATGCGAACCCTCACTTAACCTGATCACTAACTACCTTATATGTGTTGCAGGGAAACAATGGGAGGCACTAAAGTTTACAATCGATGTTTGCACATGCATGGTCCTTTGTCTAATAGCACATTATTGTGCAATTGCAGGAACCATTTTAATATTTAGGTTTTTAACAATTTGGTCTTGCACATGTAGGTCCTGCTATCAGAGATTTTGACCCATTATTCGATCCTTTTTGCATATGGGGAAATGAGTTGTCGGTGAATATCAATCAAGTCAAGAAACTCAAAAAGATTGTTAGGATAAATAAATTAACGACAAAAAACAACAAGATATTTGTGTGCACAATGAAGAAGACATCAGTTCACTACAGGATGGTACTAACTATTATACCTTGCCTTCTTTTATTCCTTTGCCCCATTTCCAATTTAGAGAAGATATTTATGCACATTCTTGTTTTCAGGCCTTTCCAAAGCAGTTCATTGATGATTACCTCTCAAACCACCTGTATGGTTAGGAGGCGAGGAAGGTATTCATACAACACCCACGGTTCAATATTGAAGTGTTCCTAAAGAGGATGAAGGATGGACGATCAATCATCCACAGGCACTGGCCTAAAGTTGCAAAGACCTTCAACACCAATGAAGGCTCAATGTTCGCCTTCTGCTTTAGCAGTTTCCAGATGAGATTCATCTATCTATGTACCGTCTATGATGCTAATATAAAGGTTATAGATGTTGCATGTGAAACTTGGTGCTGGTGTAGTTGTGTAATGGGGTAGCTGAGTGTTGAAGCTATATGATGTTGTACTCTGATGTATTTCAATTATGAAATCTTGCATCCTTAATATGGAAATGAAATATATTGTGTGCTTAATATGAAATGTCAATTAGATTAATAAATGGATTATTAATAATAGGGCAATTAGCCTGCTAATTGGGTTTTTCTATTGCAAACGGTTATTGAGAAAACACCGTGGGCGATGACCACAGGCAACACAGACAGTTTCTAGTTAGGGTGCGCATTCGGTTTTTTCGGTTTGATTCGGTTCGGTTTATACGGTTTTTATACTTCGGTTTATACGATTTTATAAAAAATACGGTTTGGTTTCAGTAATAACCATTTAGCTTCGGTTCTGTTTCGGTAATAACCAAAATAACCAAAGTTGACGCGAATTTGTAAACTACATATAATTTTAACTCAAAAGAAAATTGGTGTTGTCTCCAAAAAAATGGTACTAAGCTAGTATACCGTCAAGGAAGTACGTGCATGTAGCGGTAAAGCTATCCTACATGCATACGTGTGTTAAGCTATTAAGAGTAAAGGCCATCAGTAGCTTTTCATGCTTGGACAATCTGATGATTGTAGTGCATACGATCGCCTAAGACTTGAATTTCTCACAAAAAAGTCTTGAATTGATGATTTTTTAGGCAAACACATGTCTCGTCACAAAAGCAAGCCCTCATGCATAGAATTGATCAGATCCAGGAGCTAGCCCATAAATTATCAGGCCCACTCAAGCTTCAGTCTACCAGTGCCAGCCCAACACATGAAAAATCTCTAATGCCGTTGTTGCGTGCCTGTGCGTTGAGTTCCCATGAGAATAGTCCCACCTAGCCATTAGAGGTAGCATGTAGCCGGCTAGCTCATTATATAAGGAGCGACTTTGCAGCAGACACAAGCACGCAGCTCTACGCTTCGCTCTGTAGGCCCTTGCGCGCATATTTTTTCCAACTTTGGTTAATTTGGTTTAACCGAATTGTTTTCGGTTTTAAACCGAAATAACTAAGGATCAAATGGTTTCTAAAATTCAAAATTGAAACTGGAACCGAAAACTAAAAACCCGAAATTTTAGTTTGGTTTGGTTTTTGGTTTTCGGTTTGGTTTTGCACACCCTGAGTTTCTAGGAATAAACCGTGTTCGATCAATGAACAATTACACACGACATCCACTTGAAAACTGTTTGCGTTAGGCCACCTTGCGCAAACGTTTACCACATAAAAAGTGTGTGTGATGGTCAGCATTTGCCACACAGTTTCTTCTATGCACTGTGTGTGATACATTTCATAACGTAAATGATAAAATTGTTAATATCGTGTGCAATGACAATGCTATCATAAACGATTTAATGGGGAAAATCGTGTGTGATGTACCTACGAACGGAAACGTTTTCCTTGGAGTGATTGTGTGGGATGTATATACAAACAGAAACGTACTTCTTGGATTAACTGTGCGGGATGTTCATACTAACGAAAACATATTCCTTGGATTGACTGGGTGGAATGTACATACGAACTAAAATGTTTAGCCAGGACTGACTGTGTGGGATGTACTTATGACCGAAAATGATTTGGCCTGTATAATTGTATTTTTTAGCACAATTGTACGTATAACCATATTTGATTGCTTGCCGCTCGCACATGACCACATTTTGCTGAGCGTATGTGCCAGGAGGGCATATCCCTGACGATTTCTGGGTCGTGTGGGAAGGACCCCCTATCGCAGTCACTCACTTGGCGACGATTCAGAAAAAACGTTTGTAAAGCACCTCACTGTACCAGTGAGAGCGCGCGATGGTTAACTCCTACCAACCTCTCCCCTAGGATCATGCGTATTAGTACTTTGCTTCGATGGATAATAAATTTTTGCAATAAGTGTCATAGTTCTTTATAACTAATGTTGAGTCCATGGATTATATGCACTCTCATCCTTCCACCATTGCTAGCCTCTATAGTACCGTGCAACTTTCGCCGATGCATTAAACCCACCATATACCCTTCCTCAAAACAGCCACCATACCTACCTATTATGGCATTTCCATAGCCATTCCGAGATATATTGACATGCAACTTCCACCGTTCCGTTTATTATAACATATACCATCATTGTCATATTACTTTGCGTGATCATATAGTTGACATAGTATTTGTGGCTTTGGCCACCGTTCATATTTTTTATACATGTCACGCTAGATCATTGCACATCCTGGTACACCGCCGAAGGCATTCATATAGAGTCATATCTTTGTTCTAGTATCGAGCTGTAATTCTTGAGTCGTAAGTAAATAAAAGTGTGATGATCATCATTATTAGAGCATTGTCCCATGTGAGGAAAGGATGATGGAGGCTATGATTCCCCCGCAAGTCGGGATGAGACTCCGGACTTTAATAAATAAAAAAAGAGGGCAAAGACCCGAAAAAGAGAGGCCAAAGAGCCCCAAATTAAAAAAAGAGAAAAAATAAAATAGAAATGAGAGAAAAAGACAGAAGGGACAATGTAACTATCCTTTTGCCACATTTGTGCTTCAAAATAACACCATGTTCTTCGTGATAGAGAGTCTCATATTTTGTCATTTTCATATATTACTAGTGGGAATTTTTCATTATAGAACTTGGCTTTTATATTCCAGTGATGGGCTTCCTCAAAAGTGCCCTAGGTCTTCGTGAGCAAGCGAGTTGGATGCACACCCACTTAGTTTTCTTTTGAGCTTTCATACACTTATAGCTCTAGTGCATCCGTTGCATGGCAATCCCTACTCACTCACATTGATATCAATTGATAGGCATCTCCATAGCCTATTAATTTGCCTAGTTGATGTGAGAATTTATTTGTCCTTTTTGTCTACTACCACCTTCTATTCCACCTATAGTGCCATATACATGGCTCGCGCTCATGTATTGCGTGAAGGTTGAAAAGGCTTAAGAACATGAAAAGTATGAAACATTTGCTTGACCAATATTGGGGTAGTACATGATTTATACTTTGTGTGATGAAGATAGAGCATGACAAGATTATATGATTTTGTAGGGATAACTTTCTTTAGCCATGATATTTCGAGAAGACATGATTGCTTTATTAGTATGCTTGAAGTATTATTGTTTGTATTTCAATATTAAACTTTTGTTTTGAATCTTATGGATTTGAATATTCATGCCACAATAAGAAAGATTACTTGATAAACATGTTAGGTAGCATTCACGCTTCATAAATTATTTCTTTTATCATTTACCTACTCAAGAACGAGCAGGAATTAAGCTTGGGGATGCTGACACGTCTCCAACGTATCTATAATTTATGGAGTATTCATGCCATGTTTACAACAATTTTATATAATTTTGGTATGCACTACAAGAAAACCCACTTCCATGATGATACGTGTTTGTCACAGTAGGTCACGTTTTCTGTCATGCATGTACATCCATGACGATTTTATGATAGAATCAAGATAGTCATACCTGTGCTATCGTAGAAGTGTTCCATGACATTACCAAAATTATCATCACAGAAGTGTCCACTTCCATGACGATAAATCACGCGTCATAGAAGTGCTTTCATCAAGGATAACCGACACATGGCATCCACCGTAACGGGTCTCCGTTAAGCTATCGTGTTCCGGTTTGGATCCGATAACCCGTTAACAGCCCGGACCAATGGGGATTTTCCACATGTAAAATTCTCATTCGCCGGCAGATCCACGTGTCGGCCCAGTGTTCAGAAAGTTGTCATCCAGTGAATGGACGAGACACGCCTATGATACGTCGACATGTGTCTTTGCCCAACAGTGGCCCATTCAGGTTAAATGGTCGGGCCTGTTAAAAGAAGCAGGCTGGCCCATTAGCGGCCTACTTGGGTCAGGCCCATTCACAAGCATGACCCATACAAGTTACACAAAATCGACCCATCAAAGGCCCATTATAGATTTGACAATTTCCAGCCCATCGTCAGTTTTAGCCTATTAACGACCCGCTACGTCTTTGGGCCTAATTATAGCTCGAGCTTCTTTCAGCCTGTTAGCAGCCCATCGTTAGTTCCATCCCATTAACGGCCCGGAACGTCTTTCAGCCTTTTCACGGCCCATTTTGCAGTTGGGCCAATTCTAGCTCGTTGTGACTTTAGGCCTGCCCTCGGCCCATTCGGTAAATGGGCCAATTCCTAGCCCATTTTGTCTTTCGGCCTATTAACGGCCCACACAATAGTTGGGCCGTTGACTTTGGGTCCTTTAGGGGCCCATGTTCCACAGGGCAAAATTTCAGCCCGACGCGACTTTTGGCCTGTTAAAAGCCTAGTTTGCTAATTGGACCTCCTCTGGCCCATAATACTTTCGACCTCTTACTGGCCCGTAAAGTAAAAGGGCCGAGACAAAATTGACATTTATTTCGGCCTGCTAGAGGCCCGCGGGACATTTCCATTTATATGGCCCTATTGTGCTTTCGGCCTGTTAACGGCCTGTCAAGAGCCGTTGTTATGGTGGGCCACATCATTTGGGATCCACTAAATATTATTTTGACCAGCACAATTAAGTCTCGCTTTGACTACACGTGTTTGTTCGTTTGTATGGCGTCCAGGTAATGTTTGGGCTTGTTGGCCCCCATTTCAACGATATAGCATATTCAAAGAATTACCCTACTCTATACTATCGCCTATAAAAACATACACTATACAATAAAAAGACTAAGGCATAGAAACATAGAATAATCCTACACTATACAATAAAGAAATTACAAGCAATTATACCCACTGGCATTATAGTTCGGCACCAGTGATAATAAAGTGTACACAAACAAAAAATTACATACACTGCGCAAATAAAGCTCATACATCATGGACACGCATCAACAGAACTTACCATTTGAACTATAATCTCTTCAAAAAATAGGATTGGCCGGATTCAGATAGCACAAATTTCAGTCTGCAAAATCTCCAATTCCTTCATGGTTACCTCAAGGTCCTGCTTTCATTTTTTGACTCCTACATCTAATACCTGCAAGTCCAGTCTCAACTTGTTGATTGCACGTTGAGAATCATGTACACGTTGTCTTGCCACCTCTAGTTGATGCTCGAGAACATCAGCACATTCCAATTCCAATCAATAATCATTTCGTAATGGCCATACCGCACTGCTCGCATATCTTTGTGTTGATGTCACTTCATCCTGAAATGTTTCTGTCAGTACACATGACTAGGGCAAAAATATAGTTACAACAATGAAGCGAGCAAGACAGACTATTTTGTACATGGCAAAACAGGACTAACAATAATATTACACATTATGAAGCATAAGCAGGTGATATTTTAAAAATTACAAAAATAGTAGTCTGTGCAGCCCGCATACAAAAATCTCTCTTAGCTCACCAGAGGAGCATGATGCTGGGGCCAAATCCAAAACACAGACATGTTATAAATTTAGATAGCATGTTGTGTATAAGTAAGCAAGCAGTTGGCCATTCTGTAGCTCAATTAAAGTGTTAGGGAGCATAATGAACAGCTGAGGGATTCATACAAACCTACTACATCAAGCAAAACTATGCAATCATTAGCCTAGTATAAACTAGATTGTGAGCCTCATGCAGTAATAGTTGGTTAATAGACTTCAAAGCTTCAGGCGCACTTCGCCAGAGTAAGTAAATGGTAAGGCCTTTAATTATGTCAACTAATAGTTATACAAGTATCCAACATCAGACATCATTGTTTGGGCATCTCATTAACTAAGGACAAATAAAGCAACTGAAAAGAGCAACTTAACTATGCCCGAAACAAACAAGCAATTGAACTGTTGAGTTAGCAGCATGCATACATGCACGCCTCAATAACATCCATCGCCTAGCTACATTTAGTATATAAAGGAACACGCAATGTAATATTGTTTGCCCCCTATGAAGTATCTCGACTAGTGTGTAATGAATATCCTAGTATTGATTGGGAGGCTAATGATGTGAATACGTGTTTGGTTATGACATTTATGACATCGACAACTCTACCATGGCAGGAAGCAGTTTCACACTGTTCACTACTATAAGATGTTTTAGATATTTAAAAGTAGCTAGACTACATCCGTAATGAGTGAACAGACACATTAAAATGTGTTTACATACATTTGATTTACAAAAAAGTTAGAACATCATATAGTAGTGAGTGGAGGAGGTTTTAATCAATGGCCCAATGACGGGTTACAGGTGAAGAACCCTACCCCAGCACAATGTCAAACAAATAGGATGTCCTGGTAATTGTAATACAGTGACTTACCTTAACTGGTTGAACATGCTCAGCGCTGCTCCTCCTTCTCTTGCAAGGCTCCTTCCAAACATCTTGTACTTGGAAATCCTCAATCTTATCTTCATTACACCCCCTCTGCAAGGTGACACAAACTAGTTACTGGTCTCCTTGGAATATAAATATGCATACTTTCCAGTCTGTGAACAACACAAAAGGATGAGATTATAACAAAACAACACCACATAATGAAACATGCCACATCCCTTACACACAATGAAATGATCATTTACTATGTGTGGACTATGTAAAAACTAGGCATACCTTCAAACTGGATCTCCAGGTACTCTTGGAGAGCCTACTTTAGTGTACAGCCAAACCTTTATGTCACCTATGAGTTAGACAAGCCCCCACTACAATAGCCCTTAGTGTTTAAATTGTTGACAAGCTCTATTAGAGTGTTAGCTCAAGAACAACAAGTAATCAAAGCAAACATTCCAAGTATGGCTTGCTGATACAAACAAGCAATTGAACAGATGTGTGAGCAAATCTTACATATAAAGAAAAGAAGCAAAGAAGGAGGCTTAAAGACCATCACTTGACTAACCAGATTTAAGGGGCATTTAAACATCATGTGCAACGTATGAACTAACATAAACATTGCATATTTCAGATTCTATAATGAAATGCACATGTATTAGGTTATGCCATGTATGATGATGCCTAAATGTACACTATAGCAGTGTGAGTGATTCATCATTGCACGCACAATTGAATTGCAGGTTAAGGGCAAGTTCTATTCCGCCTTTTCAGAGCTTATTGTCAAAATAAGCCATAAAAGATGTAAATAAGTCATTTTTGAGTTCTTGGGCTTAACTTATTTCGCTTTGGAGGGGGGTGTTTCGGGTAGAAGCTTGCTAAAAATTGAAGGGAAGGGGAACAGCGAAATGACTCTATTGTCTGCCTATATTACACTCAAAATGCCGCTGCTCACAACCGTGTCACACCTGACCCTCAAGTAAAAACAAACACGCAAGTGTTCATTGCCCTGCCCACTTGCATCTCCTCTCCCCTTTCCCTCTACCTCGATCCCCTGCCTGCAGTGCTAGGGTTCCTCCAGCGAGCCGTCGCCACTGGTCCCATCTTGCCTGGTCCTCGACGATGCCCTGTCCAGCTAGGCTACATGGCCAGCTGGTAGGGCCAAATCTCCCTAGCTTCTGCTCCCTCTAGCGTCGCCCCTCATTCTCATGGTCTCCAGCAGCTGCTCCGCTATGGTCCGTCCATCGCACTACTCCGGTGGGCGCCGCACAACTACGGCCGATGCCACACTGCGGCAGAAGGCACCTCATTCCCCCTCCCCTCCTCCCAGGCCGTGGCCTTGAGGTGCTATTGAAGGATGAGCTCGTCCAACAAGGTGAGGATCTTCTCTGATTTTTTGCCAAATTTTCATTCTGATCCGCTATACGATGAATTGCTAGAGCTGCTTCTGCTGCTGCTATATGATGCATTGCTATGAGCTGCTCCTGCTGCTGCTATATGATGAATTGCTATGAGCTACTGCTGCTATATGATGAGTTGCTATAAGATGCTCCTGTTGCTGTTATATGATGAATTGCTATGAGCTGCTTCTGCTGTTGCTATATGATGAATTGCTATGAGCTGCTCCAGTTGCTGCTATATGATGAATTGCTATGAGCTGCTGCTGGTATATGATGCATTGCACATTGCTGCTGCTACTGTATGATGAGTTGCTATGAGCTGCTACTACTGATGTATGATGAGTTTCTATAAGCTGCTTCCGCTGCTATATGATGCTTTCAGGTGGTGCTGCTATATGATAATAACCAGCCACTTGGACCATCGAATTTTGATAAATAATTGTTCTTCATTTAAATTTGGGTCATGCGTTCTTCGTTTAAATTAGGCAATGGGATCTCTATGGAAGACATTGACCAAAGTAGATTGTGCCAAGTAGATGGTATCTTTGTATTTGCATTTTGAACAAATATTGATGGTCTGTTTTCCTATCATATTAATTACTGCACTGGGTACAATTTGTGATGTTTGTAAGTCAAATTAATTTTCATATGGGCAGCAAAATGATAAAATTTAATGCAATCTAGACTTTTCACTGATCATACCAAAGATAAGCTGAAAAGGCAGGCAATGAAAAGAACTGGTGGGCCTATTACCCGGAGCTTATATTCAAAGGTGCTTATTTTCATAGGATAACTCACAATAAATGTCCCTAAGAATCTTGACCAATAGAACTGACATACAAATAACATGTCATGATGATTGCAATGGAGGCCCAATTCTTAAGCCAGATTCTTCCAGAATCTTACCCCTACCAAGATTCTCCCAGAATCTTTGAGCCCCAATTGTTTTACAATCCTATCTAGTTAGGGTCTAATTAGGTAGGATTGTAAACCAAAAGGGGCTCAAAGATTCTAGGAGAATCTAGAGAGGGGTAGATTTTGGTAGAATCCTGCAAAAGAACTGGGCCGGAGTGACCTACCATAGCACATTGTATAGGCTCACCGTTGCCTCTCCTTTTTTGTGATGTTCCATGAAATTGCCACATACATCTTGTAATTTTTCATTGCGTAACCCTATCTGCAAGTTGACACGACTAATTTCAGACATCTCTACATGATAATACATTGCATATCCCTTGTGCATATTTAAACCACCAATTAATGATTTTGTGCATAGCATAAACTAGCCATGACTCTGTGTGCTGGACTAGCAGGCACTCTAAGGGAGCCTAGTGTAGTGCACTGGAATTCCTACACGCCACTTACAATTTTGTGTAATGTACTACCTCTGTTCCTAAATATATGTCTTTGTAGAGATTCCAGTATGGACCACATGCAGATGTATATAGATGCATTTGAGTGTAGATTCACTCATTTTGCTCTGTGTGTAGCTTATAGTGGAATCTCTAGAAAGACTTATATTTAGGAACGGAGGGAGTATCATGCATGACATCTACATATCTAATTTAGTAGCCAGTAGTAGAAATCATTGTCTGCACAAAGGGATTACTGGTCGAAAATCCTAGCAAAGCACGCTGGCAGGCACACAACAATACAAGAGAGAGAGAGACGCACTTACAAGATCATAGCAATGCCTCAGTCCAGGATCTTGGTTGGCCAAGCTGTTAGATCCAGAAGAAACGTCGTCCTTGTAGGTTTTGCCAGCTGCTTAACATGTAATAGCGACCTGTTAGTATATTTTAAGTACATCGGGCAGGTGATGCTGGACGGGTTTAAAGGTGACAAGTACCTAGGTCGTGGCGGGTGCTTGGCATCTTGCCAGACGGTGGGAATCCGGTTAGAAACTTCAAGGGTGATGAAGTTGCGCTGGCTGTCGGGGTCCGGTAAGGAGATCTAGAACCGTTGAGTAGGGTGTTTGTGGAGCGGCTCCTGTAGGGTGGACTACGGTGTGGGTGAAGCAGATCTGAGGCCGTGGACGTGGGCGTCGGTGAAGCTGCTCCGGTGGTTGGGTTCAGGATGGTGTAGATGATGCAGATCTGCGGCCGTGGATGGGGCGTCAGAAGCTACTCTGGTAGGTTGGACGAGGGTGCGATGAAGCGGATCTGAGGTCGTGGATTTGTGAGTTGGCAAAGCGGCCCCGGCAGGGTTGAGAATGGTATAGGTGAAGCTACTCCGGTAGGATTCACAATGGTGTTGGCGAAGCGGCTCCGGTAGGGTTGAGGAAGGTGTCGGCTAAGAGGATCAGAGGCCGTCGACGGGCGAATCAGTGGGGCGGCTCCGGGGGGTGTGGACGAAGCGTCTCCGGTAGGGAGTACGAAGGAGCCGTTGCAGATGCACTGTGGTTGATGAGAGTACCAGCGAAGCAGATCCGTAGCCGTGGACAAGGCCAGTAGTGAATGGGTTGTGGTAGAGTGATGGATGAGCAGTCTACTTATTTCTAGGGGAGGTGGGAGGGGTAGATGTGGCCGCAGAAGCAGATCTGATGAGGTGGACGCCACTGGCAGTGAATGGGCTCTGGTACGGCGGTGGATGAGCAGTCTAGGGTTTTGAGAGGGGAGGGGTAGAAAGGCCGATGAAGTACAGATGGCGTGATGTAAGATACTCTGGTGCATTGTAGTTATTCGTTTTTGCAGGAGGGGGAGAGGAAATGGGGGTGCCGTGTGGTGGGGGCAACCGGAAGTTACCAAAGCAGCCCCGACCTATTATGTAAAAGAGGGTCATATTGTAACTGTTGTTGTCCGTGCACCAAGGACAAAAGGGGAATTTCGCATGCTAAAGACTAGGGTGGTGGAAATTTTAGAAGGAGGCGGGATATTTTGCCGCCCGCGGGATCGTTCGTATCCAGTTACAACTAATTTTGGACAGTGCTAGCGGGAAGGTCATGCGAGACTGTGTACATAGGGAACACGTAAGCAGTTAATAACTGGTGTGAAGTCCACCCAGAAAAAAAGACAATAACATGGGATGATGCACCGGTAACTTGGACGTTCACATGGGCGCGGCCAATCGTACGGGTGTAGAGGCGCGTTCACAAAAAAAGGGACCAAATGCTCAGCCTATGTATTTCTCGTGTAAATAGATAATTTAGTGATATTGGTTATTTACTTTAAACATAATGCATTGGCGTGTTATTGTAGAGGCGCACAAAAAGAAATGGATATTGTAGTCCCACAAAAGAAATGGATATTTTAGTCCGCTACTTAAAAGTGTTACATCATATGATTACATAGCCTCCATTTCATAAATTATGCATTCGTTGAATTCATATATGAATATTACATATATTACATCATAATAGAACCTTAAATCATCCAAGAGTAATGAATTTGAATGCAAGATTAAAAATGGTGCATGTACATGATAGCTACATTGGTTGTTTGAAGAAACATCACTGTAACTTTGGCATGCACAATTGAAAAGGATTATTTAGAAAAAATGTGATATGTGAGTGTCCAATCTTTATAGCGTTGAATCGATATTGTATCTTTGGCCACGATACGAAGTAGATATTGATTTTTGTTCAAGCGATGCACATCCATGATCGCTAGATAGTGATACGTGAATGCATTGTGCAATCTTTCTCACACGCATACATATCTCATTTCTCCGTCGGCGTCGGAATCACACACGCGCACTTCGTGTATTTCTCTCCCTCCGTCAAGGTTAGAATTCATCTTTCTAACAAGTATCTCACACATAAACACACACGCTCTCTCTGTCGAACACGCCCACCCCTTTAATTCGGCCCACTGACCGCCACTAATGTCTCAAAGTATAATTATGTCTCTCACACATATGCCTAAGGTTAACTCGAGTCTTGGGACCATATGAATACATACAATGGGATTCTAGCAGCGCACCTTTTGTTTTGAGATTTTGCTCTCTCTCTCACACACACACACACACACACACACACACACACGCGCGCGCGCACGTAGACATTATTTCTCTCTTCATTTTTATGGCACTTGCATGCGCACCGCTTGTTTATCTCCGTGATGCTTTAAGTATGCCTCACACACATGCTATCTACCGATCCCTTAATATAGACATGTGTCACACAAACTCCTTCTCCCTATATCTAAGTGTCACTGCCCCCCCCCCCCCCACACCAACACACACACACTTCCCGACACCGAAGTAGTAGGGTGACACGTCGATCTTGATACTAATATATCTACTGGCTTCTCTCTCAAACACACACACACACACTACCCGATACCGAAGGAGTAGGGTGGCACCTCGATATTGATAGTAATCTATCTACTGGCTTCTCTCTAAAACACACACACACACATACACACACTCGCTAGTTGTGCCTCCGTGCCTACCATGCGCACACTCTCGATACGTCTTTCTCTCCCTCCCCCCTCCCCACCACCCCAACAATGACAGCAGAAGGGTAACAACTCGATCTTGATCTTAATCTATCAATTGGTTTCACTCTCAAATACACACACACACACACACACACACTAGTTGTGTCTTTGTGCCTCGCTCACACACACTCGATACGTCTTTCTCTCCGTAGCCCCCTCGAGACTTCTCGCGCGCGCACAGCTGCAGTGACGATGACTCTGAACCTAGTGTGCCTTGTTTTTGCCGGCCTCATGTGATAGTTTTCACCCTGTTTTCTGCTCATTAACAAGGCAACATTTTCTTTGTTACTACTAGTGAATCTGAAATCATTCGGGGCAGACATAAAATATATCACTTCAACCAATTATCGCAGTAACTATTTTAAAAGAAACTAGCTAGATGCCCGTGCGTTGCATGGAACATCAAGATCCATTTGTATGAGTAGTTTATCTTGTGAAAGAAAAGGATGAACGACGGAAGGCCTTATTTGCAAATGTGGAGAGGGGTATGGGTATCATTTTGCAAAATTCCCATAGTTTCCTTCCTATCCCTTAGATATAAATCCGGCGACCTATATTGCAAGATGGCAGGTACACCATCATGACCAACTCTGTTTTCTACTCCCTGTGTTCCTAAATATTTATCTTTTTAGAGATTTCAACAAGTGACTACATACGGAGCAAAATGAGTGAATCTACACTCTAAAATATGTCTATATACACATCCGTATGTGGTAGTCCATTTAAAATCTGAAAAAAGACAAATATTTAGGAACGGAGGGAGTATAAGCGTAGACATAGAGATATATCTCCAGCATCGTCCATAAGGAAAATGTGCTGGACTGGTTAGCGCCGGATGCTTGCAATGCGATGACCTGAGTTCGAATTCTGTCTTTAACTTTAGATTTTTATATTATATATTATTTAATATATACTTCTTTCACTACTGTACTGACAGTGGAACCCACAGAGTAATTAGAATACAAGATTAAGGATGGATTTGTTTCTTTTTAACTTTCTGTACGAAGCTGTAGCCACCCTGCAAGTCATGTGTACACTGTACATGCAATTAACTTTTTATAGAGGGAGAATCATACACGCAATTAACTCAAATGGATTGGATATGACTGTATTATTTCCAGCATAAGTGCATCTCCAACGGCAGCCGGCAAATTTCCTCCCGCTTCCTTCCGCGGAGGATACCATCCAACGCCAGCGACATGCATTTTCACAACTCTAACCAACCAAAGGAAATTCGTGCAAACACAGACGGATTTCATATAAGCATGAAGGATTTCGTATAGAAAAGCTGGATCTTCATATAAACATGATGGATTTCATTACATTTACATGAACTAAGCGGTGCTAATCCGGCTCTCGTAGTATAATTAATACCTACAAATGGCCACCCGTGGATCCCTTTGTCTTCCTCATGTCTGGAAGACACTTGTGGGGTCGACGAAGGTCCTTGGAAGAGACGAAGCAGCAAAGAAACCACCTAAATACGCAGTTGTCGCCTCGGCGGTGGCCTTCATGGGACTCAAGTGGCAGCGGCCTCCGGTGTTCTACTTCTCCTCGATGATGGCGGCGGACACGATGTCCACCGACTCGTCGCTCTCCATGCACCTAGCTTATGTCTCTGCCGACATGGTGCTGCCGCAGTCACGGGAGGCGCACCCACAGATACGGGAGGCGCGGCCACCGCAGACACTGGTGGCGCGGTACCATGCGGCAGCGATGACGCCCATGCCGTCGTGCTCGCCGCCGTGCCAGAATGGAGCAACTCGCCACTCCTCATCAAGCTGAACTGGAGCGACGAGTTGCTGAACCACGCGTCGGCTTGGGCGACAACTGGCTCCGTCGGGCCAAGCGAGGTTGGTGAAGCACCGAGCGGCCTCGCTCATATCCGGAAGGCTCGGCGGGCCACCTGGCCGGGAAGTATGCCGGAGAACGGCTCCTCGGGAGCTATCGGAAGAGTGGAGAAAATGGTGAAGGAGGAGATGGGGGAGCAGCGGAGGGGTGCGATTCTTGCCTGCTATTTGTCTGGCCTCGTTTAGAGGGCGGACATAAGGAGCTTGGAAGGCGTCTGGCCTCGTTCAGCCGGGCGTGCAGCGGGCGGCGCAGTACTATTCGATTTGACAGCTACTAGTAAACCAAGACAGTTCCCAATACGGCTTTAATGCAGATGAGGGAGAGGGTAGCGGTTCCTGGAATGTTGAACGGCCAATGATACATCCTCCTTCAATTAGCATCCTGAATGCATGAGGGAAGAAATGGGAGGACGACGTGGAAAAGAGGCAGCACGATGTGAATGCAACGCAGTTTACACTCATATAAAGGCGCCCCTCCATTCCAATGCATCTACCACATCGTACGCACCTAAGCACCTACATTAAGCGCAAAAGTGCTCACTGCAGACCCATGGCGATGATGCGCGCGAGCGGCCAGCGGCTGTGCTAGATGGTCCACGACGCCGGCCTGTGGCATGGCACCGAGGATCGTCTCCAGACGGTGTTGGCGACCGGCTGGTTCATGGCCATCGTCGCTCTCAGTTGGACCAGATGATCATTGCCACCATCAACAAGTTCACCGTCGTTGTCAGGACCCCGATTCCAAGTCACACCGATCTAGCCGGTAACACTTCATATCACTTTGCGGCCTCACGCACGGTATTCCCACGGGTGTCGCCTTACCATGGCCCGGGACCGTTTGCGCCTTTTGGCTCACGCATATGATAATGTCGCTAGCATCCATATGACAGAGAACCCGGGCCGACATGGCTAGTCGTGAACCCAAAGCGGCGCTAACCCATGGGGACAGGCATACATGAATCACATCGAGCATGTCGGTCAGCAGCATGTGAATCCGGGCTGTAGCACTGGGCTAACAGGACTCCGGGAACCCGGGCTGTAGCAGGCTAGGCAGGACTCCGGATGTCACCGCGTGACATTTCCCCGAAGGGACAGACACAGGAACAAAGTGAAACACATGCCGGCCAGTCAAGTGTCATGAGCAGTAGTGCTGGGCTAGTAGGACTCCGGTGAACCGGGCTGTAGCGAACTACTATGGCTCATGAAGCACTATACTACATTTCCCCATAAGAGAGGCTGTCAAGGATAAACAACTAGATTGTCGGATCCCACACATACCAAGCATTTCAATCATACACACAATATGCTCGATATGTGTAAATACAACATGACATCACAACATAACTCTACGACTCAAGTATTTATTCATTAGGCTCCGAGGAGCCAAGATATTACAAACATGAGTCTCATGACCCAACAATCAAAGCATACAAGTCAAACACATGCGGAAGCTTAACATGTCTGAGTACAGACAACTATAAATGAAAAAGGCTGGGAAGCTTGACTATCCACGAGATCCTACCGAGGGCACAAGATCGTAGCTGAGGTAACAAGCTAAACGTCGAAGTCCAAGCGGAACTACTAGCGAGACTCAAGTCTCTCTGCAAAACATAAAATAAGCAAACGTGAGTAAAAATGTACTCAAAGAAGACTTACATCGTAACTAACTACATATGCATCATTATCATCAAAGGGGTGGTGGACTTTGACCGCAGCAAGCCAGCTTTGACTCGGTGGCTATCCTAAACTACGATTGCAAGTAACTCTTTTGAGGTGGCGCTACGAGTCCACATATTCACCATATCAATACACCACTATGGATTCGATCCCGCCTTCCCTACGAGAACGCCATCCATAGCACTCACGCTATCTTGTGCATTTTAGAGTATCCACTTTCACTTGTCTATGAACTGTTATAGGCAACCCGTAAGTCCTTTACCATGACACGGCTATTCAAATAGATGATGTTAACCCTGCATGGGTGTACTTCTTCACACACGCTCTCACCACTTACCGCCGTTTACACGACATGTACTCGGCAACCTTCAAGCGGAAGCCCAACGTGGGTGTCGGCCACAGCCTACCTAAACACTCAAGTCTCTAGTCCAGGTTTATCGCCTATTCAGGTTCCATCCGCAGGGAGTCTGGCCGAGGTCTCCATATACGGCCCCGAACGATGTGTGCAGGGTTCCCGGGATACCAAACGGGCATTCGGTACACCGTGCCACGTGCCTACCGCAACATAGCCCACCCCTAAGGTCAGCGCTGCGTGCGGCCCCCAGCATACTACAAACACCAGAAACTACTTTGCAACTCCCGGACAGAGGACAAGAGTGGTTAAGAAGCCGAGAGGGTCCATTGGTTTCGGGCCCAATGTGTGGTAGTAACTATTTCATGGATCACAAACACAGAACTCAGTTCCTGAGGACGGTTTCAATGAGACAACCCACCATGTACTCCTACATGGCCTCTCACCGCTACCTTTACCAAATCGTGTTCACACACTTAGCTCACACATAGTAGGACATGTTCACACACCTCCGATTCATTCCCGATGAATCAAACCTGACTCAACTCTAAGCAGTAGCAGGCATGACAAACAAGCATGAATGAGTAGGCACAACAGGTCTCAAACAACTCCTACTAATGCTAGTGGGTTTCGTCTATTTATTGTGGAATGACAGGTCATGCAGAGGATAAAGGGGTTCATCTACCGCAGCATGTAACAGATGAATCGTGGTTGTCCTACTGCAGTAAAAGAGAGCAGTAGGGAGAGAGTGGGATTGTATCGGAATGAACAAGGAGATTTTGCTTGCCTGGCACTTCTGAAGATATTATAGTTCTTCATCGGTGTCATCGAACAATCGTCGGAACATCGTCTATTGAGAGGGGACAAACACCGGCAATAGAGAAAGAACACAATCAATACAATGCGACAATATGATGCATGATCATGACATGGCAATATGTTGTGTGATAGGTCTAATGCAACTTGGGAAAGAATGGTTTGAGTCCATTTGAATCAAGGATTCAAATGATCACCCAAAATAATAAGTGATATAAGTGCATTAGCTTGCTTCACCTAAACAGCAAGGTTAAAGTGTTCTGACATGCATGAAACTAGTACAGATGGAAAGATTGGATTTTTTTGATCATTTTTCAAATATAATTTGTTTGATTTGGAGTTACGGTTGAATTACTATGATGACATGCGTGACGTGAGCCATGACGACCAAGGCCAGGCGGGCGCCAGCGGGCGTAGTATACCAGTTTCCTCTTTGGTGCTAAAGAGGCAGGCGCAGGCGAGGAGTCCTGATGCATCAGGCAAAGGTTTCCATATCGGTGCAACGAGACCAAGACTAGCAGGACGGCAGGACGGAGGTCACCACGGAGCCCACAGCAGCGTCACCACCAGAGCCTTTGGTAGGCGAAGACCACCTTTTGTCAGGATAACTTGTACTAGTTGTCTCCCTTCAAAATTGGCCATTGTGGGATCTCTTCCCGCCTAACATTTGGGAAGAGGACCAGGGCCTCTATAAATAGGACTAGCCATCACCATAGAGGGGGACGGATCATTCGGACCGCTCTCACACACACCAGTTCATCGAGCTCAAGAACACCTCTCCTCAGGAGGCTGTTCATACCTTGTACTTGTTCATCCCCAACCTACAAGGCAATCCACCACACCACACTGGAGTAGGGTATTACACCACAACGGTGGCCCTAACTAGTATAAACTCTTGTGTCTCTTGTTCCTTGGGTTCGGCGAGCTAGGCCTTGAGATCGTTGTGAGAGCGAGCTAGGGAGAGAGAGTTCTTCATGCGCACCCAGAGTTCGAACCTCAAGGGTTTGCCGGAACCCAGAATCCGACATTTGGCGCGCCAGGTAGGGGTGCGCTGAAGCCTTTCTTCCGTCGATCCACACTCCCCTGCTCCACCGTATCCATGGCAGACGCTCGTCGAGCCTGTGCTGAGCTCCGGGCCGCCCTTGGCACTCCCAGCACCACCATGTCAAGACCGCGTGTCGCATGCGGCGGCGGCGCGTGGATATCAGGACCAGGCTCTACCCCCGCTGCGGGCTCCAGTGACCACAGCATGCTGCCGCGCCTTCACTCCCGAGCTGCGCAGCGTCGTCTGGCCCGGAAAGTTCAAGCCAGACCTGCCCCCGCGCTACGATGGCACCCCCGACCTTGCGGAGTTCTTTCAGCTCTATGAGCTGAGCATCGAGGCAGCCAACGGCCACGAGACGGTCATGGCAAACTGGTTCCCCATGGCCCTCAAAGATGGCACGCGCTCGTGGCTCCTGAACTTGCCCGCGGGATCGATCTCCTCCTGGGGCGAGATGCGCGAGCGTTTCGTCGCCAACTTCCAGGGCACTCGCGACCGCCCCCCGGTCGCGGGTGGCCTGCGACGCATCTAGCAACAGCCAGGCAAAATCCTGCAGAAGTACATCCAGCGCTTCAACAGCGTTCGCCTCAAGGTCCCCAAGGTGACGGACGAGGTGACGGACGAGGCCATCATCTCTGCATTCTCTGACGGCGTGCGTGATGTCAAGATGAAGGAGGAGCTCGCCAACCACGAGGAGCTATGCACAGCCCTGGAGATGGCGACCAAGTGCGCAAGAGCTGAGACGGAGATGAAGCGCGGCTGAGACCACCCCGAGTCGTCCAAGAGCAGTCGTCCGTTCTGCGCCTTCCACAACGTACACAGCCACAACATCAACGATTGCCAAGATCTTAGGGCCATCCACGATGGGCGCTTCGGTCGGCATCCCGAGCGCAACGACCAGGGCTATGATCGAGGAGGACGACAAAGTGGAGGACACTAGGACGACCGTGGCTCCCGCCATGAGTGGCGCGCCCGGCCTCATGAGGATCGCTGGTAGGACCAGCCTCGCGAGGGCGACTGGAGGGAGCAACCTCGTGAGGACCGTCCTCGGGGCAACGCTGGCCTCCCTCCGCTGCCGCCACCACCAAGGAGGAACGACGACTACCATCAGGACGACGGGGCTGGGGCTTCCAGGAGCCTCGTGCCATCGTCTGCATCTTGGGTGGTGCTCAGGCCCCAGCCTCCCAGCACATCTTCAAGCAGTTCGCCCGCGAAGTGAATGCGGCCCTCCCAAGGCTCGAGGCCACGCGCCCGCTCAGGTGGTACAAGTGCGCCATTACCTTCAACTCGTCCGACCAGCTCAAGTGCGTGGCAACTGCCGGCGCCCTCCCAATGCTCTGCTCCCCATCATCAGCAACGTCCAAGTCACCAAGACCCTCATCGACGGTGGTGCAGGGCTCAATGTCCTGTCCGCCGAGACGTTTGACCGCCTCCAGGTGCCATACGATCAGTTGCAGCCTACCAAACCCTTCTCAGGAGTGACCGACGGCTCCACCACCCCGATATGGTAGGTCCGACTCCCTGTTACCTTCGGCAAGCGCGATAACCATCGCACCGAGCTCATTGACTTCGACGTCGCCCAAATCCGCCTACCGTACAACACCATCCTCGGGTATTTAGCCCTGCCCAAGTTTATGGCAGTAACCCATCACGGCTACAACGCCCTCAAGATGCCAGGGACCGGCGGCATCATCACGGTCGCCTGCGAGGAGAAGGATGCGGTGTGTTCTCTCGAGTGCGCTTACCAAGCTGCGGCGGCCGAAGGCCCAGATAACGAAGGCGCCATCTACCCTCCTGAGGCCATCCCCAAGAAGAAGAAGCAGTTGCTTCACCAAGGGCCTCAGGAGAGTGGCATTTCCAGTGGCACCACCTCAGGACCTGCGCCCCCAGATGGGGCGCCTCCCTCCCTCGCATAGGAAGGCGCGCCCGGCGCCCTCCTCGGGCTGGGCTCGGGGGCTCTCTTCTGGAGGGCCTCAGACCTAGGCAATGTCACGAGGGAGGCACTCGGGCACCACGTGGAGGCATGCTTCGCCGTATGTTTCTCCCAAGAGGGCACAAGGCATGGAGCGCCAGGTGCTCAGGAGTTCATCACCAAGGCGACTAAGGAGCTTCAGGAACCAAGGACCATACGCGGTGACCGCCCACCACCTGGCGCAGCTCCGCATCCTGGCAAGGACGACGAGCTGCGTGTCTGCGTGGACATCCCTGGACTCAACAGGGCAGCATCTCAGGAGCGTTTCTGGCCTTCGTGCATTGGTCGGTGTGAGGGTCCCCCTCACAGCTACGTTCACATGCCTTTCGGCTTACCGAACACAGCTGTCACCTTCCAGCACCGCTTGCGGAGCATTCTGGCGGTTCAGGAGGCCAGGCATCGCGCAGTCCTGGCAGAGATGGCGACGGTTCTTCAAGAACCACCTGGGCCCCAGAGCCTCCTGAAGCTCAGGACCCTGGCGGCTCGTGAGGAGCGACTCCTTCAGCACGCATCTTCAGTTACTACAACACTTCTTCAGCAACAGTACCAGGTGACTCTTTCCGGTTCATTCAGCTGGGGGCGCCCCTCGGGCTGCATCATCCCAAGGTCGCATGGGCATGTCCCTGCGACATGTATCCTTTTGCATCTTTAGCTTATTCTGTTAGGGGTGCCCCTCGGGATGCATCATTCCCAGGCCGCTCGGGTCCGTCCCAGTGGCATGTATCGTTCTTGCATCTATTTGAACTAACTTGCCTCATTGCTTGAGTAATTTCATGGTCATCACCTGCTTACTTGTTGCCCCTCGCGGCCACCGGCATTGCTAGCCGGCTTCCTGCTCATCCCGCAACGGGGGCTACATATGTTGGCACGGCGCTTGTGCTCGGGTCCGTCCCTGCAACGCTGACAAACCTGAGTGGTCGAGCTCTAGCTCGCGGTATGCCCCGCGCACGTCACCTCACCAGGCCCGCAGTGCCTTCATCTTCTTGCAGAAAGACCAGCGGCAGGCCAGTGAACGTGATGGCAATCTGTATTCCTCCCTCGCGCTAACCTGCAGGAATCTCCGGAGTGTAATTGTGGGCAGCACCGCAAGCTCCTTCCTTTTTCTCACGCTATTCACTTGAGCGTTGAAGGGGGAGCATCGCGCCTCAGGGGCTCTTACTGGCTCTCCATCCCTCACCCACTGGCCTTTACCACGGCACCGCGACCTGGCATACCAGCGGCAACTGAGCCCGCTCGAGGGCCGGGACCTGAGGACGCAGAGCACCTAGAGCAGCGTGAAAAAGAGGGAAGCTGGTGCGGGCCTAACCCAGCCATACCACCACCACTAATGCATGAATCGGACGCTGCATAAGGGAACTACCTCAGGCTTGATAAGATAAGTCGCGTATTCAAGTCAAGCCCAGCACGTGACTTAGGATTTTCGGCTCCTGCATCCTTGCTCTAGCAATGTCGCCTTCCTTTTCTGTCTTTAGGAAGCTGCTTGCACGCCAAGGGGGGCCTCTTGAGCATCGCGCCTCAGGAGCTCTTACCGGACCCTGGGCCGCTCACCTCCTGGCCTTGACCACGGCATCGTGACCTGGCATACCATCGACGGCTGAAGCCTGACTGGGGACTGGGACCTGTCGGCGTAGAGCACTAAGCTTCCGCGAGGACGAAAAGGGGGAGCAATGCTGAAGTAAGACGCGCAATCACGAATTTCATTACGGGAATAAGATCGCTACAAAAGTGCTAAAGATTCTTTACACACCCCTATGGGGTTCACCTTGATTCCTCGCAGGGAATAAAAGAAGAACGTTTCCAGGAGCCACATCTACAGGCGTCGCTGAGGGAGTCCTGGACTAAGGGGTCCTCGGGTGTCCGGCCTGTTAGCCATGGGCTGGACTGATGGGTTGTGAAGATATGAAAACTAAAGACTCTCACCCGTGTCCGGATAGGACTCTCCTTGGCGTGGAAGGCAGGCTTGGCGATCAAATATTAAGATTCCCTTCTCTGTAGCCGACCTTGTACAACCCTAGTCCCCTCCAGTGTCTATATAAACCGGAGGGCTTAGTCCGTAAACGGATATACTCATTACCATAGTCATACATGCTAGACTTCTACGGTTTTAGCCATTACGATCTCGTGGTAGATCAACTCTTGTAATACTCATATTCATCAAGATCAATCAAGCAGGAAGTAGGGTATTACCTCCATAGAGAGGGCCCGAACTTGGGTAAACATTGTGTCCCCCGTCTCCTGTTACCATCGACCTTAGACGCACAGTTCGGGACCCCCTGCCCGAGATCCGCCGGTTTTGACACCAACATTGGTGCTTTCATTGAGAGTTCCACTGTGTCGTCCCCAAAAGGTTCGATGGCTCCTTCAGTCGTTAACAATGATGCTTTCCAAAGGGAAACCTTCCTCCCCGGACAGATCTTCGTGTTCGGCGGCTTCGCACTGCGGGCCAACTCGCTTGGCCATCTGGAGCAGATCGATAGCTACGCCCCTGGCCATTAGGTCAGATTCGGGATCTTGTACTACGTCGCGGATATCTATGGAGACTTGATCTTCCACGGCTTTGAGACCACGGCAGCCGCCCCTGTCCCTATGGTGAACATGACCTAAATCTGTCACCGGTCCATACTCAGGAAATTGCACCTGTAACTACTCTGGCCCTAGATCTGGAGCAGATTGCGCCATCTGAGGATGGGAAGCTCAACCCCACCACCGAGGCCGTAGATTCCGCAGCGTTGGAGCCGCACATAGACTTAACCTCATGTGATATCTGTGTCACCGGAACTCCGGACTCATCTCCAGTTATAAGCTCGGAACTATGTGCGTTCGCAGACGCCGAGATTGATCAGTTATCAATCTTCGAATTCAGCACCGCAGACGTCTTCCAACACTCGCCTTTTGACGATGTGCTAAACTTGTTAAAAAAATCTATCCTTGGCGGGAGACTCACAGCCGAACTATGTCCGGTTTGAACTGGAGGCTGATGACGGGGAATTTCGTTTCCCACCCGCCACCCACTACATAGCCACTGTCGAGGACTTAACCGACATGCTTGATTACGGCTCCGAAGACATCAACGGTATGGACGAGGATGCCGATGAGGAGCAGGGCCAAAACCTGCCGTTTACCAGATGCTGGACGGCCACTTATTCATACGATGTATACATGGTGGATACACCTAAAGAAACTAACAACAATGACAAAGAGGATCCAGTTGAGGACAAACCTCCTGAGACACAGACCAGACGCTGGCGTCAGCGGCACCGCTCTAAGCCACATCATGCAAAAGACAACAACACCGGCACCGGAGAAAACAATACTCCGGACGATGCCGAAGACAATGAAGACCCTGTTGGGGCAATCTCCGAACAGGATGAACGGGAAGACGGGCACGTTAGCCCTGATGAACAGGCCATACACGAAGACTCTAAGGACAGTAATTATCTTCCGCTCTCTGAGGAAGAGGAGAGCCTCAGCAACGAGGATTTCATCGTTCCTGAGGAACCTCTCGAGTAGGAGCGCTTTAAACGCCGGCTAATAGCCACTTCAAGGAGCCTGAAAAAGAAATAGCAGCAGCTTCAAGCTGACCAAGATTGGCTCAATGATAGATGGACCGAAGTCCTGGCCGCCGAGGAATATGGCCTTAGTGGCCCAGCCAAAAATTACTCGAAGCGCAAATTGCTACCTCAGTTTGATGACGAGGCGCTGAAGCCCGTACCATCATCGCGCAACACGACCGACCGACCGCCACGCGGTCGGGATAAAGCGGCAACTCAAGCCGAACACCAGACCGCCCAACCTCGCCGTAAAGATAGGAATAAAACAGCCCGGGGTTATGCATACGACCTTCGACAGAACCTGGACAGTAGAGCAGGACATACAAGATCGATCTACGGATCGCGAGGACGTGCCTCGACACGCAATGACGGCTACCTATTCGGACGTGACAAACCTAGCCACGCCCGGGCCGAAAACCGCAAACGGACTCCATCGGAGGTACGTCGCAGTGTGGCCCAATATAGAGGCGCCGCACACCCTCTTTGCTTCACAGACGAAGTAATGGAGCACGAGTTCCCAGACGGGTTTAAGCCCATGAATATCAAATCATACGACGGAACAACTGATCCCGCGGTATGGATCGAGGACTTCCTCCTCCATATCCACATGGCCCGCGGAGATGATCTTCATGCCATCAAATACCTATGACTAAAACTCAAAGGACCAGCTCGGTACTGGTTAAATAGTCTGCCGGAAAACTCTGTTGGCAGCTGGGAGGACTTGGAAAATGTCTTCTGCTACAACTTCCAAGGAACATATGTCCGGCCACCGGATGCCGATGACTTAAGTCACATTGTCCAGCAGCCCGGAGAGTCATCCAGGAAGCTCTGGACTAGGATCATAGTTAAAAAGAACCAAATCGTCGACTGTCCGGACGCGGAAGCCCTAGCGGCCTTCAAACACAGCGTCCGGGATGAATGGCTCGCCCGCCACCTCGGTCAAGAAAAACCAAAATCCATGACAGCCCTTACCGCTCTAATGACCTGCTTTTCCGCAGGAGAAGATAGCTGGCTCGCTCGTAGAAGCAACAGTGCTAGTGGTCTGGGCACTTCCAAAATCCGAGACGGCAATGGCAAGCCACGACGCAGCGAGCACAAACGTTGCAATGATAATGAAAGAACGCGTGACACAATGGTCAATGCCGGATTCAGCGGTCCAAAACCCGGTCAACAGAAAAAGCCATTCAAGGCAAACAGAGACAGACCATCCAATTTAGACAGGATATTGGATCAACCCTGCCTGATTCACGGCCACCCCGACAAACCAGCTAATCATACCAATAGAAGTTGTTGGGTCTTCAAGCAGGTCGGCAAGCTCAACGCCGAACACAAGGGGAGGAGGTCGCCTGGTGATAGGGACGATGAAGAGACTCACCAACCAAATAATGGGGGTCAAAAGCAATTTTCTCCCGAAGTAAAAACAGTGAACATGGTATACACGATACACAACTCTACAAGGGAGCAGGAGAAGCACTCCCTCTGGACTGAAGTTCATACTGTGGCACCTTCAGTACAAAGAGGTCTTATTAAACCGCATACCTTGTCGGCCATTAAGCCACCGGTCTCCATTCAACAGGATCGACCAATTCCGGAGCAGAAATAGCAGTTCGGCTTCCGCCGCCCACCTCATATATCTGCGAAATCTGTACCGCGCATACATAACTATGCACTTAAGATACCCTGGGCATCGGCGGAAGCACAATACGGACGAGCCTGCAAGCATTGCCATAACCTTTGTCTCTTTCTAATTACTCTTTCTCTTTCATTTACCACTGGTGACGCAAGGGCTAATAATCTCATGGACTCTATCGGAGTTCGGATCCGTACACTCACCCAAGGGCTATTCCCGTCAAGGAGTCCCCTCTCCGAGGACAGGCAGCGCAGACGTGCGACAGGAGGTCCAAAATAACTTTTTGTAGACCGCGCTCTTTATTTCGAGCCTGTAATGTGCCTTCACCTTCCGCCTTCGACCCCAGGCATGTCAAATAGCCGGGGTTGCGGCTTTTTTATCTATAAAATAACGATTGGCTTATCACTCAGTTCCCAGTAAACATAATCCGCATCCAGCATTTGCTTTTTTCTACAAAGAACTGAATTTGGCTCCTGTGGTTGTTTCACACATACACCTCGGCATAACTTGCCAGGGGCTCGGTATGGGAACAAATGAGTTGCCGACAAGTCCGAACAGCTTTATAGCGCACTTCGGCGTCGCGAGTTTGGCCTTATATGCATCAGCTCCGAATCATGTCTTGGGTCAATAGTTGGGTTGCCCGGTTCCTGTGCTTGCTACCTTATGTTCCGCTCTACCAGCTAGGGTAGTAAAGGGAGAACTACTGCGATTGTGCTTCCGGTTCATCTGGTCAAGCACCTCAGTAGAGAAAGCCGAAAACTGACTATCATGATGCGGCGAGAGCTGGTCAACCACTCGATGACTTATCGGAATCTTTCATGATTCCCTCCGTATTATATGAAGGACCTTTTTCTTCAGGTCATATATGTAACGCACCATATTGGAATAAGCTGTACACATACCAGGGGCTATATCGTAGCCCCCCTATAAAACTCCTATGGCTAAGTGAAAGTGTTAACGCCCTATAGTCTGATTGCCTCGTTCACCGCATTGACACCTCCTTAATGGACCAAGACGTTGGGTTAAGAGTGATCAAATGATTTTCTGAACACCCCCGTACTTTATACGAGGGGGCTGAAGCGGACGACTGGAAAACTTTTAGATTAATACAAAAACGGCTGCACAGGAGGAACAAAAGTTTTAGGAGAAACTACAAAAAAATAGCCTTATTGTAATATTGTATTTTACAAATTTCGATACATTTCACTCGAATATCATGTTTCTCGAGCATTGAGCCTCTATCAAGCGGGCACCCTCCAGGACATCCTCGAAATAATGCTCTGGTACGTGATGGTCCTTTCCCTTGGGTGGACCCTTCGCTGCAACATCAGTGGCCTTCATCTTCGCCCAGTATGTCTTGACACAGGCAAAGGCCAGCCGTGCACCTTCAATGCACGCTGACCGTTTCACGACGTCGATACGCGGGACCGCATCTGCAAGTCGCCGTGCCAAACAAAAATAACTATCCGGAGTTGGCTCATTCGGCCACAGCCTGATCACGGCATCCCTCATAACAGAACCGGATAGTCTATGGAGCTCGGCCCATTGGGTCATCTGTTTGTTCCGCATAGCGGTGGGCGTTTTGGCCTGACGAATCATGCGACGTAAAAGCTTCTCCGTTGCACACCCTTCTTGCGCTTGGTAAAACTGTGCCGCATCGGAAGCACTCTTCGGCAGGTCAAATAACGCGTCTGGAGAACTCCACACTTGATTAAGTGGAGCATAATTCAGATCACCGAACTTAGTTTGCAATAAAAAGGGCTTACCAGCCGCAATCTATCTAGCTTGCCGGGTCTCCTCCCGGGCCGCTCTAGATTCAGACCGCGCTTCTTTCGCCTCTCGTAAGGCCATGTTAAGATCAGAGGATTTCACATTGGCTAGCGGCATCCTTTAGCTCACGCGTCATCATGGATATTCTCTCCTCGCATTGGCGTCGAGCAGCCTGTTCGGCCTTTAACTCGGCTGATGCCTTCTCGGCAGCCGCATTATTAATCCGAGCCTGCTTTTTGGCCCGGGCCAGCTCAGCCTGAAGGATCTCGACCGCGGCGGCACCATCTGCATTAATGCATATCTCAGTATACAATATTTCGCGTGATGCCCACATTACAAAGCACGCGCTTGTAAGGACTGCCCCAAAAACATACCTTGCGACTCGTCAAGTCGCTTGTTGATAAGCATAAGGTCATCTCCCACCATATCAAGCCTCCGCTCTAGATCAACAACTTCTGTAGTCCGGGCGGACGCCCGGGAAGCGATAGCCTGCATTTCAATTAATCATATTATTTCCTGGAAATATCTTTTTTGATCCTCTGATCACCTCCCTTGGGAAGCCAATCCGAGTCTCAAGGGCTACTACCGATACACAAGTGTAGTGTGTGAGCCAAGCACAATCAAAAATATTACATTAAAAACCTCGAAGCCTTTTAGCAGGCTCACGAAGGCTTCATTCAACCCGCTTTTCGCGGATAGAACCCTTTCAACCACCGTACCCATCAAGGTACGATGTTCCTATGAGACGAACGCCTTTTGCAGCATGTTCGTCAATACATCCAGCGCTTCAGGATCTTTGGAAGCTGCCGTAGGAGTACGGCCTCCCTTTGAAGGGATACGTTTATTCGTCCCTGTGATTGTCTCCTACCGTAGGCCGGACAGCTCGGGGCCTTTGTTGTCGGCCCCCGGACTCTGGGCTACCGAAGTATTACCTTCGGGTTTTGTCTTCGCCATCCCTCGCACCACTTGTTGGTCAGGAGAGACCCTCCGCGACGACACCTCAAGGTCGTTCGCCCTATTGGGCGAGGAGACCGGTGGAGGCGTCTCGCTCTCCATCATCTCTGGGAGAAGATCCCCCGAGGAAGAGGATTGTCAAGACTGCTCACGAGCTGCAAAAAACATATATTCTAGATGTTACCTCGGTCACAAGAAAGGGACGGGATATGTTTAAAAACACCCTCGTTCACTTATGGTTTGCCTGAAGGCTTGTCCTCTCCGTGGGACCGTGCGATGACATCGCCCTCCAAGCCCGGGCCACCCAACGGGGCCATCCTGCCTCGCTTAGGAGCCATTTCTTCCCAACTTTCGGAGGCGGCCCTTTTCTTACCATGGGGAGAAGGAATATTGGCTTCTCCTTCACTTTGGCCTTCGGGCAGGGGAATCTTTATCTCCCCGGACACGGTGTCTGATGTACCCTCGGAAGGGAGGCCACCTTTGGCCTTCCCGCTCTCCGCCTTGTCTCCATTCGCAGGCACACTGCAACGCCGGGCCAAGATCCTCGTTAGTACGGGATCCGCTGATTCTTCGGGAAGGGGGGCCAAACATCTAATACGCTCTGCTTTCTTTATCCAGCCCTGGAGGAAGATACTTTGTTTAGTAACGTATTACAACGTGCTTAACTACAAAGTGTTTGGATGTTGAGCGCTTACCGAGGTATCCAGATGGTTGCAGTCGAGGCCAAGGTCCTCGGTGGTGTCCGGCCACTGTTTTCGTTTCCCGAAAAACAACTTCCACATTCCTTTGTGCATAGTGCCGAAGAAGTGTTGGAGGCTCGGTGGTCCTTCTGGATTAAACTCCCACATGCGGAGAGGCCTACGCTGACATGGCAGGGTTTGGCGGATTAGCATTACTTGAACCACGTTGACAAGATCGATGTCCCTCTCGAGGAGGGTTCGGATGCGGCTCCGTAGAGTCTGCACTTCATCAACTGATCCCCGGTCTAGCCCCTTATTAATCCATGATGCAAGCTGTAACGGAGGGCCAAAATGGAATGCAGGTATAGCGGCCCACTTGGTACTGCGGGGTTCTGTGATATAAAACCACAACCGCTGCCATTGGTTGGAAGTTTCGGTGAAAGAGCCTTTTGGCCAGTGAGTATTTGTAAGCTTGCTCGTTTCCCGTTGACCACCTTCGGCGTCACACTGAAGGTCTTGAGCCATAAGCCGAAGTGTGGGGGAATTCGGAGGAAGGCCTCACACGTAATGATAAACGCCGAGACATGGAGGAAAGAATCTGGGGCTAGATCGTGGAAATCTAGTCCGTAATAAAACATGAGCCCCCAGATGAAGGGGTGAAGAGCGAACCCTAGCCCTCGGAGGAAGTGAGAGATGAATACGACCCTCTCGCCAAATCTGGGAGTCAGAATAACCTACCCTTGAGCAGGAAGCTTGTGGGGGATCACCGTGGTCAGGTATCTAGCCACCCGAAGCTTTGCAATGTCCTCCTTTGTAACGGAGGAAGCCACCCATCGGCCCTCAGGGTTGGGTCCGGACATGAACGGAAGCTTGGGGCAATGAAGTCAAACCTTGGACGCTAGAACTCGAGGTTGGAAGGGCTGAGGAGAGGTTCGGCATAAAAAGAGACGGCCCTTGGCTCCTTTATAAAGGCAACGGGTATCGAACGCCTCCTCTAAGCCTGAAAGCCTGCCTATTCCTAAGGAATCTTTCCAATGGAACGGTTGGGTTACCCACGCCTGTATTGATGAGAATCCCGCAATAAGGGGACACGCTTTGACAAGACGTGCCAATAGAAACCGCACCTCGAAACGTGGAACGGCAGATGAAAACGGTTTGAAATGATAACCGGGCAGGCGTGATGTCATCTTGCAAAAAGTTGTCTGCGGATGGGACTCGTGAAATATTATACTCTCTACGGCTATGTGTGTGGTACTTGTGTTGCAGATCCGGACATATTTGCTGCGTCCGGAGACTATCTTGGAGTATTCGGGAAGGAGAACCCGCCTTGTAATGCTGAAGACAATCTGCGCGCCGGACACCTCGTCATTGAAGCCTGGTTCAGGGGTTACTGAGGGAGTCCTGGACTAAGGGGTCCTCGGGCGTCCGGCCTGTTAGCCATGGGTCGGACGGATGGGCTGTGAAGATATGAAGACCGAAGACTCTCACCCGTGTCCGGATAGGACTCTCCTTGGCATGGAAGGCAGGCTTGGCAATCAAATATGAAGATTCCCTTCTCTATAACCGACCTTGTACAACCATAGTCCCCTCCGGTGTCTATATAAACCAGAGGGCTTAGTCCGGAAACGGATATACTCATTACCATAGTCATACAAGCTAGACTTATAGGGTTTTAACCATTACGATCTCGGGGTAGATCAACTCTCGTAATACTCATATTCATCAAGATCAATCAAGCAGGAAGTAGGGTATTACCTGCACAGAGAGGGCCCGAACCTGGGTAAACATTGTGTCCCCCGTCTCCTGTTACCATCGACCTTAGACGCACAGTTCGGGACCCCCTACCCAAGATCCGCCGGTTTTGACACCGACAGCCTCCGCTGACGTCATCATCAACAGTGAGCCATGGGAGACCGGCGCCAACCCCATCCAGATCAGCCGCGGCAACGGGCGGACGTCGCTACCGCCCTCCGGGCACGGCGAGAGCTCGAGGGCACGTAGTTGTCATCACTCGTCTCCGGAGTCTCGTAAGGATCGGTAGAGTCGCTGGACTCCCAGGCGCCATCGCTGCTGTTGGAAGAGCTGTCGGCAGGACCAAGGGCGGGCCCAGCGCCAGCCGCCGCACCGTCCTGGCGACCCCCTCCCGTGCAGCATTCCAGGCGGCGGCCTTCCTCATCGAAGACCTTGAAGAACAGCATGGAGGCGCCATCGTACTGGAAATGGATGGCGAGGGCCCCCTCCGCGTGGCAAGCGCGGGCGACCTCACCCCATCCACGGGTCATGAAGATCTTGCCCGGGGAGACGACCTCAACCTCTACTCCCGTCGCCGGGGTGTCGCACTCGGTGTGCTGCAACCACAACTTGAGTGGCCCCCTTGGCGGCATCTCTTCAGCGAAGAACTGCGAGAATTTGATCCACGTGCGCGGGGGCATTGCTGCTCACACCACAAACTCTTGCGAGGAGCCCTCGGCGTGAGTCCATGGGCAGGCGGCGCGTGCCACTGCAGTGTGGCCGCCGCGGCCGTGGCACGAGCAGCACAGGCCGCCACCTCCTCCTCCGGAGGCCTATTCCAGGGCGTACAAGGGTAGCGGGTAGCCGGGGGGAGGCCACTTGTACCAAGGCCTCGTCACCTCCTGCCTCACGAGGGCGTCGCGAGAGCGGGCCAGCCTCTTCTCCGGTGGGAGTGGCCCTAGCTCTTCGCGGTGGGTTTTTCCCTTCTCTGCGGCGGAGAATCTCCTTATCGGTGCCATGGGTGTCACAGCAAGGCGGTGAAGCAAGGAGGAAGAAGAAGAAGCAGATGGAATGGAGGAAGAGATGAGCGACGGGGGCTCCTCCCCTCTCCTCATTTATAACCAGAAGGAGGCCAACCGCCGACCTCCATGATCGCAGGTAATGATGGTTTTCTTCTGCATGCAGCAGGGTCTCGTCAAGTCAAACGGTTGCCGAGGCAGCATGTGGAAGCGGAGACGCCCACGTCCCATCAATCGCCATGCGTCAATCAAGGCCACATGCGGTTGGGGCCCGCGGCTCTCCGCACTTGCCCTTTGGCTTCGCCTTGAAGCCAAGTACGAGCGCGCCTTGGGCCCGGGGGCTACTGTCGGCGTCCTGGGAACGGGGGTACCCAGACTTGCCTGCATGCGGCCCACAGCATGGCTCCACCAGCGGACTGGTACGACCCATCTTCAGTCAAAACCACACAAGACGCTCGCGAGGGGCCATGCCTCACGAGGCGGACGACGCAAGACCTTCTCAGGGGCAGCCTCACTAGGCGGGCACCCGAGGAGCGGAGATATCAAGGCAGGGGCAACTCGCGAGGTGCGCGTGATGTGAGCCATGGCGACCAAGGCCAGGAGCTGGCGCAGTGTACCGGTTTCCTCTTTTGTGCTAAAGAGGCAGGCGTAGGTGAGGAGTCCCGAGGCATTAGACAAAGGTTTCCATATCGGTGCAACGAGACCAAGACCAGCAGGACAGAGGTCACCACGGAGCCCACAGCAGCGTCACCACTAGAGCCTTTGGCAGGCGAAGACCACCTTTTGTCAGGATAACTTGTACTAGTTGTCTCCCTTCAAAATTGGATGTTGTGGGATCCCTTCCTGCCTAACATTTGGTAAGAGGACCAGGGCCTCTATAAATAGGACTAGACATCACCATAGAGGGGGACGGATCATTCGGACCGCTCTCACAAACACCAGCTCATCGAGCTCAAGAACACCTCTCCTCAGGAGGTTGTTCATACCTTGTACTTGTTCATCCCAAGCCTACAAGGCAATCCACCACACCACACTGGAGTAGGGTATTACACCACAACGGTGGCTCGAACCATTATAAACTCTTGTGTCTCTTGTTCCTTGGGTTCAGCGAGCTAGGCCTTGATATCGTTGCGAGAGCGAGTTAGGGAGAGAGAGTTCTTCGTGCGCACCCTATAATTCGAACCTCAAGGGTTTGCCAGAACCCAGAATCCGACATTGTGAAATATATTTTGAGTCAAAAGTAATATATTTTTAGTGGTATATATGTATATCAAAACAAGAGTGTTTATTTCAAGTTTGTGAATAAGTACTATTCTACTTTGGATCCATCGCAACGCGCGGGCACATTGCTACTAAAAGAAAAAGGCATGTTGCGTTCGCGTCGCACCCCCACACGCCCGGGAATCGGGAGTACTCCACGGCCCATCCGGCACGCCACATAGCTAGGGAAGGCGTGGTGCCTAGCATTTTCACTTTCATGTGGGACCGCAGTTGAGAAAACCGACTATCGGCAAACCGCACCCCGCCCGCCGCATTGGAAAACAGAAACGAGGAGGGGAAGGTCTAGCTGTAGCACGGAAGCCAAGAAATTTGGTGTCCGATGGGGCTCATTGATAGAGTAGGAGCACTCCGTACTACTACTCCTACTAATACGAAGTTTGTACTACAACTAGTACTACCACTATACAACTAGGTACGTGCACGGCACAACATCGTCGGAAAAAAACCCGGGAAGATCTTGTTTTGGGTGATTTATCTTTTTTTCAGTCAACGTAGTATGAATAATATGATGTGGGGGGCACCCATGAAGCTTATGTGGCTTGGTTGCATGGCTAGGAAAGGCTAGAGAAAAATAAATAGATAATGTGTTTAGAGTGCACTCCACTAAGTAGATACTTTGGATCCATTAAAACGCATGGGCCGGTACATTGGTAGTAGTAAGAAACAAATCCCAGGTTTGGCACGAGTTCGTACTACATGAGAACCACAAGGCCTAGCACAGGAGTTACATTTCCCTCCTGGGCCCACGGGACCGAGCTTTAGTGGCTTAGTGCACCGGCCTATGAGTCAATGACATGTGGACCTTAAATGCGACTAGCCCACGTGTCATTCTCATGAAAGTAGAGTGGTGGGACCGAGAGGGATGAGGTGCAGGTCGGCGGACGAGGCTTGCCTGCTCCCCTCCCATGCTCCGATCCGTACTCCCGCATCACTAATTTTCATCCAACGGTTATAATAGATTTCCTCGTGTGGGTCATCTATAGCCTCAAAGAAAGGTAAACAAAGGACGTATTTCTAGGAAATAATTTCCTGCATGAATCTGTACACGCATGCAAGACCCTTTCCTTTCCTGATCGTCCTCCTCCGGATCATTAGTTGCGTTGACAATGTCGGTGCCAACACCAGAGCGTCGCAACAGGTGCCTATCCAAGCCATGTAGCACGTTGCGGCGCCAGTGAGTACCACCTCCTCCACACCAACATCGGCGTCTGGGCCATGCACATGCAACTGCTCCTGTAGTATTTTACCTGCATGTTCGACTACAGTACCACACTGATCTTGGACGAGACCATGGATCTTGTGGCCAAGAAAAGTCTCTGCCCGGCCAACGCATGTCGAGGTGCTTGACTGTTGTGACGTGTTGCATGATGTTTACTAGCTCGCGCTCCGGATGAGCGGCAGGGTGCTGCTCCCGATCGTCAGTGGTGCGATGGCAACAACGGCCGGGTGGGAGCTCAGGCGGGAGCCAGTGATCTACCCAAGGCACATAGCTCGACTTGGGTTCGAGATTCCGACCGCTTGCACCGTCCCGAGGATGTACCACTTAGCGACAAGGCTAGAATGTTGGATATGTATGGGCGTGTGCTCGTGGGCGGGAGCAACCTGCTCAATGGATACTGGTTTGCGAATGTCATGTACTCGATGTAGTTGAGCCAGTGAGCCTGCAGGCGTTCCTGCCATCGTACGTTGACGCGCGGCTCAACGGCATGTGGCCACGTGCCAGCATAGGTCGGCTACGGGGAAGCGACATCGGTGTGGTTCGAGATGCCCAGCTGGCCGTCGTCGCGGCGGCGTTCAGGACTCACTCGTTCGAGTTGAACCAGCCGGTGGTGGCCTGGCCATGGCGAGGGTGCCACAGCTGGACGTCGGGGCGTTATGAGGCGTAGGGGGCTGTTTGGTTTCTAGCCACATCTTTCCACACTTTGCCACACCTCACCTTAGACAAGTTTGATCAAGTTAGGTGGGTGTTTGGTTCTAGCCACACCTAAGGCAAGAATTTTTTTATGAGAAGTGAACCCCACATGTCATAGACACAAAAAGTGTGACAAGATTCCCTTAGGCAAAGCCAAAGTGTGGCTAACAATTTGAGCAACTCAAGTTAGGCAAGTGTGGCAAAAATTATGTGGCAATATATGGCAAACATAGTCACAATCCAAATAGCCCCCTATGTCCATGGAAGGAAACTATGGCAATTTTGCAAAAAGATACCCATACCCCTCTCCACATTTGCAAATAAGGCCTTCCCTCGTTCATCCTTTTCCCCCACAAGATAAACTACTCATACAAATGCATCTTGATGTTCCGTGCAACGTACGTGCATCTTGCTAGTTAGAAAAAAATCTTGAGTTTGGCACGAGTTCGTGCAGCGGTAGCACCACAAGGCCTGGTGCAGCAGTTACATTTCCCTCTTGGGGCCCACGGGAGTGAGCTTCAGTGCACCCAATAGGTGGCTGGTCCATATGTCATTCTCCCGAAGGCAGAGGGGCGGTGGGGCCGAGAGGGGTGAGCCGGGGGTCGGGGGACGTGTGGTGTCATGGGTTCGAGCGGCATCGTGGGAATCGCGTGTGGATGTGGTAGAAACTTGATGCTCGCCGCATTTCACCTCGCCCACATGTCATGCACACAAAGGCAGAGGGGCGGTGCGGCCGAGAGGGGTGAGGCGCACGTCGGGGGACGTGGTGCCGTGGGTTGGAGCGGCGTCATGGGAATCGCGAGTGGCAGTGTATGAAATGTGATGGTCGTCGTAGTTCCACTTCCATGGACAAGGTGTCATGTCTACTAACACATGCATTGCATACCGATCACTGGAAGGAGTAGTAGAGAAAGCTAGGCGGATAAATAGTTCGTTATAGTCAAGCAGAACTACGCTGCTGCTTGTTCCAAAGACATGCACACCATCGAAATAGTTCATCTATATCAATATACACAGAGAGGAAACATTTTTTTACAAGAGAGGAAATAGTTCATCCATCCATAATGCCCTACTGCTGGTGCAGCTTCTTCTTCTTCTTCTCATTTTCTATGGGAGATGGCTTCGCAACAAGCTCTTTGGACCTTGCAGCTATTTTGAAACTCACATGGGCATCGAGGGTGTCGGTGTCAAAACCGGCGGATCTCGGGTAGGCGGTCCCGAACTGTGCGTCTAAGGCGGATTGTAACAGGAGGCGGGGGACACGATGTTTACCCAGGTTCGGGCCCTCTCGATGGAGGTAATACCCTACTTCACCTTGATTGATCTTGATGATATGAGTATTACAAGAGTTGATCTACCACGAGATCGTAGAGGCTAAACCCTAGAAGCTAGCCTATGGTATGATTGTTGTTGTCCTACGGACTAAACCCTCCGGTTTATATAGACACCGGAGGGGACTAAGGTTACACAGAGTCGGTTACAAGGGAGAAGATCTACATATCTGTATTGCCAAGCTTGCCTTCCACGCCAAGGAGAGTCCCATCCGGACACGAGACGAAGTCTTCAATCTTGTATCTTCATAGTCCAACAGTCCGGCCAAAGGATATAGTCCGGCTGTCCGGAGACCCCCTAATCCAGGACTCCCTCATTAGCCCCCGAACCAGGCTTCAATGACCATGAGTCCGGTGCGCAGATTGTCTTCGGCATTGCAAGGCGGGTTCTTCTCCAAATTCTGAATACCTGCTAAGTAGTGTTCCACTTCCCCTAAATGTTGCACTTCTTGGCTTCCACGCCCAATAATGGCTATCTTCCACGTGTCGAGCGAATGCGAGAAGCCAGGGCATTTTTACATTTGCCACCCTAGCCATGTGAGTAAACAGTCTATTAAAGAGACGGGGATTCGTAGATCCAAATCACACCATCCTCCCACGACGAGTATCCATCGGAGCGCGTTCGAAAAAATCCATTCCAACATGGCCGGCCATCGCAGCTCCTCCTCTCGCTCCCTTAGCCCTAAGCCCAGTGATTGGAAGAAGTGTTTCGTCCCGCATTGCCAATTAGTAGAGTTACAGACCCAGGGATTTCTCCCTCCAGCGTATATGGTCCCCGTTCGAGCCGGGCTCGCCACTTATAATGGCGGGGAGCAAGTGGAGAGCCTTCCCAATCCCTCCAAGGGGGATCGGGTATGCCTTGTCCCTTGTTTATTAAGGGGACTTGGATTTCCAATCCATCCGTTCCTCCGCGGGCTCCTGGAATTTTATGGCCTCCAGTTGCATAACTTCACCCCCGCTTCCATATTACACATCGCTGGTTATGTTGCCCTTTGTGAGTTGTTTCTGGGCTGCGAAGCTCATTTCGCGCTGTGGAAGAAGCTATTATGCCTTGTGCCCCGTACACAGAAGGGGTCAATATATCAAGTGGGCGGAGCCGAAATATGGCGCATCGCCGAGACCGGATACCTGTCCGGCACCCCGAAGAATACGTCCGAAGACTGGCCTTCGGAGTGGTTTTACATGGAGGATGTCCCCCTTCCAGATCCTATTCGGAGGGTCTTCCCGAGTTCGACAATGCCCCTTTGAAGAAACGCCGCAGCTGGCGCCCTCGGAGCCCTCAGGAGGAAGATAACGGAGAAGTCCTTTGCCTGATGGGCCGGATAAAAGTGCTGGCTCAATCAGGACTGACAATAACCGAGGTTATGTCAATATGTATAATGCGGGGGGTATAGCCACTTCATATCAAGGGCACCCCATGTGGCACTTTAACGGGGAAGATGATGCCACCCGTTGCGGGTGTAAGGGACCGGACTCTATTGCTGCTCTAGCAAAAATTTTGTCCGATTTTTACAAGGGAGAGGAAAAGGAGTTCATCTGTATTAAGCCACGGGATGGATTCTCCATGTACAACCCTCCAAGCTGGGTGAGCTGTCACTTTTTACTCCCAGCCTTCCCGCATTCTTTGTCATAAGTACTCACCTTGCCGTTTCATGGCAGGAACTGCGAAAAGCTATAAGGGAGGTCAACAGCCCACCTCTACAACCGGAGGACCCTGACCAGGCCCTAGATCCCGGACTCGAAGAGGATCTGGACATATTTGTGGAGCTGATCGACAGGACATTCTATCAATTGAGCTGTGATGATGCCATGGTGGCCATCGTAGCCGACTATCCGGGGCTACTCCCTACATTGCATGTAAGAAAAACCGGAGTCCCAACTTCTGAGAAGGATCCCCTTTTATGCACTTCACCTACCGTACACATATGGTGTTTTACAGGGAAGGCCCTCGGGACGCCATGCCGAACCCGCAGTGACTTGCCAACAAGGGGCACCGAAGCCGGGTAGGCTAAAAAGGAAGGCGGTCAGGACTGAGACGCCGGCGCAGAGGTATGATACAGAACCTCGCTCCGTGGTTGTTGTCTTTTAAAATATAATAACCTCCATGTTTCCTAGTAGGAAAAACGCTCGCCGGACTATATCCGGAGAGGTTGCCGATCACGCCTCCACCAGTCGGGCTCCAGGGCCGGACATAGAGGCGGAAGCTAACACGGGGCAAACGCCGGATGCTCCTCCTACAGAGGATGCGGATAGACTATCCGCTACAAATTCCGAAGTGGAGAGCGCCATGAATCACAGGCGTCGCCGGGCCGTACTCCGTGACGCTTGTTTCTCCCAAGAGGCGTTTGGTGCCTTCAACTCAGGAGACGCGTACATCCGTGCTGCTCAAAATGATCTTGCCAGAGCCACGGACCAGTATGTAAAGGATATACGGGCAAGAAAATCTGATGATTATATGTATCAGTAGCCCCTGAGACTTGAAACAGTTGAGACAACTGATTTAAGGATCATTATTTGTGCAGGTTCTTATAGAGAAGAATACCCAATTGTGTCAAGAGCTGGAAGAGTGCAAAGCCCAGCTACGGGCCGCGGTTGCTGCATTAAAGGAGTCCGAGAAGGCCCCCTCTGGTAACACTTGTTTCCATTGTAAAGAATGACAGGTACCAGATAATATGCGGCATGCATGCAAATCTAACAATAGATGTTGTAGATGACTCCAGAGGCCGTGCCAGGGGATGCGCAATGTGCTAATCGACAGCTAAATGCTGGCGAGCGCGTGCTTACGCGGGTCACGCAGGAGAAAAATGATCTCCAAGACGCCAATATCCAGATGGGCGTGGAACTGAAAGATGTTCGAGCCCAGCTTGCAGACTCCGTGAAGGAGAATAAGCGGCTTCGACGCGGCATTTTCAGTAAGTGCTTGAACGAACTTTTGAAAGAGTTCGGCAAAGAAGCCGGCTAACAGAGTTATGTCTGCAGGCATGCTGACGGGTCGTCCCGCAAAGGAGATGCCCGGGTCTGCGGGTGATCTTCTGCCAGAGCTCTCACAACTGCACGAACAAGTTCGGCAGGTGATGCAGGGTATTGCCCAAGAATTTTGGCCATCCGCCTCCCCGCCGGGAGGCATGGGGGAGGTTATAGAGAAGCTCAAGGGGGTGCAGCGGCGCTTCCGATTATGGAAGATATCAGCCTGCCGACAAGGTGCAAGGGAAGCCTAGGCCATGGTGAATACGCGATATACCAAAGCTAACCCAAACCACATGGCCAAGGTCGGACCTGTGGGGCCCGATGGGAAAGAGATCCCCGTCAGTTTGATGTATGACCAAGTAGAATTAGCCGCAAAGTATTCCCAACAGGATTGTAGGCTAGAAAGCCTGTTGGATGGTATAGAAGAAGAATTTAGCCAGTCTAAGTGACTGTGTAATTTAAGTGACATATATAATGTCCCTAGCCGGATTGTAAATCATTTGTCATGGCGTACCTTTTCGCTTCGACCTCTGGACCCGATAGTCCGGAGTGTATCTGAATACCCGCCCGGTTATGTAAAAACCGGGGTATGCATGGAAACCAGGCGTAGGGGTCATAAGTGCTTGAACAGACAAGTACCCAACTAGCTATGTTATATTACATGGATAGTAAGAAACATCTTCCAGGGAGAATAGTTCCGTTAAGGGTTCCTTTCCACAGATGCGCATGCCCTAATGTGCATGTCCGAACTGCGAAAAGAGACGCGGGCTATAAACATCTGGGGGCGTGTATCAAAAATAAATAAAAGTCATCTTTTGTTCACCGACCGAATATTCCCTTAAGAACGCTAGCTTTCGGCTTCACACAATCTGAGGTACACATCCGGCTGACCTGGCAGTAACAATCGCAGAGGTGCTCCCCTTATGCCCTAGCCGAATTAACGGGAACATAGGGCATAAACACAAGAGCCAGGCAACCCAGCTTGGCCAAAACTTAAGTCATATCGATGCATATAATGGCGAAAAAAGGAACATGTGGAAGAATAACACATGTGCGGGCATAAAGCCCAGAAAAATAGTTATATTAAGCTTTTGTATAAGAAGCCCCCAGGTACAATGAGCGTGGTTAGCGCGTCAAGATTGTGTAGTCAAGGCACAAGTTAGCCTTTTAAGGCCTTGAGGAGAAGGAAAAAGAAGAAAGAAAGAGAGAAAAGACAGATAACGGATATGCAAAAAATTGACGGGGGTAAGGAGACGAACATAGAGTCCGGCACTAGGCGTAGAATCTTCGGAGTCTGGCTGCGTTCCATGGGTTTGGCTCGAGTCGATTGTCTGATGCATCCAATGGACGATGCAGCTCCACCGGTCAGAACCTGGTCAATAATGAAGGGACCTTCCCATTTGGGCTTGAGCTTGTTCTTTTTCTTTTCCGGCAGGCGTAGAACTAGTTCGCCAACGTTATAAGTTTTGGCCCGTACTTCTCTGCTTTGATACCTTCGACCCTGTTGCTGATAGAATGTGGAACGGGCTTTTGCCAAGTCACGCTCCTCCTCCAGGGCGTCCAAACTGTCCTACCGATCGAGCTCGGCCTCTTTTTCTTCATACATGTGCACTCGAGGTGAGTCATGAATTATGTCGCAGGGCAGAACCGCCTCTGCACCGTACACCATAAAAAACGGTGTGTATCCGGTAGTGCGATTCGGCGTGCTCCGTAGCCCCCATAGTACGGAGTCGAGCTCCTCTACCCAGTGCGTGTTTGATTCCTTTAAGGACCACACTAATCTGGGTTTAATGCTGCTCATGATAAGACCATTTGCTCGCTCGACTTGACCATTAGTTTGTGGGTGATAGACAGAAGCATAATCGAGCCTGATGCCCATGTTGCTGCACCAAAGTTTTACCTCGTCGGCTGTAAAGTTCGAGCCGTTGTCGGTGATGATGCTGTGGGGGATGCCATAGCGGTGTACAACCCCGGATATGAAGTCTATCACCGGTCCGGATTCAGCCGTTTTGACTGGTTTGGCTTCTATCCATTTGGTGAATTTATCCACCATGACCAATAGGTATTTTTTCTTATGGGTTCCCCCTTTGAGGGGTCCGACCATATCAAGCCCCCAGACTGCAAAAGGCCAAGTAATGGGGATTGTTTGGAGAGTGGTGGGCGGCATATGGCTTTGGTTTGCAAAAAGTGGGCAACCGACGCAACATTGAACAAGGTCCTGTGCGTCTGCTCGGGCCGTCGGCCAATAGAAACCTGTACGAAAGGCCTTGCTTACAAGGGCCCGAGCTGCGGCGTGGTGGCCGCCATGTCCAGCATGGATTTCTTCCAAAAGCTTCCGCCCTTCCTCTTCGGAGATGCACCTTTGAAGGACTCCGGTAGTGCTTTTCTTATAAAGCTCTCCCTCGTGGACCTTGTAGGCTTTAGACTGCCGCACTATGCAGCGTGCCTCATTTTGGTCCTCGGGTAGTTCCTACCTGGTTAGGTAGGCCAGGAATTGTTCTGTCCACGGGGCGATGACGGCCATTATCACGTGGGCTGAAGGTGTTATTTCGATGGCAGAGCCTTCGATTGTGTTAGAGTGTTCGGTATCTGGTGTTGTGGCCGGGTCCGGACTATTGTTACCGGTGTCCCCTTCCCATACCACGGATGGCTTGAACAGCCTTTCCAAGAAGATGTTAGGTGGGACAGGGTCGCGCTTAGCACCGATACGGGTGAGGATATCCGCCGCCTGATTGTTTTCCCGAGCTACATGGTGGAATTCCAACCCCTCGAACCGAGCTGACATTTTGAGGACGGCGTTGCGATATGCCGCCATCTTTGGATCCTTGGCGTTGAAGTCTCCATTTATTTGAGATATTGCGAGGTTCGAGTCCCCACGCAACTCCAGGCGTTGAATGCCCATGGAAACTGCCATCCGGAGACTATGTAACATGGCCTCGTATTCGGCTGCGTTGTTGGAGTCTATGTATAGTATTTGGAGTACGTATTGGACTGTATCTCCGGTGGGGGACGTTAGGACGACGCCAGCCCCCAGACCAGCCAGCATTTTAGAGCCGTCGAAGTGCATGATCCAATTGGAGTATGCGCCGTATTCTTCAGGGAGTTCGGCTTCTGTCCACTCGGTGACAAAATCGGCCAGTACTTGCGACTTAATGGCTTGCCATGGTCTATATGGTATGTCGAATGGGAGGAGCTTGATAGCCCATTTGGCAATCCGGCCCGTGGCATCGCGGTTGTTTATTATGTCGTTGAGTGGTACTTCCGAGGCCACCGTAATTGAACACTCTTGAAAGTAGTGTCGTAATTTCCGGGATGCCATAAATACCGTGTATGCTATCTTTTGATAATGTGGGTACCGTGATTTGCATGGAGTGAGGATAGTGGATACATAATATACAGGCTTTTGAAGTGGGAATTTATGTCCGTCCGTCTCTCGTTCGACGACGAGCACTGCGCTTACAACTTGGTGAGTTGCCGCTATATATAACAGCATTGGTTCGCCGACATTTGGCGCGGCCAAGATTGGGTTGGTGGCTAGGATGGCTTTTATTTCTTCCAATCCGGTCGTTTCTGCGTCCGTCCACTCGAAGTGTTCGGTGCACCGAAGGAGGCGATAAAGGGGTAGTGCCTTTTCTCCTAATCGGGAGATAAAGCGGCTTAAGGCCGCCATGCATCCAGTTAACTTCTGGATTTGCTTGAGGTCAGTTGGGATAGCCAACTGTGACAGAGCTCGGATTTTAGCCGGATTTGCTTCAATTCCTCTGCTGGAGATGATGAGCCCAGGAGTTTTCCGGCGGGAACGCCGAAAATGCATTTTTCTGGATTGAGCTTGATGTCCTATGTTCGGAGATTGTCGAACGTGAGCCTCAAGTCTTCTATTAAGGATTCGACATGTCTGGTTTTAACGACCACATCGTCTACGTATGCCTCCACTGTTTTGCCGATCTGTTTTTCCAGACATGTCTGAATCATGTGTTGATACGTCGCGCCGGCATTTTTGAGCCCGAAGGGCATTGTGTTGAAACAGAAGGGGCCGTATGGAGTAATAAATGCCGTTGCGGCTTGATCAGACTCCGCCATCTTAATTTGGTGGTAGCCGGAGTATGCGTCGAGGAAGCACAATGAGTCGTGTCCCGCGGTAGCGTCAATAATTAGATCGATGCGGGGGAGGGGGAAGGGATCCTTGGGGCAAGCCTTGTTAAGGTCCTTGAAATCGACACATAGGCGCCAGGATTTATCCTTCTTTGGTACCATCACCAGGTTTGCTAGCCAGTCCGGATGTTTTATTTCTCTAATAAAACCGGCCTCCAAGAACAGCTAGCTCCTCTCCCATGGCTTGTCGCTTAGGTTCAGAGAAACACCAAAGAGCCTGCTTGATCGGCTTAAATCCCTTTAGAATGTTAAGGCTATGCTCGTCCAGCCTGCGTGGGATTCCTGGCATGTCTGAAGGATGCCAGGCGAATATGTCCCAATTCTCACGCAGGAACTCCCATAGTGCGACATCTACAGCGGGGTTTAACTATGCCCCGATGGATGCTGTTTTTGTAGGGTCCGTTGGGTGGACTTGGAATTTTTACTATTTCATCCACTGGTTTAAAAGAGGTGGACTTGGATCTTTTGTCTAAAGCAGTAATTCCTCCGCCGCAAGGGCTTCGGATAACGCATTGAGGGCCAGTGCGGCTGTTTTGTTTTCGGCACGGAGTGCTGTGTCCGGATCACTAGCTAGAGTGATGATTCCATTGGGCCCGGGCATTTTGAGCTTCATGTACCCGTAATGGGGTATGGCTTGGAAGATCGTGAATGCCTCCTGCCCTAGAAGGGCGTGGTATCCGCTACTGAATGGGGCCACTTGGAATGTAATTTCTTCGGACCTGTAATTCTCCGGAGTCCCGAATACCACATCTAGTGTGATTTTCCCAGCGCAACGTGCCTCCCGACTAGGGATGATTCTTCTGAAGGTCGTGCTGCTTCGCTCAATGCGGTTTCTGTCTATTTCCATTTTCTGAAGAGTCTCCTCATAAATGAGGTTTAATCCGCTGCCGCCGTCCATGAGTACTTTAGTAAGCCGAAAGCCGTCCACAATTGGACTAAGGACCAAGGCGGCTGGTGCTCGGGCTGTTCGGAATTTAGGTTCGTCACTGGCATTGAAGGTGATAGCTGTGTCGCTCCATGGATTTATTGCTGCCACGTGGCAGACTTCGGCAAGGCTGCGAAGTGCTCGCTTACGCCTATTATTTGAGGCGAAGGTCTCGAAGACTGTCAATATTGTATTGTTATCCACGGGATGGTGCTCTGCGGTATTTTGAATGAGGAGATCCTCACCGCTCTTGGCCACCTGCCGGAGTACCCAACATGCTCTAAGGCTGTGTGTTGGTATGGTATCCGTTGTACTGTGAATTTTGCAGGGCCCGTTAAGCCATCCCTCCAATACGGTTCCATGCCCTGTAGTGGGATTTTGTTTCTTTGTAATTGAGTCGGGTGACTTATGAGAGTGCACCCTTTTAATTCGGACTCGGGGCTTTGTCAGAGCCGGATTATCCCAAAATTTTGTTTGGGTTTTCCAGGCGCTTTCCATCGGACAGTACTTCTGTACTATGGCTGCTAAGTCTGCGAAGCGTGTTATGTCACGGCGACTTATGGCTTTGAGGATTCCCTTGTCCGTGCAATTATTGCAAACGAATGAAATTGCGTCTTCCTCGTGACAGTCCTTGACCTTGTTCATTACAAGGAGGAATCTGGCCCAACAGTGATGTACTGTCTCCTGGGGCTCTTGCCTAATGTGGGAAAGATCGTTTATATCTGGGTGGGTGGGTGGATTTAAGTCCGGACCTTGACTCGGTTTGAGACCCAGGGGAGGAGGAGTTTCTGATCTTGGAAGTTCGGGCTCTAGTTTGTTGCCCAGTGGGTCTGGCCTGTTGCCTGATTCTAGGTTCAGGGTTTGGGCGATGTCCTCCCGTAGAAAGGTATCCGGCTCGGAGAGCTCGGGGATCCGGACGTAGCTTTTCCTCAAGATAGAGGAAGAATCGCCGCATTGCTCCTCCACCACTGTTATCTGATGGGTGACCGGCGGAGACTTAATCTCCCTTTGGTCGGGTTTAAGCCCAATCCGATCATAGTCCGTAGCGACTCCCAAAGCGGCGATGTGATCCAAGAACTCGTTCAAAGAGGAGAGCTCCATTGGGTTCATCCGCTCGGTAAGCTCCAAGCCGATGGGGAGGCTGTTTTCGATGACCCAAGAAGTCATCGTCGGCGCAGCGGCCAAACGGGCGGTCATGACGAAGCCGCCTAGTCGGAGAGTTTGGCCTACAGCCAGGGCTCCCCCAGAGGTGATGTTGTCCCTGACAACGAGACGAGCCATCCTTCCTTATGATGACGGCACAGTGGAACTCTCAATGAAAGCACCAATGTCGGTGTCAAAACCGGCGGATCTCGGGTAGGGGGTCCCAAACTGTGCGTCTAAGGCGGATGGTAACAGGAGGCGGGGGACACAATGTTTACCCAGGTTCGGGCCCTCTCGATGGAGGTAATACTCTACTTCCTGCTTGATTGATCTTGATGATATGAGTATTACAAGAGTTGATCTACCACGCGATAGTAGAGGGTAAACCCTAGAAGCTAGCCTATGGTATGATTGTTGTTGTCCTACGGACTAAACCCTCCAGTTTATATAGACACTGGAGGGGGCTAGGGTTACACAGAGTCGGTTACAAGGGAGAAGATCTACATATCTGTATTGCCAAGCTTGCCTTCCACACCAAGGAGAGTCCCATCCGGACATGAGACGAAGTCTTCAATCTTGTATCTTCATAGTCCAACAGTCCGGCCAAAGGATATAGTCCGGTTGTCCGGAGACCCCCTAATCCAGGACTCCCTCAGAGGGCAACATATTTTATACGCTCGTAGGTCAAGGGATAATTCTCCCATCTAGACGACCTTAATGCCAGCGTGTCGTCACCCTTCTGAATATTTGTACCGAGCACAAAATTTGCTACGTCGAATAGGGATGGTGTCTGTTTATCACAATCTTCTACAGGAATTTTGGCTCTAGTTTGTAGGTCAACTATGTTTTTCAAATCAAGGTTGTACAACACCAGCTTCTGTTTGTCCCCTTCGATGGCTGCCCCACAGAAGTATATATCCTCCCGAGACAAGAAATTGTGGAGCTCACCTGGTATGGAGGGCGCGTGTATGATGTGGTACACCAAAACATCATCTTCGAGGCACAGCTGAAGGACGTCGGTGCGTTGGATCTTCCCAGCGGCACACTCCGTGTACTCTGCGTCGAGACCGATGACTTTCATCTCTACCTTTTGGAGGGAGTTGGATACATTGTTGATCCACTTCTGAACAACCCTTTGGTGCTCGGTGACGGTGGCAACTATGCTCAACGAACCTTCAACGAGGACATGTTGGACGCTAAAAACCTGCATCTGGATTTCTTTCGCCATTTGGAACCGCTGGACCGGAGGGCTAAGGTTTGGCGAATTAGGATTAGATGGCTAGTCTAACTGAAGAAGATGATTATTTAAAGGGGCTTCGGAATTACTCCAGGAGTATGTGAAGAGGTTAAAACAATGTGAATGTAGTGGGGTTTGGATGCAAATGAAGATGAAGGAGAGGTGAAGAAGCCGAGGAAAATCGGTTCCTGATGGAGAAGTAAATGGGAGAAGTGGCCTGCAGGCAGTTGATTAGACGGCTAGGTAGACTAAAAGAAAAGGCTATGCAGGTAGACTAAGGAGTGGTACCTGTCCGTGTACGTGCCCATCCTTCTAGCGCTACATGTGCCATTGGCTAGTTTAGGTCACTCTTTCGAATCACCGTGGCGAGATATTTTATGTTTCTTTTTATTTCTGCACCCCTCCTGACAGGTGGGACCTATGCAAACAGATATAAAAAAATGTGTCATGGCTGGTTCGGATGGATATTGGCGCGTGTGTGGGAGACACAACATTCTTTGGTTAAGGAATATGTGGTTTTCCTCAAAAAAGAAAAAACCCTTCTTCGCGCTTCCGCATGCACGAGAATATGGTTCTGCTCACAATATGGATGATACCTGGAGGATGAAGTGAACCCAGAGGCATGCTAGCACGCGAGACCTATTTCCGCTATACAGTACTACTCCGTATGTTCCTACTAGTAGTAGTACAACTGTGGTACACTTGATGGTCAAAATATTATTCATCCGGTCCTCACAGTGAAGTGACAAGACCCTACATCAAGGTGACACTAGTCCAGGCGGTGTGTTCGGGCTACCAAAGTCAGCCTCACCTTGTGCATTGTGCAGTCACTGTCACCGCCGCTATATAGCATGCCTCGCCTCGTCTCCCTCTCCCCCTAGCACCACTCCATCTCCATCTCCGTCCTACCGGAGATCCTGAGGTCACTCTTCATCATCTCACCGTGCCCCTGCGTACCCTCGCCTCGCTCGCCTCCCCCAGTACCACTATTCCCTCGCTAGCCGCTCCAGCACCAAGAGCCTTCTCCCCCGTAAATATGGCCCCCAAAAACTCCACCTTCCAAACTCCACCATGGTTGTACGCGAACCGCGCAACATCCATATGAGCCATGATTGAGCAATCTCCCCAGTGACATCCTCGACCTTTGTTATTCGTGTATGGATATGTTGAGCACTGTGCGGCTGGCTGCATGCTCGAGGGACATGCACACGGCCATCGTCGAAGCGAGGCCTAAGCTTTTCAAGCCACCCTGCTTGCTGCTATATGGTCTTGCGAGATTTTCTCACCATGATACGGAGGCGTACATGATGCCCCTCGACTTCAATCCGACCTTCATTAGTCAAAACTTCTTTGCAGGTATGTAGTGATTCGCCTTACATCATCTCCCTCAACTTCGATCCGATCACCATCGTCCGAAACTTCTTGGCAGGTATGTACTGGGTCAGAATGAACTCCCACTGGATGGCTACCGTCAGAGAAGGCCGGAAAAATTGGGTGTTCCTGAACTTCCACACCTCCCTTGAGATTATCCTTCCTACGTTGGATTATATAGAGTTTTACCATCATGGTCCAATTCATCTAGATTACCACGTCAGTTGGACGGGCCTTGTTTTGCAGAAGATTATAATCTGCCAAGTGCCCACATGAGATGTGGGTTACATAGACTTCAAGCTAATTGCCTTGTTCTACCGCGGACTCGCCTATCTTTCCGCTGGTGCCTTCTTTAGCTGGAGACAGCTCTCCTCGAAGTGGATCGTCAAAGTTGATACACACTTCTGTGATGCTATTGAACACAATGACATCATCTACGCGATCGACAAAGCAGATGGCACCACGTATTGCTGGGACGGCGCGTGTCAGTTGTTTCTGTATGATGTTAATGATAACGCCATGACACTTTTTGAACTTTTTGTGATGATTGGCATATCCCTGTTTGAGCAGAATTTGAGTAGAACTATGGCAATGTATTAGAGACACCGTAAATCAGCAATATTTGGAATGAGTTAATTCTTGCGATTGTGACCATGTCATTACAGCCAATTTGTACCCCTGAATATCAAACGGTTAGGAAGATATGGATATTCTCCTTATTTTATAGTAATCTATATACTACTAAATAAGAGTGTATCAATGGCCATGTTAGTTTCCTCACTTTCATGATGTAGAAACATGCATCACACTGTTGGTTTCATCTAACCATATATTAGGGAAGCAAATGTGCATATGGAGAACTCTATATTTGGAAGTAGTGAAATCCTGTAATGCTTACTATGTGTACATACCTATATTCGCCCTTCAGCAATCAATGGCTAGAATAATATACTCACAAAAATTTTGCCCACAGAACATGAGTATATAACAATGCATGGTCTGTTAGTTTCCTTGAAGAATTTGTTCGTGAGGACAGAACATGATTACATAACATGTGAGGGAGTCCTGGATTAGGGGGTCTCCGGACAGCCCTTTGGCCGGACTGCTGGACTATGAAGATACAAGATTGAAGACTTCGTCTCGTGTCCGGATGAGAATCTCCTTGGCATGGAAGGCAAGCTTGGCAATACGGATATGTAGATCTCCTCCCTTGTAACTGACTCTGTGTAACCCTAGCCCCCTCCGGTGTCTATATAAACCGGAGGGTTTAGTCCGTAGGACAACAGCAATCATACCATAGGCTAGCTTCTAGGGTTTAGCCTCTATGATCTCGTGGTAGATTAACTCTTGTAATACTCATATCATCAAGATCAATCAAGCAGGAAGTAGGGTATTACCTCCATCGAGAGGGCCCAAACCTGGGTAAACATTGTGTCCCCCGCCTCCTGTTACCATCCGCCTTAGATGTACAGTTCGGGGCCCCCTACCCGAGATCCGCCGGTTTTGACACCGACATTGGTGCTTTCATTGAAAGTTCCACTGTGTCGTCACCATAAGGCCTGATGGCTTCTTCGATCATCGGTAATGATGCGGTCCAGGGTGAGGTTTTCCTCCCCGGGCAGATCTTCAGATTCGGGCGGCTTTCAGATCAAGGGCCAACTCGCTTGGCCATCTGGAGCAGATCGAGAGCTACGCCCCTGGCCACCAGGTCAGGTTCGGAAACTTGAATTACACTGCCAACATCCGCGGAGACTTGATCTTTGACGGATTTGAGCCCATGCCAGGTGCGCCGCTGACTCACGGCGAGCATGATTTAGCTCTGCCGCCGGGCAGTGTTCGGGAGATCGCACCGGCAACTACTCCGGCCTTCAATCCGGAGCCAATTGCACCATTCGAGGACGGGCGGATAGACCCCGCCATGGAGGCCGCACTCTCAGCAGCGATAGAGCCGGATACTAACTTTACTCCTCACGAGAGCCGTGACGCCGAACTACTGGATTCGTCCCCGGCCACGGACTCCGAGCCGCCAGCGCCCATACCTATCGAATCCGATTGGGCGTCAATCATGGAGTTTACCTCCGCGGATATCTTTCAGCACTCGCCCTTCGGCGACGTGCTAAATTCGTTAAGGTCTCTCTCCCTGTCAGGAGAACCTTGGCTGAACTATGTCCGGCTAGAATGGGATGCGGACGACGAAGAAATTCGCCACCCACCCACCACCCACTTAGTAGCCACTGTCGATGATTTAACCAACATGCTCGACTTCGACTCCGAAGACATCGACGGTATGGACGACGATGCAGGAGACGAACAGGAACCACCGCCCACAGGGCGCTGGACCGCCACTTCATCACATGACATATACATGGTGGATACACCCAAAGAAAACAATGACGAGGAACGGAAAGAAGCAGCGAAGAACAGCTCCATCGAGAAGCAAACAAAGCGTCGACGTAGGCGCCGCTCTAAATCTCGCCTCGGCAAAAACAGTGATAACAGCGAAAGAGAAAATAACACCCCGATCGACTCCAGAGGAAACGACGACCACACTGACCCAGCGGCAGAGCAAAATGAAGCCGCGAACGGTGAACATAGTACGGCTCCGATGTCTGAACACGGTGACGCCAAGGATAAAGCTCATAAAACTACCTCCGAGGAGGAAAATAGTCCGGACGAAGATGTGCACATCATCCCGGAAAAGCACTTGGAACAAGAGAACCTCCGCAGAAGGCTTATTGCCACAGCGAGGAGTCTGAAGAAGCAGAAGCAAAGGCTCAAGGCCGCACAAAATGCGCTCAATAGCAGATGGAACAAATTGCTCGACAACGAAGAAAGGCATGGTGGAAGTTATCACACAAAGATCTATCCAAAGCGCAAGCTATTGCCCCAATTCGATGACGAGACCGTAGAGCCCACACAGCCGAAAAACAAAACGGCCAGCCGGTCGGATCAACCACCCTGTGGCCATGATAGAACGGCTAACAGGGCCGCACATAAGTCAACACATGGCCTACGTGAGGACTTGCGCCAAAAATCCAGCATGACTTGCGCCAAAAATCCGGCTTCAGCACTCAAGACCATTCCCCTCACCTGGCCTTTTGCCGTCTGGGGACTGGACATGGTGGGCCCATTCAAGACGGCGCGCGGTGGCATGACACACTTGCTTGTCGCCGTGGATAAATTCACGAAGTGGATCGAAGCAAAGCCGATTAAGAAGCTGAACGGCCCGACTGCCGTGACATTCATCGCAGACATTACAACTCGGTACGGCGTGCCACACAGCATCATCACCGACAACGGCACGAATTTCGCCAAGGGAGCATTGGCACGTTTCTGCGCAACGCAGGGTATCGAGCTGGACCTAGCGTCTGTCGCCCACCCGCAGTCAAATGGCCAAGTTGAGTGATCCAACGGCCTCATCCTTTCCGGCATCAAGCCCCGGCTGGTCGTGCCGTTGGAGCGCTCGGCCGGCTGTTGGCTCGACGAGCTGCCGGCCTTCCTCTGGAGTCTGCGCACTACCCCAAACAAGTCAACCGGCTTCACCCCTTTCTTCCTTGTATATGGCGCCGAGGCTGTCATCCCAACCGACATCGAGTTCGACTCGCCTCGAGTGACCATGTACACGGAAGCAGAGGCCAAAGAAGCACGAGAAGACGGCGTCGACCTGCTGGAAGAAAGCGGTTGTTAGCCCTCAGCCGGTCTGCCATCTACCAGCAGGGTTTGCGCCGCTACCATAGCCGGAAGGTCAAGCCAAGATCCTTTCAAGAGGGCGACCTTGTGCTCCGGCTGATCCAGCGAATGTACCGCCAAAGCACAAGCTCTCGGCCCCTTGGGAAGGTCCTTCGTCATCGCCAGAAAGCATTGGGAAACGACTCCTACTACCTAATCGATGCACAGAAGCCGAAGGCACGAAAGAGAGATGATTCCGGCAAGGAGTCGGAACGACCATGGAACGCCAACCTCCTCCGAAGCTTTTACAGTTAAAATGTAGTATGTATCACGCTACCTTTTGTACTAAGTATGAGACAATGGGCCCCCCGAGGAGCACTCGGGGACTGCCACCTTTTATCTATGAATGACGAGTATCATGCTTATGATTTTGTCATTACACTTTTTTCCTCGTCCGCACCGGGTTCGACTAGTCGGCCCGAGGGCCGCCTTTGAGTTATATTCAAAGTTCCACCTGCAGTCAGAAAAGTAGTGTGCTGGCACCCAAGCCCTCTCTTGTCAAAAGCCGCAGCTCGAAGAACCGACTGTCCGGCTGGCAAGAGCCAAAGGCAGGAAAGGATGCCCACACGAAAAACGGCTAAGGACTAAAGAACTTATATAACAAAAGCCGGCTTCCTCCCATTGCCGACCGGCTACCAGAGTAAGCCGTCGGCCGCTTACCATTCAACCCTGCCACAATCCAACAAAGCTCAAGTACTTTCCTTCCCACAAATAGCCAAGTCTCTCCCGAGCCACGATCGCAGCAGTATTGTTCGGCCGAAGCCGGCAATCAAGGGAAGGCGGCAAAGGAAACAGCCTACGGATAAAAAGCAAACTCGAATGGAAGCCAAACACATGCATAATTATATTTACACAAAAGCCTTCGAAAGGCTGGCATTCAACATAGTCTGAATACACCCCCGGTGGGTGGAACTATGCAAAGTTAATAAAATTTGTTCAAAGAGCAATAGCAGAAAAGCGAGAGCGGCAGATCAAGCCAACGGAGCAACAGGCGAGTCGGGCAGGTCGGCGGAGGCGGCAGTGCTGGCTGGAGGAGTGGCCGGCTGGCGAGTCTCGGCCTGATCTTCACCCCTGGCAGGCGGCGCGCTCGCGCGTGCCTCATTGCTAGAGGCACGATCAGGCTGAAGCTGGCTGGTCGCTTCGCCGTCTGGCCGGCGTCTTCGCCGCCCTCCTCCTCGTCGTCTTCGGCTTCATCACTGGAAGCAATCCTCCTCTGCCGAGTCCTCGCCTTCCACCGGGTTCAGCCCGAACCATTCCTCCGGTTGGGCGACTCCGCTGTCGTTCATTTCAGGAGCGAAGACGCTGGTGTCGGTGTACTCGGCAATAGCCGAGGCGCGCTGGATGATAGCCGGCCGCACCGCCACCAGCTCCTCGTCAGCCTCCTGCCTCCAAGTGCTTAGCTGGCGCAGGCTTAGCCCAGGATACCAGGCCCGGACGAACTCCAGCACCCGCCCGGCGCCGGACCGAGCAGCGGAAGCCTTCCAGGCCTCGAAGCGGCCGACCGCAACCTCCATCCAGTCGGCAGTCCGACTGGGGGTGTGGGGGATCACCTCGCCAGGCCAGAGAGCGGCCAACACTTGCGCCCCGGCACGCTGAAGTCGGCGGAGCATGCGGTGAGCCGGCTGCAGCCGAGCCTGGATCGCCAAAAGCTGCTCCTCGAGCGTCCGGCTGGCGTCTGGCGCGATCGCAACCCCTGCTTGCCGGCGCGTCTCGCGGTGGGCCTCGATGGCTTGGCTGGCGGCGACGGAGTAGCCGGGGAAGTAATCTGCGTGAAGAACAAGGAAACGGCACAAAAATCAGAAGATGAACAAGAGGGCAAGAAGCGAGCAAAGGAGTGAAAATAGGAAGGCGGCCTACCGTCGATCAGATCCTCCACTCGCCCATAGCCCTCGCTCAATGCTTGCCTTGCTTCAGCCCAGCCCGCCGCCTTGGTCTCGAACTCGGCCTTAAGGGTGGCCTCGTTGTCCTGCGCCTTCTTCAGGGTCGCCTGGTGGCTCTCCTCCTGGTCGGCCAGCCTCTTGGCCAGGCGGTCGCGTTCCTGGGCCAATGCGATGATCTCGGCCTCCTTGGCGCGAAGGGCGGTCCGGGCCTCGCCTAACTGCCCCCTCAAGTCAGCATTAGCTCCTACAAGCATGGAGAAAAAGGGAAAAAGCAGTAAGGGAAAAGTCGTCAGGGAAGATCCGACCCGGTTGCTCAGTAGCCGGCCCGAATTTCGGGGACTACACCCAGTGGAGTCTTGACGCCCCACTTGAGATAGAAGAAACCAAGTACTTACTCCGGCTATTCGTCAGGTCGGCGGACTTCTGGCTCAGCTCCTGGGCCTGGGAGTTGAAGGCGGCCGCGCAAAGATTGTGATACTCCTGAAAATCAGATGGAGTGTGTGTAAGAACAAGATTGCTATCAAGGCACGCTAAGAAGTTTCAAGCCGCTGCTTTCGGCCGACTCGAAACTCGGGGATTACACCTAGTGGTGTGACGCCGCCTTACGGAAGAAATCAAAAAAGAAATCGATCAAAGCCAGAAGACTCACCCGGACGACCGCGCGTGTAGCGAGGAACTCCTGGGTGTACCGTTGCAGCTAGCCGGCGTCGAACCTCCTGTGCCGCCACGTTCAGCTCGGCCGTCCCGCCGCTGGGCGTCCACTCGGACGTGCTGGCGATGGCCGCCTCCAGGTCATGTGTCGTCGAGCTAGCGCCCGCTGCCCTTTGCGGCTCCGGTGCTGAGGACGCGTCTCCCGCGCGTTGGCGTGGCGCCGACTGCACCACAATATCCGCCCCCGCCTCCGACTCGCCCCCGGCCGGCTGCTCACGTGCCGAAGCAGGTCGGCCGCCTTGGCCCGCTCCAATCGGCGCCGGCTGTGGCACCTCCCCCAGGATCGTCGCGTCGTCCTCCCTCCTCTCCATCACCGGCTGATCACGGTCGGCTTCCTTCGACGGAGGCACGGGGATATCGGGATCCACGACACGAAGGGGAATGACGAGCTGCGGAGGCTGATTGCGCAAAGCCTTCGCCTCCCTCTCCACGTCCGCGGCTTCCGCCTGGACCTTGGCCGCCGCGTCGGCTTGCGCCTCGGCCAACTTCTCCGCCGCCTCCTGGACGGCCCTCCACTCCGCCGCTTCCCGCTCCTCCCGAGCCTCCCGCGCGTTCCGCTCCGTTGCCTCCATGAGGTCGGCGCGGGGGTCCACTCGACGGGAGCTCGAAGACCCTCCCGTCGGCCCGACTATGGAGGCGGCGTCAACGCGCTCAAGGGAAAGCGGTGCCCTGTTCAACAAACCAAGAATACGGCTTAGATGAGCCTCAACCAAAAAAGACAACAAAAGTACAAGACATCCGACACTTACGCCGAGACCGCTTGTGGCTGCTTCACCACCTTGCGGAAGCGGGCTGCTTTCGCAGCCGCCTCGTCTCATTTTGTCGCCGCCGCGGAGCTCTTGGGTTTCTTCGGCCGGCTGCCGAAGAGACCCGGCGCGGCCCGACGCTTTTGCGCGCCACCCCGAGCAGTTGGCGCGGCGGAAGGTCCCGCGCCTTGGCGATCGGCCGCCGGCTGGCGGCGTGGGATGGCCTCGGCTTCGTCATCCTCCGGCCAGTCCCCGAAGCCGGCCGTAAGGTCGGGGCCGCCTGCCTCTCCGCCGGTTGCGACCACGGCGTCGTCCATGGCGGCCGCCCCCAGATCCGGGTCGTCGGGGTCGTCCACGGTGCGGTCGGCCGTAAACTGGCGCTCCGGCCCTGCGGCCCCGGGCGCCGGTCGAAGAAGAGGGCTCTTCTCAAAGACAAAGCCGATTAGTCAAGAGTCGGCTATCGCGGACCCGGCATCAAAAGAAGGAGAAAATAGGGAAAAACTCACCACAGGCGGAGGATCAGCCCGAGAGTACGGCGTCTTGCCATACTGCCACTCTTCCGTGTGTTTGCAGTTGGAGATGTAATTCACCATATAAGATACCTCGTCACGAGGCATCTCTCTGGTGCTCAGCCGGCACGGGTCGAAGCGGCCGCTCATTTGGCAGATCATGTGCGGCCGGCTTTGGAGCGGAAGCACCCGGCGCTCCACGAAGGCGGCCACCAAGTAGGCCCCCACCAAGCCCTCCGATTGGACCATCACCCGGAGGCGGGTGACGGCAGCGTTCCCAGCCAAGGTGAGCGACCGGGCTCGGAAGGACCAAGACGCCGGCCTCCCAGGCGGCGGGCCGGCTACGTAAGCCGGCAGATTGAGGTAGTCGCCTTGCACGGCGACGTTCTTCACGTAGAAGTACGACTGTTGCCAAAGCTTCACCGACTGCATCAGCGGGATAGGTGGAAAAGGGTTGTTGTCGGTCCTCCTCCGCTTACGGCGAAGGCGCCCAGGGGCGGCACGCCGCCGGAGACAAAGGCCGAGCTTGCACCGGAAGAACTCCCATAGAGCTCCAGTGGGGAGGACTCAGAAAACCCTCGCCTGTGGTAACAAGGAACATAGCAGCATCACCGTGTTGGGGGTGAGGTGATGCGGCTGGAGATTGTAGAAGTCGAGGAAAGAGCGGAAGAACCCGCTCTCCGGCAGGCCGAGGCCGCGCAGGCAGTGCGAGCGGAAGATGACCCGCTCGGCCTCCTCCGGCGCCGGCGAAATCTCCGCCTCCGACGCGAGGCGGGTCTTCACGATGTCCTCGCCCGGCAACCGCCGCGTCCGGCGGAGCCAATCGATGTGATCTTCGTGGATGTTGGAGCCGTCCCACGAGCTCGACAGTGCCATGGGAGCGAGTGGAAGGAAAGAGCCGCGGCGGCGGAGAGCACGGCCACGCAACGAAGGAACCGCGGCGAGCCAAGATAGCTCGCGGCGGAACGGCGCGGTGGTGAGTGCGCTGCGGCGGCGGAAGAGTGAAGAAGGAAGTAGAGGAAGGAGAGGAGCGAGGGCGAGCGTGCGAGCCTCTGCCGCTCCCCCTCCTCCCCCTACTTATAGGCTCGGGCGGCGGAGCCGAGGAGGCGAAGTCGTGGGAACGTGGGATTAATCGCGCCCTCCCCCGTCCGCAATTATGGCGCCCTAAAGGCGTCTTTGAAACCGCCCATGGAAGACGAGCGGTCCACTTGGGCCGCAGAGGATCCGCGCGTGGGCCGAGGCGTAGGCTTGGTAGGCCCGGGCCTGCGGCGACGTCCCGTCGCGCGTGTGGGCTGGCAGGCCTTTTTGGCCACGTGGCGCGCAAGGTGATGTGCGGTCAACACGCAGGCCGGCTCGCTTTCCCTCCTTCTAACCGTGGAGCTTCCTGAAGACGGCGCACCCATTCAAGGCCGGCTCCTAGCTGCCGGCTTCCCAGGATAGGAAGCTGATCAAGCTTATCGTCCTCCTTTCGACCTCAAAGCCCAATCAGCTTCGGGGACTACTGTCGGAGTAAATGACCACGGGTAGCCTAGCCGGCTCCCCCTAGGGCTTCTGAAAAAATTACAAGCCAATCAAGCCATCCAACATCCAAGACGTTGGGCCGCCTTCCCCCGGCCGGCTGTCAGGAGGCTGCCTGGCCCCAAGACCCATAGAAGAAAGCCACGAGAGGGCCGACTTCCAAGGACCCGACTACGAGGGCCGACTCACAGAGTCAAGCCACGAGAAGGCCGACTCCAAGGAGCCGGCCACCCTGCAGGCGGCCAAGGCCGCACCCTCAGAGTCTGCACCCACATAACGGTGATGAGACGGGGCGTGGCTACAGTGAAGCCTACCACCCCTGCATCCCGGAGCGCGCGTGGCTACAGTGTGCCGTACAGTGCGGCCATCACCCGTCCGGCATGGCACTGTTGCCATGTTGACTATGACGTCACCCACGACAGGCTGTCAGTACTACCCGCAGACAGCGGGCCCCTCCGGTCAGAGAGATGCCCGAGGGCGGCTCGGCCTCCCCCAGTCGGCCTGAGATATGGCCGGCTCCCCATAGCCGGCGTGTTCCCTCCCTTGAAGGAAGCGCCTCATTAAGGAGACAAGACGAAGTGAGGCTACAGTGATCGCTGCCAAGGCGGCATCAGAAGCCATGCTTGCCCCGACAAAGCCCTCACATCGTGGATTGAGGCAACAGTAACCAGCCCCTGACAAGGCCCTCAACGGTGGGGCCAGCTTGTCGACCAGGAAGCCGGCAGCCGGCGGGACCCACCAGTCGGCGGGCCCCAGCGGCCGGCGGAGAAGCCGGTGGACGAAGACACTGATGGCTAGGGCCCACGCTTAGCCGGATTACCATTGTACCCCTGGGGGGTAGGCCTATATAAACCCCCCAGGTCACCCATGCAAAGGGTTGATCTCTGTGAGTTTTAGACACCACATAGAGGGAAGAGGAGAGCTAGTCGTGCCCTTCTTCTTCCTCTCACCGAACAGCTCAAGGAGCCTCTTGTAGCAACTTGTTCATCTAGTGATCATGCGGAGACCCCGCAGAGCAGCAGTAGGGGTGTTATCTCCACGGAGAGCCCCGAAGCTGGGTAAGATTCGCCGGCATGCATGTCTTCGCCTCATCCCGTTTCCAGGCACCGGCGACGTCTTATTGGCTCCCACTATGATTAGCCACCCGTTGGCATATGTCGCACCTACCACCCGACAGTGGGGTAATGCGAAGGAAAGCTTCGCACACGACGATGAACAACGAGATGTGAAGGATGGAATCCGGGGCCAGGTCATGGAAATCCAGCCCGTAATAGAACATGAGCCCCCTTACAAAGGGATCTAGAGCAAGGCCTAGCCCTCGGAGGAAGTGAGAGATGAATACAATGCTCTCGCCGGGTTCAGGAGTGGGAATGACCTGCCCTCGAGCAGGCAACCTGTGCGAGATTTCACCGATCAAATATCTGGCCTCCCTTAGCTTCCTGATGTCTTCCTCTGTGACAGAGGAAGGCATCCACCGACCTTGAAGGTTGGACCCGGACATGGTTGAAGGTCCGAAGCGCCTAACCTAAGCCTTGGGTGTTGGAACTCGGGGTGGGGGAAGGATTCGATTGAGCGCAAGAAGAAAAAGGACAGGCCTTGGCCTCTTTATAAAGGGGATGAATATCGAGCGTCCTCCGCATGGTCGTTTGGTACTTGCCTAAAATCGAGGAGTCATACCAACGGGCACGATTGGGTTACCGACATCCGTATTGATGAGAATCTCGTAATAAGGGGGACACGATCTCTGCTTCGACAAGACGTGCCAATAAAATCACCTCGCAAAACATGCAGCGGCAGGCTGGTTGAGAAAGACGGTTCGTCATTGCCAGACCACGGCAATACGTCACGTTATGAGAAACGGTCGGCAGATTAGATTTGTGGAAATATTATTCTCTCTACGATGGTATGTGGAATTTGTTTTGCAGAGCCGGACACTATCCTTGTCTTCAAAATCTTCTATGGAGTATTCGGAGGAGGAACCCGCCTTGCAATGCCGAAGACAATCTGCGTGCCGGACTCATCGTCATTGAAGCCTGGTTCAGGGGCTACTAAGGGAGTCCTGGATTAGGGGGTCTCCGGACAGCCGGGCTATATCCTTTGGCCGGACTGTTGGACTATGAAGATACAAGATTGAAGACTTCGTCTCATGTCCGGATGGGACTCTCCTTGGCGTGGAAGGCAAGCTTGGCAATACGGATATGTAGATCTCCTCCTTGTAACCGACTCAGTAACCCTAGCCCCTCCGTGTCTATATAAACCAGAGGGTTTAGTCCGTAGGACAACAACAATCATACCATAGGCTAGCTTCTAGGGTTTAGCCTCTACGATCTCGTGGTAGAATAACTCTTGTAATACTCATATCATCAAGATCAATCAAGCAGGAAGTAGGGCATTACCTCCATCGAGAGGGCCCGAACCTGGGTAAACATTGTGTCCCCCGCCTCCTGTTACCATCCGCCTTAGACGTACAGTTCGGGACCCCCTACCCGAGATCCGCCGGTTTTGACACCGACAACATGCATGACATGGTAGTTTCCTATGAAGAATCGATTGCGAGATAACATGACTATAAACATGCATGGCACTTCTATATTTTTGAACCTAGTATTCATTTCCCTATATTTTCCTCTCAGTTCCAACAGGGACATATCAATGTTGTTTCTTGCATTATCCTACTCATACTCTAAACAATGCTGATCTTACATTAACAATGCATGTCCTTTTTTATATGATGCAGTGTCCCTACAGTTCCTCCCTTTGTAATCACACCACCTTTGCCAAACACATGGAAGCACAACTGGTTCCTCGCTCGATCAGACGACGGCAAAAGACTGATGATCATTCGCACACATGAGACGGGAAAGTTATATTGCAAAAAAAACCACTGTGTACAAGCACCGTGAAATACGTGAGTATCCGGACAGTGGCTGTTACGTCTATGAGCAGGATACCACCTTGTTGGGGCCTTCAGGATTTTTGAGTTGGAGGTGGGTAAACAGCCCTGGTTCACACTCTTTGTTTCTCGGACTCAATTATCCGATTAACCAGGAGATCACCGCTGGCAAGGACCTTGATGGAGGAGAGGCTCTGTTTGATATGGAAAACTATGTCTACACGATGAGCCCTAGGACTTCGGGAGCAAACTCCCCTGATTGTCAACGATACAGCCTGCAGCCAAAAGAAGGTGAGAATAACAAAGGCATCTGGATCAACTTTGATCCTTGGATGTCTCAAGTCCGACAGGCAGTGATGTGGTTAAAGTCTTTAGGTTGATAGGTAATTGGGCTGTTGCGTCGAAAGTGTGGAGTACTGGTGTCTCCGGATCACTGGTCGCTGAAGCGGGGCCGTAAATTATGATGGTGTTGGATCATTCCTCTTTGAATGACTTGTTGTCTTTACTGCTTGTTCTGGATGGGTAGTTCTCTCTTTTGTTATGCATATTCCTTGTCATTTGGTCATCCTCGTCTATGTCAATCTTACTATGTAATAGTTGCCTCTATTTAGAATGTCATTCTCGTCTGGATCACGAGAGTCTGAGCGCTGCAGATGGACGCATTTTGGTGGTGTAGCAAGACTTCTTATGAACTATCATGTCTTGTTGTTTATGTCAGTAGTAGTCACTAGTCAGTGTTTGAATGTTGTATATATCGTTGTTTCAAACTGTTTATTATCTTGAACTGTTGGTGGGCTAAATGAGGGCATCACCATTCTCGAGTGTTCAGAGTATATCTCCTTTTTTTCAAGTTATAATTTGACCTCAGTGTCTTTTCGATGATGTACACTTGTTTGGGCCAGTGAGGTGTCGTTGAATATGGGTCAGGTAGTAATGCAATGCCAAACATGTCAATTATGACTCTCAGGCCCGGCTCTCAAAAGATCCTAAAAAAGGTCGGGCTCTCAAAAAAAGAAAGAATAAGGACTCTTAGGCCGACATGTGGGCGCCACCGGTGTTTTCGTGTGCCTTGCGCGCCGAGAGCATTTTGGCGCGTGTTCGAAATTCACGCTACCTTTTCATCTCCAATCTCCCGCCCCTCCCCTACCTCTGGAATCTCGAGTCCTACTCCAGTTCCCCCAAATCCCCCTCATGTACTCCCTATACTCAAGCGCACTATCATGTCACTGGTCAACACGGATCTCCGAGCCGTAGATCCTAATGTCCGTCCTGCCTTCCGGCGCTGCGTGTTGTCGCTCAACAGTGGCATGGTGGTGCTTGACGACCAGTTTGTCGGCAAAGTGCTGATGGTAACCATCAACGGCGACCAGCCTCCCGTCTCGCCGGATGGCCTTGTCAAAGCTCTTGGAATTGTGCATCGCATCCAAATAAGTGACTTGCTCGTTGAAGTCTGTCCGCCACCGGCTGATTTCTTCATCAGGTTCCGGACAACTTTCGACTGCAGTCATGTGTTCGAATCTTCCCGGTGTTTGTTCTGCGATGGCGCGCTGGTGAGCTTTGATCGGTGGCACACGGGATGGGTCTCGATGCCCTCTGAGTTTAAGTTTTTAATAAAGCTTACCTTCCATGGCATGCCTCGACGTGCTTGGAACAATGAGTCCATGAATGAGGTTATCAACGACCTTGTAGGTGAGCTCGTAAGTATGTTTGTTCCTCCAGACAGCTGGGCTCTAACGGTTATGGCATGGATGAAGAAGTCGTCCACCATACCGAAGGTGATTGGTGTTGAGATACCGGTGCAGGAACCGGGTTGTACTATTCGTCGCCACCAAGGCCGCCGCGGACCACGTTAGGGATGTACCTGTATCGAGTGTTCGTGCATGTCAAAGAAGTGGTCAATCCATCAATCGAAGTCCTGCCGCCTTCGCTGGTGCCAGGGTCCATCGACAACCTCCATTACAGGAGTCAACGTCAGACTTTCCCCATGTTGCTTGGAATGATGAATGGCACAGGGCCTACTCCATCGCGCGGTGGAGGCCACTGCTTCTTTGGGAGAAGAGGCAGGGTTGGCTGCCTGGATGTGCTCTAATTTGAGGTAACAACTGAATCTTGTCAGATACTAGTTAAATCCGAGATATCGGTGTGAAGCACTGATGTGCCAATACATTTGATTGTAGCCTGTTCTATTTTAGTACCTGAACTTTTTTTAGAAAGGGTTGTACGTCAACTTAATGTGCTAGCAGAACTTATTGTGTTGTTTGTCTGTTTTTTGCACAGTATTCAAGATATTTCCCCGTCATTGATAAAGACGATGAACCGTTATGTACGAGTTCGTTGGTTTCAACATAGCCCTAGCCGTAGCGATCCACTGCTTCCACCCTGATTGTGCCGCCTGCGTGAATTTTTTTTATGCAAGTTTAGTGTGCTATGATGTTCTATATGATTGTGTCAACTATATAAGTTTTTACTGAACATCAGCAATGCATATGGCTGAAAGATGTATTTACGAGCATCGACCGATGGGTCTCTCTCTCTCACACACACACACACGCAAAAGTGGGACCCGTTGAATTATTTCCTCGATCGTGACAGCTTTTAATTAGGTTCCACTGTACTCTAATTTTTTTCTTAAGTTATTAATTGAGCTCAGTGACTTCAAAAAGTTGAACAGAAGACTTGCTTGGGCCTTTCCGGTGTCGCTGAATATGGGCTGAGTAGCCATGTAAAGTTGTATTGTACTACACATGCCTTTTTTTAATATCAGCAATGCAACTGGGCCGACAGTTGTACACAATATCCAGGTCAACTTGTTATTCTCCGCCCCGCTGGGCTGCAAATCTTTCCTAGGAGGGATGCATTAGGCTTAACAAGAAAATCGCTTTAAGAAACAATAAATGGGATGTAATTATAAAAACTGGGCAGTAACTATAAAAAATGCACCAAACACGTAATTAGTTTAAAAATATTATTTTTGGATTTTGAAATTTTTAATTTCATTACTTGTTGCGCGCACAATATTTCATTAGATTTTTATGTAATAGAAATTTATTTTGAAATTATATTTAATCTGACTAGAAATTTCGGGATAAAAATATTTCGGATCCCATCAAAATGTGGGAAATTTTATTGAATTCTTTTTTGAGTGGTTGGTTGAAATTATTAATCATTGTCCTAGCTAAAAAATGGGTTGTACTTTTAACAAACGGTAAATGGGCTGTAATAAATTCCATTAAATTCAAAAATGGATTGTACATTCTTACAAATCGCAAATGGGCTATATGTTCTCTGCCACACACTTGTGGGTCTACTAAGTTGACGCATACGCAAGACTTTGTCAACTTATAGTCAACACACGGTTCTAGCAGCAGTGGCCGTTGGATGTCCATCCAACGGATGTCGTGCTTCTTCTTCAATCTCGGATATTCTTACTTCAGCCGCCCAAAAAATGATTCCTCTCCCTGACATCTGGGGCGCACCGTTTCGGAGGCTGACTTGTGGGCCTACTAAGTTGACGTGTACCAAGGGATTCATCAACTTAGTCAATATAAATGATTCTACCTGCAGTGACCGTACGATGTCCATCCAATGGTCGTCGTGCTTCTTCAACCTCTGGTCTTTGTTGACACACGAACATGTCATGTGTACCCTCGACGCCGGGGGTGATGCACCGCAGCTCACGTCGAAGGAGACCCGACCGACAGCGTGATACGCAGGACAATCGATAGGCGCTTTTGAGACCCGAAACCCCGCATGCCCGGGAGGGACCCTGTCAGGGAGTGCAGCGGCTATGGGCTACCCTATGTCAATTCGCTCGACCCTAGAGCCTCGGTATTTGCAGCTCTCAAACTTGAGGGACAGCAAAGAACGAGAGATTAAAACGGTGGAGAGATAAATCGTAGACTGAAAAAGTAGTATATTGATTTGTTCGATTGTGTGTTGTTCAATCAGCCGTCACCCCCAACATATATAAGAGGCGGCTGGACTTGCCGTACAAGTAAAGGATTCATCTAGGCTTTCCTTACAAAAAATTACAGCAATTCACGTCCTAGAGTCCTAGTTCTATTCCAACTCGGATTCAGTCTGAATCTGGCCCAACTTCTGTCTTCCTCCTTGCGCGTGCCGTCGAGCTTGCATATGATCGCCAATCAAGACAGCCCAAATAGTAAACTTGTGTGCCTCGACGATAAGAACAACTCTCATGTTGATCACTTTTTCAAATGAGGCCATCTTTAATACTTTTCGAGGTCATCTTTACCTTCCAGTCGGACTCGGTCTTGCAGCAAACTGGATTATCCGAGTCTCATAGTGAATTTGCATGCCATATACTATCTCTGGTGATGATGACTCCAAAACCAAAGTTTACTGTTTTGACGATACGCACAACTTCCATATTGAACACTTCTCCATCCGAGGTCATCTTGATAAACTTTCGGGCACATGTTCAGTTTCACTCGATTCGAGCTCATCCACTCGGATATTAGAATCTTTCACTCAGATCGTCCGACTGGACTTTTTCACTCGGATATTAGAATCTTTCACTCGGATGACTATATTTTCACTCGGAAGACAATCTTTCACTCGGATGACTATACTTTCACTCGGAAGGCAATATCTTACTCGATCCGCAAGTTTTCATTCTGACGGTAATCTTTTCACTCGGAATATTTTCACCTGGAGGAAAATTTCACTCGGATGACTATATTTTCACTCGGATGATAATAAGTTCACTCGGACGGCAAACTTTCACTCGATCGGTAAGTTTTCACTCCGATTTCCCGACTGAAAACATAGCCTGATCTTGATTTGTCCCTCCAGGTCTCATACAACCTCGGATTGAGACGAGTTATATATGAAAATCAATCGGCTCGACGAGACGAAACTTTCTTGTGTTGAAGGTTTTTTGATTCAAGGCCTTCTTGAGGGCCGAGTTTCTCGCGCGACCCATCAGACAGGGTGTCTGATACCTCGCGCCATATTTCCATTTAGGTTCGGTCTGCAGTGTATTGCCTCTAACTTTTGCATACGAACTCGTATTGAGATGATTTATATATCAAAATCGATTGCCTCGACGAGACGAAGGCAGTTCCTTTCGAGTGCTCCTTCATACGAGGTCATCTTGAAGGTGTGATCGGCCAAAAACCACTCGGAACATTGAATTCTGCCACTCAGAGTACAATTTCGATCCCTAAGATGGGTTCGGATGATGATAACCAAAACATCAAAGTTGTTCCACTTGGTGATGTGAAACTTTCCATGCTGAAAACTGTTTAACTTAAAGCCATCTCATTTTCTTTTATGCCATGCCAAAATCTGATGTCAACACATGCCCCCCTGTTTTTCGGCAAAGCTTCCACGCTGAAACATAATATACACGGTGTTTGTTCTAAGGACGATGTCAACACTCCATCGGCCATTTATTTTTCTTAGGGCGATTATTATGTATCGGCCATGTTTGTGCTAAGGGCGATGATCGTATATCGGCCATTGCCTACTTAGGCTTCTTGCTACACACTCGGGTGGTATTTATTCAAGTATTTGCCATTGAGAGCTCTAGGTAACACCGTCCCTTGTACGGATTCCCCCAAATAAGAGTTTTCGGGAACTATTCTTGTAATCCTAAAAGGACCTTCCCAACTCGGAGACCACTTCCTGAATTTTCTATCTCTTGAACCAATCGGTAGAATCACTTTCCAGAGGAGATCACCAACTTGAAAATTCTTCAACTTGACTTTCTTATTGTAAGCTCTTGCCACCCTCAACTTATCTCTCTCTATGGCCTTCAAAGCAGCCAAACGTTTATCAGCAACCTCATCAATATCGTCCATCATCAAGTTATAAAAGTCTATTGCCGATAAATCATTTTGTTTGGCTATTCTCAAAGCATTTAAATTTACTTCCACCGGTAAAACAGCCTCCTGACCATACACTAGCTCATATGGAGTCACCTTCGTAGCACAATTCCTTGAGATTCTATGTGCCCATAAAGCTTCAGACAACAACTCATGCCATCTGCTTGGATTATCCTGAATCTTCTTCTTGATGAGCTTGATTAAAATTTTATTGCTAGACTCAGCTTGTCCATTAGCTTGGGCATACTACAAAGAGGAATTGAGCAACGTTATGTTATAAGATTCAGCAAACTCTCTGACTTGGTGTGACATGAAAGATGGACCTTGATCTGTAGTTAACGTTTGAGGAATACCGAATCTATGAATAATGTGCTCGGTTATGAATTGAATTACCTCTGTATGTGTCATGTTCTTGAGAGGTACTGCTTCAGACCATTTAGTGAAATAATCAGTTGCCACCAATACGAATCGATGCCCTTTCGAGGAAGACGGATGGATTTCTCCAATGAAGTCTAAACCCCAACCTCTGGAAGGCCACAACTTGATAATAGGATGTAACATAGCAGCAGGAGCCAATTGAATATCACCAAATTTTTGACAAGCTTCACACCCATTATAATATCTGAAGCAATCATTAATCATAGTCGGCCAATAAAACCCAACATGTAGCAATAACCATTTCATCTTGGGAGCTGACTGATGAGTGCCACAAATGCCTTCATGTACTTCTCCCATAGCAACTCTTGCCTGGTACTCATCCAAGCACTTTAGAAGAACATCATCGACTGTTCGGCGATAAATACCATCATCTCTCATTGTATACTTGAAATCCATACACCGAACAGCCCTGTCCACCCTTTCACTCAGATTGCACAAGTAATCAACAATGGGCTTCCTCCAGTCGGGATTGCCACCTGCACTAGAGTTTTTGTTAATGGCCGAATCAGTGGGTTCTGGTTCGGCCTCTTCTATACTGGTAAGACAAGACATCGGTCTTTGAGAAATATCAAACATGCCATGATCAACATGATATCCGGATGTTTGTTGTGCCAACTCATTTGCTTTCCAATTGTCATGTCTAGATATATGAGCAATGCTAAAACAATCCAAAGTAGAAATTATATTTAGACATTTATCAAGATAAACATTAAGTGATTCGTCCAAACACTGAAAGACTTTGGATACTTGCTGCACCACTAGTAACGAATCACCATAAGCCTCAATATGTGTAACACCTATAGCAAGCAACATCTCTAGGCCAAATAATAATGCTTCATATTCGGCTTGATTGTTTGTGCAAAAATATTCTAAGCGGCATGAGGCTTCAAAAACAGCACCATGAGGAGTTATGTAAACAATACCAACACCTTGGCCATTGCTACAAACTGAACCATCAAAATATAATCTCCACGGTAATAATGAGACAAGGTTTATATCAACATCATGCTTGTCATCAATCCGATGTTCAACAATAAAATTAGCAACGATTTGGCCTTTCATGGATTTTAGATATTCATAAGCCAAATCATATTCAATCAAAGCATAAGCCCATTAGCAATTCTACCACTAAGAATTGGCCTATGCAACATGTATTTAATGACATCGGTTTGACAAGCTACTACGCAAGCACTCGGCACTAGGTACTGTCTCAATTTTGTGCAAGCACAATATAAGCATAGACATAGTTTTTCAATAAATGTGTACCTTGTCTCGGCGTCCAATAATCGCCTGCTCAAATATGTAATAGCATGCTCTTTTCCTTCTGTTTCTTGAGTCAAAACAGCACCAATAACACATTCCTCTGCTGCAATGTAAAGCTTCATGGTTATCATTATTCAATATAGCATACATGTCATCACCATAATCATCATATATAGGAACTTTGTTGTCATAATCAAATGCAACCTCTTCCAAAATAGTGGATTCATCATTAAATAAAATCATGACCTCTCCAAATCCACTTTCATCAATATAATCATCATAAATAGGAGGCATGCAATCATCATAATAATTTTTCTCATCAAAGCTTGGGGGGACTAAAAATATCATCTTCATCAAATATAGCATCCCCAAGCTTATGGCCTTGCATATCATTAGAATCATGGATATTCAAAGAATTCATACTAACAACATTGCAATCATGCTCATCATTTATACCAAACATTCTATTGAATTCTTCTTCTATCAATTGAGCACAATTTTCCTTTCCATCATTTTCACGAAATACATTATAAAGATGAATAATATGATGCATCCTCAATTCCATTTTTTTGTAGTTTTCTTTTATAAACCAAACTAGTGATAAAACAAGAAACTAAAAGATTCAATTGCAAGATCTAAAGATATACCTTCATGCACTCACCTCCCCGGCAACGGTGCCAGAAAAGAGCTTGATGTCAACTACGCAACTTTATTCTTGTAGACTCGTGTTGGGCCCCCAAGCGCAGGGTTTTGTAGGACAGTAGCAATTTTCCCTCAAGTGGATGACCTAAGGTTTATCAATCTGTGGGAGGTGTAGGATGAAGATGGTCTCTCTCAAGCAACCCTGCAACCAAATAACAAAAAGTCTCTTGTGTCCCCAACACACCAAATACAATGGTAAATTGTATAGGTGCACTAGTTCGGCGAAGAGATGGTGATAAAAGTGTAATATGGATAGTAGATATTGGTTTTTGTAGTAGGAGCAATAAAAAACAGCAAGGTAACAAGTAACAAAAGTGAGCACAAACAGTATTGCAATGCTTGAAATCAAGGCCTAGGGTCTGTACTTTTGCTAGTGCAATCTCTCAACAATGCTAGCATAGTTGGATCATATGATTATCCCTCAAAGTGCAATAAAGAATCACTCTCGAGTTCCTATTAGCGGAGAACAAAAGATAAAAATTATTTGTAGGGTACGAAACCACCTCATAGCTATTCTTTCCGATCAGTCTATCCTAGAGTTCTTACTAAAATAACACAAGCTATTCTTTCTGATCGATCTAATCAAGAGTTCGTACTAGAATAACACCATATGACACACATCAACCAACTCTAATGTCACCTAGATACTCCAATGTCACCACGAGTATCCGTGAGTTAATTCTATGATATGCATCAAACAACTTCATGATCATAATTGTGATGCACCCAATTCAATCATAAACTAATCATACACGCAAATGTGTACGATCAAGATCAGGGACTCACGGGAAGATATCACAACACAACTCTAGACACAAATTAAAATAATACAAGCTTTATATTACAAGCCAGGGGCCTCGAGGGCTCAAATACATCAGCTTGAATACAAACGAGTCAGCGGAGGCAACAATATCTGAGTACAGACATAAGTAAAACAAGTTTGCCTTAAGAAGGCTAGCACAAAAGCAACATGATCGAAAAGGCAAGGCCTCCTGCCTGGGAGCCTCCTAACTACTCCTGGTCGTCGGCGGCCTCCACGTAGTAGTAGGCACCCTCAGGTTTGTAGTAGTCGTCGGTGGTGGCATCTGGCTCCTGGACTCCACCATCTGGTTGCAACAACCAGAAAGAAGGGGGAAAAGGGGTAGCAAAGCAACCGTGAGTACTCATCCAAAGTACTCGCAATCAAGGATCTACACTACTTATGCATCGGTATCAATGGAAGGGGTAGTATCTATGGACTAACTGCAGAATAAGAGGGTGAGAAGGTAGTCCTATCGAAGACTAGCATCTTCTGGAAATCACCGTCTTGCAGCAAGAGGAGGGAGTAGAGTAGTATAACATAAATCATATTTATGTTGTCGTCAACGCCCCGGGATCCTTTCTCGATTCCCGGAGCCACATATCCATTTCATGCCTCAGCATCTAGTTCTAGTTGTATCGATCAGGACACAACTCCAAGTGTCCCTTAGCGTAGGATAGGCTATCGATAGATGTATTCTTCCCAGCAGGGGTGCAACAACTTACCCACCACGCTCGATTAACTCCGGTCGGACACACTTTCCTGGGTCATCCCCGGCCTCGGCCAAATAATACGCCACAACCCGACCTAGGCTTAATAGAGAGGCCAGCACGCCGGCCTAAACCTATGCCCCCAAGGGTCTTGGGACATCGCCCAGGGAACTCCTGCATGTTGCGTACGCGGCCGGTGAGCGGACCTAGCTACCTCCTTTAAAAAGGCAGGTGCTTACGTAGTCCAACCCGGCGCGCCGCTCAGTCGCTGACGTCTATTAAGCTCCAGCTGATGCATACGACGTAGAACGCCCATATGCCCACGTGATGGTTAGTGCTATCAGGCCAGAGGCCCCTGGGATCAAATATCCAAATCGTAGTGGATTAGGAGCACGCGATAACGAGCAGAGACTCACGATCGATGTGACCCCGTTGCCCCGTCTCGAGGACTTGCGGCAAGGGCTAAGAATGCCCGGCCACGCCTCGTAATTATCTCGCGGGCACCTTCCAGGTCAACCTGACTCCACATCATTCGCAATTAAGCTCACGTGGGTACCCCTCAGGGCTGACCCATCTTTAGTAACATGGTTCAGTGTAAAGTCATAGTAACCATAGTAACTGTGTGTCTAACGCCAAGGGGAACCCTGAGGAACCACCTCGATGGATTCCACTCGATGTAATCATCAAAGTGAACGTAAGAGGAACCACCCTCGAGGTTCACACTTGAGGGGTTGCACTGACGTAGTCGTGACGGAAGTGGTTAAGGCGGAATCACCCTCGATGACCACGACCGAATAGCTACACTACAGGGATAACATCAGAAGTGCTGATGAGGTCGCACCCTCGGCACTCGATAGTAACCCAATAGTGTCGAGCAATTAAGGGGAAAGTGATGTGCGGTGCCGGGGCCTAGTCTTCGATCCCGTTGATCGGGTCTTCGATGATGAAGCAGGGGCAACAAGGACAAGGTGGGGGTCACTGATGGGTCACTAACCAACCTAGGATAAGCAGGTAAAGAATGAAAGCATGTAGCAAAAACAGGCTATGCATCAGAATAGGAGCAAACAATAACAATAGCGAAATGTAATGCAAGCATGAGAGAGAATGGAATGGGCGATATCAGAGTGATCAAGGGGGGGCTTGCTTGGAAGCTCTGCTGAAAAGGAAGAAGTGTTGTCGTCGACGTAGTCTATCACAGGGGCGGCATCGGTCTCGGGTCTACCGGAGAGAAGAGGGGGAAGAAACAATAAATATAAAGCAAACATACCATCATAAAGCATAACATGGCAATATGCTGCGCCGGGTGTGACCTAATGTATGGCTACAGGATATATGTGAAGGGGAATTCAACCGGGAATATTTTCCCGGTTCCGGACCTGTGTCACACAGATAACCGGAGGGGAAATGTTCCAAGTTCAGCTAGTTAGAGGCATCTGACAGGTAAACGGACCACGCATTCGGATTCTTCATGTTTTTCTGAGCAACTTTCATGTAGAAAACATTTTCATCCGAGCTACGGTTTAATATCTATGAATTTTCAAAGGTTGGGAAATATTCTAAATTTGTTTTAAATACTAAATTCGTCAGAAAATTAATTATGACGTCAACTCAAGGCGTCAGCCCCATCAATCGGGTCAACAGGGCCCACGCTGCCCATCGGCAAGGATCGGGCGTTGCCTAGTCAAGATCTCGATCGGGACAACGGGACCCAGGGGCCCAATGGCAGCGGCTGTGGGGAGTCCACGTGGTCAGCCACGTCAGCAACGCCGGAAATGGCGCCAGAGTTGTCTCCGGCGACCATATTCAACGGCGGCGCGCTCGGGAACGGCCGGAAATCGGCTACAAGGGGTCGTTCGGCCCGCGCGTAGGCTCATTTGAGCGAGCGTCGAGCCGCGGATCCAACGGTGTTGATTGGAGGGCTCGGGGGTGGCCGGAGTATCACCGGCGACGAGCAAGGTGGCGGTGGCGTTCGGTGGCGCAAGGAGAAGTGAGCTGTGGGGGCTCTTCCGGTGCGGAATCTGGTTCATTCGAACGCGGGCATCGCACCGTGTTGAACGGTGACAACGGTGGCCGTTGAAACGGCCCGCAACATCGGCCTCAAAGTCTAACGACGGTGGCCGGAGCTCGAGCATGCATGGAAGCTAACTACGGTGCACGGGGAGGAGAAGGGAGAGGGGGTCGAAGCGGCTGCTCATCGAGCCCTGCAGGTGTGCACAAGTTGGCTCGGGGAAGGCTTGCCAGAGTCAGATTCGTCGGCGAGGTCGACAGCGCCCGAGGAGGAAGAAGAAGGTCAGCTCAGAGATGGAGGGGCTTCCGGCTCCTACTCGTGGGCGTGAACGATGATGCTGACGGCCGTGAAGCTCCGGGATGCGCTGAACAGGGTTGGGAGCAGCGGTCGCCGTGGTGGGCGCTGGTGGGTGGCGACAGGGGGTGCTTGATGGAGGGGGGATCTAGTGGGGAGTCAGAGAGAGGAAGACAGGGGGAAGTGGGCGAGTGGGGGGGGGAGCTCGAGGCGTCGGGGCTACCCTTATCCCCTCGCCGGCGACGTGGCAGCGCGGGGCGCCGTGCCGGGCCCGGTGGGAACGAGCGGGGGGTGTCTTGGTCGGTCGAACAGAAGGGGAGAAGGGGATCGAGTGCGGCAGGGAGGAGGCACTGGGCCGGCTGGCCTAGGTGGGCCGAGGCCCAAGGGGAGGCCAGGGGCTCTGGCCCTTTTCCTCTTTTTTGTTTTTCTTTTTTTAAGTAGCTTTTGCATTTTCTTTTAGCCACAAATGACCTTGCAAAAATATGCCACTGGCCAAACAAATTCAAAGAAATATTGTGCACTGCCACAAAAAGATTGTGAGGCTTTTGAAATAGTTTGCAATTTTTATAAATTAAAAAGGCATTTAATTTAATTGCTTAGGTCACTGTTTTAAGTAGTTTAGGCTACTTAAACATTTTTCAAAAATGTTGGTTCACCACCAGTATTAGTTATGGATTATTTGCCACAAGATGAACATTTTAGATTTTATGTCTGACAAATATGAATTTTTGACTTTAGATTGGATTTGAATTGAACAGTGATTTGGATCAAGTGAGGATTAGCAACAGTAATGTGATGACATGGCACCATTAACAGGGGATTACTGTAGCATGACACTGGGGGTGTTACAAATCTCCTCCACTACAAGAAATCTCGTCCCGAGATTTAGATGGGGAAGTAAAGAGTAACCGGAGAACTCGGCCCTTATAGGGTTAATTATCCGTGAACAATTCAGGGAATGAGGCGTAAGTATCTCTCGAGTTGAAACTTAATAAAACATCGAGAGAATTAAAGTAGGCATGAGAATTTTCAAAGTCGTAAATGAGGCAAATGTTCGATGCCCAAACAGAGGGTGAGAGGGGCTCAGAGCAACGAAATAAGTATCGCGTCTGACACCGGAATAGAATAAGTGAGGGAAGGTGCCTTGTAAAATACATACGAAGCCAAGTGTAAAGTATACTTCAGAATCAAGGTCATACAGGAGAGTCAAGTTTCGAACATGTGGAACTGTGGGTTATGGACCCACCATGTGGGTTAAAAAGTAGGAAGGGTGCTGACATCTTGCACGGTCATGATAGCAAGGCATGTCAGAGGATAGCCTGTCAGTTATATTGGCAACAACGTTGGTACCAAGGGTGAGGGACGAAGAGAACCATTTTCCTGTTTGTTGAAACGAGGCGGACCAATAGGCAAAGTTCTCGTCCATCGGTGGTTACCGGAATGTCAACAGCAATAATAACAGGGTCTTACTGGCAAATTGTGCACCGAGGTCTTTACATAAGCAGGGAACTATTACTTCTTAGATCTCAAGAATCATAAGAAAGGTTAAACAAAACAATGGAAGGGGAAAATATGATTGTTAGTTTAATCAGAACAATAGAAAGGAAAATGTGTTTAAACACAATTGTAAGGAGTATTCCCTTCCCAAGGACAAGCAGAGGGTGATATCCATGGCAGGATAGTAAGTAGGTAACCAACTAGGTAAAGGGGCGAGGGAATTCATGTTGTTACCCATACAATAGGGTATGGATAATCGATCAAGAAACATTTAGCAGTGCGCTTCCAATGTTCTTGTTGACGATCGGAGTACCACAAACATGCTTCGGGATATCATTGACATGGCCATCAGGTAAAAGTCAGACTTTTGAATTCACAAAGGATCCCGCGGAAACTGCTAGAATAGTTCGTACAATTTCATCATTGAAAGATGAGAATGTGGCCGATGGGTTCAGCAGCAATCCATCGACATGTCAAAAGGATGTAATGCCAAAATGATATGAACAAAATTGTGTTGGGGGGAAGGCAAGAATGTTGTCGATGATAAACCAAATCATCGAGGGGCACAAATGGTATTTCTCATCATGAATTCGATTGATATCCTAGAGGAGCATCAGAATGTTGATGATGATCACGACACATTTGTTGAGAGATTTCATGAAGATGTGATCGATCGGCGATGACATCAAGTCAAAGGAATGATGAAGCGAAAGGTTATTGGAACCACGGGCATGACACAATCTTGAAATCAAGCTTGTTGTTCAAGGCGAAATGATATGACGAGGAAGATCGACGTAAGCTTAGCTCATCGTTGAAAATTGTGCCCCGGGAAGAAGAACCAGGTAGCACAGTTAAAATTTGGCACGATAATGATATAGCTGATTAGGCTAGGAATGACTTGAAGGATTATTAAACTTGTAAGCAACGGAAATTAATTAGAGCTATTGAATCAGAGTATGGAATCAATTCACTTATCTGTGTTCTCAGTTGACAAACAACCTAGAACCCATGAAGTGACAAAGGCAGGGTAAGGTAGTACTCCATCAAAAGTTCATAAGATGTAGTGCAATGGCATGATATCCTCGAGATACCAGGGGTAATACTCGAAGGTAGATCATAATAGAGGTTGGGTGTGTATTGACCTGCAGAAGACAAGTGATTTAACTTGTCCAAGAAATGGGACCAAAGAAGAACAATCATGGTCGGAACCACGGTTGCGAAGGATCAATTCACCGATACCAGATGATATTATATCAAGGAAATAGTTATTATTACAAGAAGCTTCCATGATAAGTTCCACACCGGGTCCATGGGCATGAACACAAAGTTCAAGGTCGACCCCCACTTCTCCAATGCACAACTTTTCATTCACTCCCCGCTTTCAAAGAAGTTGTAGTGATGAAATTTTATCCGACGATAAGCCAGTAGGGTAAAACCCACATAACTTTCGAGTTCACACAAATTTAGGGAAGGCATGGGTTCAACCCATCGGGGTATCTTAGGAACATATAACGCAAGCTTCGGGAGTAAATTATACCAGCTCGAAAGCAGAGCATGGTTGACAAAAGTACATGACAGAATTTACCAAAGGCATTATGTGTCAGGGGGAGAACTCACAAGGTTAATGAATATGAAGGACATTGTCGGATAATAATCCAACCAAGGATATGGTGGTCCATAAAGGATCTGATGTGAGTATCGATACTCAACCAGAAGAAGAAAGAATGCAAAGGCATCGGATTATAGATATACTAGATAACTTCAAAGCTTGAATACAAAGGAATTACGATTTCTATATCAGAAGATCAGAAGCAGATGCTCTAATCAAAAGATAATTGAGTTGAATCGATATAGATCGACAATCAATCAAGGTTTCATTTGCCAAGAACAAGCCCATGTTTGGAGTGACGTCTGAGCCGGAAGGACGAATGCTAGGATCTGATTGAGGATTTCGAGCATTCGCAACAAATTGGATGAAGGGACTCGAAACGATAGAGACATAGGATGTCAATTAGATTACCGGACTTATGGGATAAATCATAATGTGAGCAAGCAAGAATTTCAAGGGCAATAGGCTGTTGAGGATTATCGGAAGATCGAATGGTATTTCGAAGACTTTTGTGAAATACATTAATCAACAGGGGATGAGAGGATACTCGATAAGTGCGAGAAATTATCCGTACGGGTATTCAGGTGGCAAAGAACTGCAAGGCAGTAGGCACAAAGTATTCTCGGAATAATAGGGAGAATTACCGGGTATCTTGTCGTAACAAGAGAAATTGTGGACTAATGTAAGAATGGCAAGTGTATGTAGTTATCCATAGGGGTTGACAGTGGAAGGGAATTGTAAACGCGATGAGGACAAGATATTGGGATAACATCGGAGAGTTTCTTCGGGGTCTTCTGGTGCAGCAAGCGATCATCTGGACTGAAGGGGCTCTCCGGGTGAAAGTATTTTCGAGAACCTAAAGTAAGAGTTAGTAAATCTTTTAACCTGAATAGAAGAGAGATCAGCGTCCCAGAGTAAAGGCTAGGAATAAAAGATCCAAATACCACCCAATGGCGACGTCGGCCCATAAGCCGCACAACCATGTTAGTAAAAGTTTTTCAGTGACTAGACTCAACTTCGACCAAGGAGTTGGAAAGGGGGCTACCTACAGGCAGTCGGCTCTGATACCAACTTGTGACGTCCCCGATTCAATCGTACACTAATCATACACGCAAATGTGTACAATCAAGATCAGGGACTCACGGGAAGATATCACAACACAACTCTAGACACAAATTAAAATAATACAAGCTTTATATTACAAGACAGGGGCCTCGAGGGCTCGAATACACCAGCTTGAATACAAACGAGTCAGTGGAAGCAACAATATCTGAGTACAGACATAAGTAAAACAAGTTTGCCTTAAGAAGGCTTGCACAGAAGCAACATGATCAAAAAGGCAAGGCCTCCTGCCTGGGAGCCTCCTAACTACTCCTGGTCGTCGGCGGCCTACACGTAGTAGTAGGCACCCTCGGGTTTGTAGTAGTCATCGGTGGTGGCATCTGGCTCCTGGACTCCACCATCTGGTTGCAACAACCAGAAAGAAGAAAGAAGGGGGGAAAGGGGTAGCAAAGCAACTGTGAGTACTCATCCAAAGTACTCGCAAGCAAGGATCTACACTACTTATGCATCGGTATCAATGGAAGGGGTAGTATTTATGGACTAACTGTAGAATGCCGGAATAAGAGGGGGAGAAGCTAGTCCTATCGAAGACTAGCATCTTCTGGAAACCACCGTCTTGCAGCAAGAGGAGGGAGTAGAGTAGTATAACATAAGTCATATTTATGTTGTTAACGCCCAGGATCCTTTCTCGATTCCCAGAGCCACATATCCATTTCATGCCTCAGCATCCAGTTCTAGTTGTATCGATCGGGATACAACTCTGAGTGTCCGTTACCGTAGGACAGGCTATCGATAGATGTATACTCCCTTGCAGGGGTGCACAAACTTACCCACCACGCTCGATTAACTCCGGCCGGACACACTTTCCTGGGTCATGCCCCGCCTCGGCCAAACAATATGCTGCAACCCGACCTAGGCTTAATAGAGAGGTCAGCACGCCGGACAAAACCTATGCCCCCAGGGGTCTTGGGCCATCGCCCCAGGAACTCCTGCATGTTGCGTACGCGGCTGGTGAGAAGACCTAGCTACCTCCTTAAAAAAGGCAGGTGCTTACGCAGTCCAACCCGGCGAGCGCCGCTTAGTCGCTGACGTCTATTAAGCTTGGCCTGATGCATACGACGCAGAACGCCCATACTATGCCCACGTGATGTTTAGTGCTATCAGGCCAGAGGCCCCTCGGATCAAATATCCAAATCGTAGTGGATTAGGAGCACACGGTAACGAGCAGAGACTCACGATTGATGTGACCCCATCGCCCCGTCTCGAGGACTTGCGGCAAGGGCTAAGAATGCCCGTCCATGCCTCATAATTATCTCGCGGGCACCTTCCAGGTAAACCCGACTCCACATCACTCGCAATTAAGCTCGCGCGGCTACCCCTCAGGGCCGACCCGTCTTTAGTAACATGCTTTAGTGTAAATTCATAGTAACCATAGTAACCGTGTGTCTAACGCCAAGGGGAACCCTGAGGAACCACCCTCAATGGATTCCACTCGATGTAATCATCAAAGTGAACGTAAGAGGAACCACCCTCGAGGTTCACACTTGAGGGGTTGCACGACAGAGTCGTATCGTAAGTGGTTAAGGCAGAATCACCCTCGATGACCACGACCGAATAGCTACACTACAGGGTTAACATAAGAAGTGTTGATGAGGTATCACCCTCAGCACTCGATAGTAACCCAGTAGTGTCGAGCAACAAAGGGGAAAGTGATGTGCGGTGCCGGGGCCTGGTCTTCGATCCCGTTGATCGGGTCTTCGATGATGAAGCAGTGGCAACAAGGACAAGGTGGGGGTCACTGATGGATCACTAACCAACCTATACTAAGCAGTTTAGGATAAGCAGGTGAAGAACGAAAGTAGGTAGCAAAAACAGGCTATGCATCAGAATAGGAGCAAATAATAACAACAGAAAAATGTAATGCAAGCATGAGAGAGAATGGAATGGGCGATATCAGAGTGATCAAGGGGGGGGGCTTGCCTGGAAGCTCTGCTGAAAAGGAAGAAGTGTCGTCGTCGACGTAGTCGATCATAGGGGCGGCATCGGTCGCGGGTCTACCGGAGAGAAGAGGGGGAAGAAAAAATAAATATAAAGCAAACATAGCATCATAAAGCATAACATGGCAATATGTTGCGCTGGGTGTGACCTAATGTATGGCTACAGGATATAGGTGAAGGGGAATTCAACTGGGAATGTTTTCCCGATTCCGGACCTGTGTCAGACAGATGACCGGAGGGGAAATGTTCCAAGTTCAGCTAGTTAGAGGCATCTTACAGGTAAACGGACCGCGTCTTCGGATTCCTTACGTTTTTTCTGAGCAACTTTCATGTAGAAAACATTTTCATCCGAGCTACGGTTTAATTTCTATGAATTTTCAAAGGTTTAGCACTATTCTGAATTTGTTTTAAATACTAAATTCGTCAGTAAATGAATTATGATGTCATCCTGGCATTAGCCCTGCATCAGCAGTCAATAGACCAGTTGACTGGTCAATGGGGCCTGAGGGGCCCATCGGCAAGGATCGGGCGCGTTGGCCAAGATCTCGATCGGGACAACGGAACCCTGGGGCCCAATGGTAGCGGTTGTGGGGGGGTCCACGTGGTCAGCAACGCCGAAAACGGCGCCGGAGTTGTCTCCGGCGACCATATTCAATGGCGGCACGCTCGGGAACGGCCGAAAATCGGCTACAAGGGGCCGTTCGGCCTGCGCGTAGGCTCGTATGAGCGAGCGTCATGCCGCGCATCCAACGGTGGTGATGGGAGGGCTCGGGGGTGGCCGGAGCATCGCCGGCGACGAGCAAGGCGGCGGAGGCGTTCGGTGGCGCAAGGAGAAGTGGGTTGTGGGGGCTCTTTCGGCACGGAATCTGGTGCATTCGAATGCGGGCATCGCACCGCATCGAACGGTGGCAACGGTGGCCATTGAAACGGCCCGCAGCGTCGGCTGCGAAGGCTAACGATGGTGGTCGGAGCTCGAGCACGCGTGGAAGCTAACTACGGTGCATGGGGATGAGAAGGGAGAGGGGGGTCGAAGCGGTTGCTCACCGGGCCCTGCAGGTGTGCACAAGTGGGCTCGGGGAAGGCTTGCCGGAGTCAGATTCATCGGCAAGGTCGAAAGTGCCCGAGGAGGAAGAAGAAGGCCGGCTCAGTGATGGAGGGGCTTCCGGATCCTTCTCGTGGGCGTGGACGACGATGTTGATGGCCGTGAAGCTCCGGGACGCGCTGAAGAGGGTTGGAAGCAGCGGTGGGCACCGGTGGGCGGCGAGGATACGTCTCCAACATATCTATAATTTTTTATTGCTTCATGCTATATTATATTCTGTTTTGGACATTATTGGGCTTTATGATTCACTTTTATATTATTTTTGGGACTAACCTATTAACCGGAGGCCCAGCCCAGAATTGCTGTTTTTTGCCTATTTCAGAGTTTCGCGGAAAAAGAATATCAAACGGAGTCCAAACGGAATGAAACCTTCGGGAACGTGATTTTCGGAACGAACATGATCCAGAGGACTTGGACCCTACATCAAGAAACAAAAGAGGAGGCCACGAGGTAGGGGCCGCGCCCTCCACCCTCGTGGGCCCCCTGTTGCTCCACCGACGTACTCCTTCCTCCTATATATACCTACGCACTTCAAACGATCGACACGGAGCCAAAACCTAATTCCCCGCCGCAACTTTCTGTACTCACGAGATCCCATCTTGGGGCCTGTTAGGAGTTCACTGGAAGGGGCATTGATCACGGAGGGCCTCTACATCATCTCCAAGGCCTCCCCGATGAAGTGTGAGTAGTTTACCTCAGACCTTCGGGTCCATCGTTATTAGCTAGATGGCTTCTTCTCTCTTTTTGGATCTCAATACAATGTTCTCCCCCTCTCTTGTGGAGATCTATTCGATGTAATCTTCTTTTGCGGTGTGTTTGTCGAGATCCGATGAATTGTGGGTTTATGATCAAGATTATCTATGAACAATATTTGAATCAAATCTGAATTCTTTTATGTATGATTGGTTATCTTTGCAAGTCTCTTCGAATTATCAGTTTGGTTTGGCCTACTAGATTGATCTTTCTTGCAATGGGAGAAGTGCTTAGCTTTGGGTTCAATCTTGGGTGTCCTTTCCCAAAGGATGAGGGGCAGCAAGGCACGTATTGTATTGTTGCCATCGAGGATAAAAAGATGGGGTTTATATCATATTGCATGAGTTTATCCCTCTACATCATGTCATATTTCTTAATGCATTACTCTATTCTTCATGAACTTAATACTCTAGATGCATGCTGGATAGCGGTCGATGTGTGGAGTAATAGTAGTAGATGCAAAATCGTTTCGGTCTACTTGTCTCGGACGTGATGCCTATATACATGATCATACCTAGATATTCTCATAACTATGCTCAATTCTATCAATTGCTCGATAGTAATTCGTTCACCCATCACAAATACTTATGCTATCTTGAGAGAAGCCACTAGTGAAACCTATGTCCCCCGGGTCTATTTTCCATCATATTAATCTTCCAATACTTTGCTATTTCCGTTGTCGTTTACTTTGCTTTATTTACTTTGCATCTTTACCACAAAAATACCAAAAATATTATCTTATCATCTCTATCAGATCTCACTCTCGTAAGAGACCGTGAAGGGATTGACAACCCCTTTACCGCGTTGGTTGCGAGGTTCTTGTTTGTTTGTGTAGGTGTGAGGGACTTGTGCATGGCCTCCTACTGGATTGATACCTTGGTTCTCAAAAACTGAGGGAAATACTTACGCTGCTTTACTGCATCACCCTTTCCTCTTCAAGGGAAAACCAACGCAGTGCTCAAGAGGTACCAGGCGACAGGGGGCGCTTGATGGAGGGGGGATCTGGTGGGGAGAGAGAGAGGAGGACAGGGGGAAGTGGGCGAGTGGGGAGGGAGCCCGAGGCGTCGGGGCTACCCTTATCCCCTCGCCGGTGATGTGGCAGCGCGGGGCACCGTGTCGGGTCCGGTGGGAACGAGCGGGGGTGTCTCGGTCGGTCGAACAGAAGGGGAGAAGGGGATCGAGTGCGGCGGGGAGGAGGCACTAGGCCAACTGGCCAAGGTGGGCCGAGGCCCAAGGGGAGGCCAGGGGCTCTGGCCCTTTTCCTCTTTTTTATTTTTCTTTTTTCAGTAGCTTTTGCATTTTCTTTTAGCCACAAATGACCTTGCAAAAATATGCCACTGGCCAAAACAAATTCAAAGAAATATTGTGCACTGCCACAAAAAGATTGTGAGGCTTTTGAAATAGTTTGCAATTTTTATAAATTAAAAAGGCATTTAATTTAATTGCTTAGGTCACTGTTTTAAGTAGTTTAGGCTACTTAAACATTTTTCAAAAATGTTGGTTCACGACCAGTATTAGTTATGGATTATTTGCCACAAGATGAACATTTTAGAATTCATGTCTGACAAATATGAAGTTTTGACTTTAGATTGGATTTGAAATTGAACAGTGATTTGGATCAAGTGAGGATTAGCAACAGTAATGTGATGACATGGCACCATTAAGAGGGGATTACTGTAGCATGACAGTGGGGGTGTTACAATAATATTCAATCCACTCAAATAACTACAAGGAGACCCCAAAGTTTCTATTGGAGAAAAGATAATAAAAACGTGCATCAACCCCTATGCATAGATTACCCCAATGTCACCTCGAGAATCCGCAAGTTGAGTACCATAACATACATCAAGTGAATCAATATGATACCCCATTGTCACCTCAAGTATTCATACCGCAAGACATACATCATGTGTTCTCAAATCTGAACATTTAATCCGACAAGACAAAACTTCAAAGGGTAAAGATTCAATTCATCACAACAAGAGTATAGAGGGGAGAAACATCATATGATCCATCTATGTTAACAAAGCCCATGATATATCAAGATCATGACATCTCAAGATCATGAGAGAGAGAGAGAGATTAAACACATAGCTACTGGTACAAACCCTCGGCCCCGAGGGTGGACTACTCCCTCCATATCGTGGTGGCCGTTGGGATGATGAAGATGGCCACCAGTGATGATTTCCCCCTCCAGCAGGATGCCGGAACGGGCTCCTGATTGGTTTTCGGTGGCTACAGAGGCTTGCGGCGGCGGAACTTCCGATCTAGGTTCATTTCTGATGGGTTCTCTATTTATAGGATTTTTGGGCGTCGGTTTCATGGTAAGATGGGCCTCGAGGTGAGCAAAACCCACCAGGGCAAGCAAAGCCCACCAGGCGCGCCCTGGTGGGTTGTGCCCTCCTCGTAGCTCTTCTAGCCCTCCCACGAAGCTTCGGGGGTCTCTTTTATTCCAAGAAAAGTCGTCAAAAATTTTCAGCTCATTTGGAGAACTTCCATTTCTGCACCAAAAACAACACCATGGTAGTTCTGCTGAAAACAGCGTTAGTCGGGTTAGTTCCATGCAAATCATACCAAAACCATATAAAATTGTTGTAAACATGGCATGACTACTTCATAAATTATAGATACGTTGGAGACGTATCAGCATCCCCAAGCTTAATTCCTACTCGTCCTCGAGTAGGTAAATGATAAAAGAAATAATTTATGAAGTGTGAATGCTAGCATAGTGCATAGGTTTGATCAATGATAATTTTAGTCACTTTTTATAGCATCATAATAGCAACTCTTTCTCATAAAACTCATCATGATAAATTAGCAATTGAAAAGGGAATTTTTGTTGTGGAAAGTTGCCTAACATATTCATCACATATTCTTTTCTTTATAGCATGGACATTTGGACTTTTATATGATTCAAAGCAAAAGTCTAGTTTTGACATGAGGACTTAAATACTCAAGCATACCAACAAGCAACCATGTCTTTCAAAATATCAATGCTAAAATAAGTTATCCCTAGCCCATCATGCTCAATCATTGATCCATTCATGAAACACATTCGCATATTAGCTACACCCAATGCTCAAGTACGATCATAGTGCCTCCTAGTTGGTGCTTTATAAGAGAAGATGGAGACTCAAAAAATTGCATAAAGTAAAAGAAAGGCCCTTCGCGGAGGGAAGTAGATATTTGTATAGGTGCGAGAGCTCAAAACGAAAATTGAGAGATAAAAACAATTTGAGAGGCATACTTTTCCCACCAACGAAAATGACTTAGAGCTCCCAACACTTCCCATGGTAGATATATCATAGGTGGTTCCCAAATAGAAAATAAAGTGTATTCCTTTTTCCACCATACTTTCACTTTCCATGGCTAACCGTATCCACGGATGCACTCCATACCAACACTTTCCAAGGAATTTATAATTTGACAACATAAAGTAAATTCATTTTTCATTTCGGGACTGGGCATCCCTAATACCTTTGCCTTACTCTCGTGCAATGACAAGTGAATAAACACTCATTTTGAGAATAACACATCTAGCATGGAAAATATTGGCCACCCCTCACCGCCTCACGAGTGGTACGAGCACACAAAAGAGAAATTTATTTTGAAAATTAGAGATGACACATACAAATTTGCTTAGAACAGCAAAAGAATACCGCATATAGGTAGGTATAGTGGACTCATGTGGCAAAACTGGTTTAAAGGGTTTTGGATGCACAAGTAGTGATCATACTTAGTGCAGAATGAAGGCTAGCAAAATATTGGGAAGCGACCAACCAAGAAACGAATAATCTCATAAGCGAGCATTGAGCATAATTAACACCAAATAATGCACCACAAGTAGGATGTAATTTCATTGCACAACTGTTGACTTTCGTTCTTGCATAGGGAATCACAAACCTTAACAGCAATATTCTTACTAAAGCATAATTACTCATCAACATGAGTCACATATCACATCATCATATCTCAAAACTATTACTAGGAATCAAGTTTATTTTGTCCAATGATATTCATGAAAGTTTTTATTATATCCTTCTTGGATATCTATCACTTTGGAACTAATTTTCATGTGTTGCTTTTGATAAGCTCAAACAAATATAAGTGAAGATCATGAGGATAATATTTATTTCTCTCAAATTAATTCATGTGAAGCAAGAGAGAATTTCTTCAAAAATACTAAAGCACACCATGCTCAAAAAGATATAAGTGAAGCACTAGAGCAATTCCACAGAAAAGAGCTTCGTTGACGGGATGTGAGTGCCGCTTACTTAGCCTCCCTGGCAACTATTTGAGGACTATTTTATTTAAAAACTTTCAGATCTAAGTATTTTATTTAAAAAACAAGCAAAATAAAAAAATGACAATCCAATAATGGCACACATCATGTGAAGAAGCAAAAACTTAGGCTCAACCGATACTAACCGATAATTGTTGAAGAAGAAATGTGGGATGCCTACCGGGGCATCCCCAAGCTTAGATGCTTGAGACTTCTTGGAATATTAACTTGGTATGCCTTGGGCATCCCCAAGCTTGAGCTTTTTTGTCTCCTTAATTCCTCTCATATCATGGTTTACCTAATACTCGAAAGCTTCATCCACACAAAACTCAACAAGAACTCGTGAGATAAGTTAGTATAAACCAATGCAAAAACCTTATCATTCTCTATTACTGTAGCAAATCACTAAAATTATTATTCAACATTGAATACTAAATGCCTCTTCATATTTAATACTCCTATCCTCAAATAGAATCATTAAACAAGTAACTCGCAAACATATGCAAACAATGCAAACATAACAGCAATCTGCCAAAACAGTATAGTCCATAAGGAATTGAATATTCATCATACTTCCCTAACTCCAAAAATTCTGAAAAATTTATCACACTTTAGAAAATTTATCAGAGCTTATTTTCCAAAAAGTTTCAGCATTTTATCACATTCTGACTTTTCTAGGGAATTTTTGCAACATTGATAAACTTTCTGTTTTCAAACAACAACATGTAGACTTGTAAAATAAGCATAGTAAAGGCTATCCTTGACATTTTTATTGAAGTAAAAGATGCAAAAAATTATTATAAATAATAGCAAGTAAATCCTAATAAAATAAATTGGCGCTCCAAGCAGAACACATATCATGCGATGAATAAAAATGTAGCTCCAAGTGAGGTTACCGATAATGTTGGAGACGAAAGAGGGGATGCCTTCCGGGGCATCCCCAAGCTTAGTTGCTTAGATCTTCCTTGAATATCACCTTGGGGTGCCTTGGGAATCCTCAAGCTTAGGGTCTTGTCACTCCTTATTCTCCTCATATCGACATCTCACCCAAAACTTGAAAACTTCAATCACACAAAACTTAACGGAATTTCGTGAGATAGGTTAGTATGATAAAGAGCAAACCATTTCACTTTGGTACTGTAAAAGACAAGATTCATAATTATTTCCACACAAAGCCTACTGTAGCATATCATTTCCACAATTTATATTGAGCAATATAAGCCATAGAAACTAGGAAACATGCAAACATGCAAACTATGCATTGAAAACAGAATCTGTCAAAAACAAAACAGTCTGTAGTAATCTATACTCAAACCATACTTTGCTACTCCAACAATTATGAGAAAATTAGGAACACGTGAGAAATTTGTATATTAATATTATTCAAAAAGAATCAACTCAAAAGGACTCTTCTGTTAAAAATGAGAATTATTTTCATGAGCACAATTTTTTTTGTTTTTCAGCAAGATCAAATCAACTATCACCCAACATGATCCCAAAGGCTTTACTTGGTACTTTATTGAAATAAAATCTATAAAACATGATTACTACAGTAGCATAATCATTTGAACACACAAAAACAGTAGGTAAAAGTGTTGGGTTGTCTCCCAGCAAGCGCTTTTCTTTAATGCCTTTTAAGCTAGGCATGATGATTTCAATGATGCTCGCATAAAAGATACGAATTGAAACACAAAGAGAGCATCATGAATCACATGGCAAGCACATTTAAGCCTAACATACTTCCTATGCATAGGGATTTTGTGAGCAAACAATTCATGGGAGCAAAAATCAACTAGCGTAGGGAGGTAAAACAAGCATGACATCAACACTTTCAACATAACGAGAGGAAACTTGATATTATTGCAATACATAAAAGCATATGTTCCTCCCTCATAATAATTTTCAGTAGCATCATGAATGAATTCAACAATATAACTATCACATAAAGCATTCTTTTCATGACCCACAAGCATAGAAATTTTACTACTCTCCACATCAGCAAATTTATTCTCATGAATAGTAGTGGGAGCAAACTCAACAAAATAACTATCATGGGATTGAAATTTAAAATCATGATGACAAGTTTCATGGTTATAATTATTCAATATAGCATACCTGTCATCACCATAATCATCATATATAGGAACTTTGTTGTCATAATCAAATGCAACCTCTTCCAAAATAGTGGATTCATCATTAAATAAAGTCATGACCTCTCCAAATCCACTTTCATCAATATAATCCTCATAAATAGGAGGCATGCAATCATCAAAATAAATTTTCTCATCAAAGCTTGGGGGACTAAAAATATCATCTTCATCAAATATAGCATCCCCAAGCTTATGGCCTTGCATATCATTAGCATCATGGATATTCAAAGAATTCATACTAACAACATTGCAATCATGCTCATCATTTATACCAAACATTCTATTGAATTCTTCTTCTATCATTTGAGCATAATTTTCCTTTCCATCATTTTCACAAAATACATTATAAAGATGAATAATATGATGCAGACTCAATTCCATTTTTGTGTAGTTTTCTTTTATAAACCAAACTAGTGATAAAACAAGAAACTAAAAGATTCAATTGCAAGATCTAAAGATATACCTTCATGCACTCACCTCCCCGGCAACGGCACCAGAAAAGAGCTTGATGTCTACTACGCAACTTTATTCTTGTAGACTCGTGTTGGGCCTCCAAGCAGAGTTTTGTAGGACAGTAGCAATTTTCCCTCAAGTGGATGACCTAAGGTTTATCAATCCGTGGGAGGTGTAGGATGAATATGGTCTCTCCCAAGCAACCCTGCAACCAAATAAAAAAAAGTCTCTTGTGTCCCCAACACATCAAATACAATGGTAAATTGTATAGGTGCACTAGTTCGGCGAAGAGATGTTGCTATAAGTGTAATATGGATAGTAGTTATTGGTTTTTGTAATAGGAACAATAAAAAACAGCAAGGTAACCAAGTAACAAAAGTGTGCACAAACGGTATTGCAATGCTTGAAAACAAGGCCTACGGTCCGTACTTTCGCTAGTGCAATCTCTCAATAATGCTAGCATAGTTGGATCATATGATTATCCCTCAAAGTGCAATAAAGAATCACTCCCGAGTTCCTATTAGTGGAGAACAAAAGATAGAAATTGTTTGTAGGGTACGAAACCACCTCAAAGCTATTCTTTCCGATCAATCTATCCTAGAGTTCGTACTAAAATAACGCAAGCTATTCTTTCCGATCGATTTAATCAAGAGTTCGTACTAGAATAACACAATATGACACACATCTACCAACTCTAATGTCACCTAGATACTCCAATGTCACCACGAGTATCCGTGAGTTAACTCTACGATATGCATCAAACAACTTCATGATCATAATATTCAATCCACTCAAAGAACAACAAGGAGACCCCCAAAGCTTCTATCGGAGAAAAAAATAATAAAAACATGCGTCAACCCCTATGCATAGATTACCCAATGTCACCTCAGGAATCCGCAAGTTGAGTGCCATAACATACATCAAGTGAATCAATATGATACCCCATTGTCACCTCAAGTATTCATACCGCAAGACATACATCATGTGTTCCCAAATCTAAACATTTAATCCAACAAGACAAAACTTCAAAGGGTAAAGATTCAATTCATCACAACAAGAGTAGAGGGGGGAGAAACATCATATGATCCATCTATGTTAACAAAGCCCATGATATATCAAGATCGTGACATCTCAAGATCACGAGAGAGAGAGAGAGAGATAGAGATAGATAGAGAGAGAGAGAGATTAAACACATAGCTACTGGTACAAACCCTCAACCCCGAGGGTGGACTACTCCCCCCTCATCGTGGTGGCCGCCGGGATGATGAAGATGGCCACCGGTGATGATTCCCCCTCCTGCAGGGTGCCCGAACAGGCTCCCGATTGGTTTTCGGTGGCTATAGAGGCTTGCGGCGGCGGAACTTCTGATCTAGGTTTATTTTTGATGGTTTCTCTATTTATAGGATTTTTGGGCGTCGGTTTCACGGTAAGATGGGCCTCGAGGTGAGCACAAACCACCGGGCAAGCTGTGCCCACCAGCGCCTGGTGGGTTGTGCCTCCTCGTGGCTCTTCTGGCCCTCCGATGAAGCTTCGGGGGTCTCTTTTGTTCCAAAAAAATCGTCAAAAAGTTTCAGCTCATTTGGAGAACTTTCATTTCTGCACAAAAAACAACACCACGGTAGTTCTCCTGAAAACAGCGTCAGTCCGGGTTAGTTCCATGCAAATCATACCAAAACCATATAAACTTGTTGTAAACATGGCATGAATACTTCATAAATTATAGATATGTTGGAGAGGTATCATCAATCTCTATGCCATCTTCATGAATAATGAAACCCAAAAACTTGCCAGCCGATACACCGAATGCACACTTTAAAGGATTCATCTTAAGTGCATATTTTTTTCATTCTCTCGAAAGCTAAACGCAAATTGGCCAAGTGAGACTCAAAAGCATCCGATTTGACAACAATGTCATGAATATAAACTTCAAGTATGCCACCGAGTAAATCATGAAAAATCAAATTCATAGCCCTTTGATATGTAGCTCCAGCATTTTTTAATCCGAATGTCATCACTGTCCACTCGAATAAACCAAGGAAACCAGGGCATCAAAAAGCCGTTTTGGGCATGTCTTCTTCGGCCATAAAAAATTGGTTATACCCCGCATTACCATCAAGAAACATAATGACCTTATATCCAGAAGCATCATTAATGAGCATATCGGCTATTGGCATGGGATACTCATCTTTGGGTGTAGCCCTATTCAAATCTCTAAAATCAATGCATACCCTCAACTTGCCTGATCCCTTTTTGTCCACTGGGACAATGTTAGAAATCCACTCGGCATACCTGCAAGGTCTAATAAAATTAGCTTTAAGCAAACGACCGATCTCTTCCTTGATCCAGTCATATGTTTTTGGATTAAACTTTCTGGCCGACTATTTATAAGGTCTAAAACCGGCCTTTATAGGCAACTGATGCTCCACTAGATCTCGGCTTAAACCTGGCATCTCATGATATTCCCATGCAAAGCAACAAACATATTCTTTCAATAGCTCGATTAACTTAGCTTTACAATTGGCTTTCAAATTTTTGTTTACAAACGTCGGCCAAGTGACTGAACCATCTCCAATATCTACCTCTTCTAACAGATCGACTGATGTAAAACCTTGTCCAAGTTTATCCAACTCCTCAATAGTCTCATACATATCGTTCTCGCTGGACCGATATTTTACAAGACATTTTTGTAACCACTCGGAACTAGAATCCATTTAAACATATCATACCTTGGAGCCGACTGCATTCAGTCGGCTTCAAAGAGATAGGCAGGAAACCATTCTTGGTCCGCGCGAGAAAATCAAACTCTGACAAGTCACGTCCTGTTAAGCAAGTAGCATTGGGATGTTGCCAATCCACCGATGCATCGGCCAAAGCAACACAGGCCGAGTTATCCACATGAATGACTTCCACTTCATCATCAACCCACTGGATCAAAAACTGGTGCATAGTGGATGGCACGCACTGGTTTGCATGAACCCAATCACGGCCTAATATGACGTTGTAGTTACCTTCCACCTCGGCGACAAAGAACGCAGTAGCCAAAGTTTTGCTTCCGACTGTAAGCTCCACATACATCACACCTTTGGCTTCAGTTTGCTCTTTGACCTCAAATCCATTGAGCACCATATTCGTCTTTATCAACTCTTCATCGGGTAAACCCAATTTCTTGAAGACCGAATAAGGCATAAGATTTACCACATCACCACCATCAACAAGCATCCGAGTGAGCGGTGATCCATTGATATGACCCCTGAGATACAACGGTTTCAGATGCGTCACTGGTTCTTTTGGTTTCTCGAATATTGCGTTTTAAGGGCCAAAATCCAGCTGAGCCACCTCCCCTTCATCTACAGCACGAAACTCAGCAGGTAAGTAATACACCATATTGATATCCATACCTTCATGAACCGGCGTAGACTCATAGTCCAACGTATCATCCTCCTCCTCAAGTGTATTCACCGATTCTGAAATCTGTCCGTGTGAAGAGGAAGCAATAGGTAATGCAGATGATGCAATGATTGCATCGTCCTCTTTTGGTGTTGTAGGTGCTGTTGTGATAGGTGTAGAAGCCTCCACACTTGTTTGTTTAGGCCTCCTCTTTTTATGCTTTTGCAATGATTGTATCTTGTATTTGTTTAGGCCTCCACACTTGTTTTGCAGGTACCATGGGCCGAGTGTCATTGAATAATTTTTCCCTTTGCTTCTCGGCCTCTAGCTCTGCCATCTCTTGACTCCTTAACCTCTGCAGTTTCCTCCTTTGTGTCTTTGTTAGCCCTGGAGGACACCACTTTGGCTGAGTGTATTTAGGATCTCTTGTCTTTACTTGGCTGGTGCTTGCTTCATGGTCATTAGCCAAGTGCTTTGGCGCGATAGCAAGTATAGGCTCAGTCGGATTGCTATGCACAATCGACTGTTGTATGGCGAATGTTTCGGTGCCCAAGATGAGTGAGTCAGCATCGATTTTCTCCTTGCCTTTTCCTGACTCAACTGCTGCAACACTTGGTGACTTAACACACCATTCTTTTTGACTTTCTAGATGCATGAAATTTCCACTCGGGCGCACCTTTTTACTCGGATGGAATCCACTTGGATGAATTTCACTCGTATGGAATCCACTCAGATGGAATCTACCCAGCCACATTTTTTCACTCGTACGGCTTCCACCTAGGTGCATTCTTACACTCGGATAGTTTCCACTCGGTCGCATATTTTGACCAGCCGACTGATAGTCACCAATGTTCAGTCGGCCATTATATGAGTAGTCAAGTCGATCCCAAACAGACTGCCTTTGCTCTTCTAGAAACAACGCCCTTGGTTCACTCGGTTTCATATATTGACTGAACATATCAGTTGATGGTGACCTTGGTCGCTTCACATGAGTCGGCCGATTAAAGCTAGAACTGTCCTACTGGTTGGCGTACTTGGAAAGCAACATGTCAAAAGTTGGTTTGATTCGTTTGCGCTGCACTTTAGCTTTGTTCATCTTCCACTTGCCAACTGCAGGACTCTTGGGCTTAACAAATTTAACTCGAGTGTCTTGCTGCACCCGTGCTTGCCCCCTAGTGTAGGATTCTTGATGGTGATTTTGATCACTTCCTTGCCATCGGGTTGCTTATCAAGCACAACCTGTCTTGTCGCCCTCCTTGTCTTTCCTGGGCTCACCAACAATGCATTAGCTTTATTAGCGGACTCGGCTACCTCCGGCTGAATGAGCAGCTTCTTCCCTTCTAAATCCTTGGTGTTCATTGGAAAGGACTGTTTATCAACTTGCATCTCAGAAAAGTTCAATCGTCCGCCATTAATGGTCGATTGTATCTGTCATCGAAAAACATTGCAATCGTTAGTAGCATGAGAAAAAGAATTATGATACTTGCAATAAGCACGTTGTTTCAGCTCTTCAAACGGCGGTAAAGTATGAGATATTCTAATAATTTTAGCTTGCAGCAAAGCATCAAATATTTTATCACACTTGCCAATGTTAAAATTAAACTTCATCTTTTCATCAGGGTTCTTATAAATCGGTTTCAGATCATTGCAAGTAAAGGGTTTAGCCTTAGATGGCCAAACAAATTTAGTAGCATACATATCACCCTCATCGTCCGAGTGATCACTATCATATGCAATCATGTTTATCTTAGGACGATCAGCTTTATATCTATGCACTTCTTTAAGATCTTTGCTTCGGCTTTCCTGAGCCAAAGCCCTTTGTAAGACTTGGTTGATATTTAAGAACTCATACCCTTCTAGATTTTCTCTAATGGGAGTTCTCAAACCACTCAGCACTAGATCTGCCAAGTCTCTCTCAGTTATCACCAAACTATAGCACTGGTTTTTTTGTTTCTCTGAATCTCTTGACATAATCGGAGACCGATTCATCATGCTTTTGTTTAACCGATGTTAGATGTGACAACTTGAGTTCATTGTCACCGCTATAAAAATGATCATGAAATCTCTGCTCTAGCTGCGACCAAACCCGAATGGAACCATGTGGTAAAGAAGAAAACCATGAAAATGCAGTACCAGTTAATGACAAAGGAAATAAACGCACTTTCAATTCATTTAGCGAGCCTGCCTCACCCAGTTGTGCTAAATATTGACTAACATGCTCCCATGTGGTTTTCGTGCCTTCTCCATTAAACTTAACAAAATCTGGAATCTTATATCCTGGAGGGCACTGGATGGCATCAAAGTACTTGGGGTACGGTTTTTGGTAAATCCGATTCCGAGGTAACTCAACTCCAAAATTCTCTTGGAGAATCTTAGCCATCTCGTCTCTAAGATTAGCTAGACCATCATCCATAGTGGACGATGAAACTTGTGGCAGTGGCATAGGAGGAATAGGACTACTAGTTGTAGGTAGGAACTGTGGCATGTATGCTAAACCATAGTTTGGTAATGGTCGAGTGGTTGTAGCTGTAGGTAGGGTTTGGTTCGGCGTTGCCACCGAACCTGGCATGCTCATGATAGGACTAATGGGTGCAGCCACAATCTGATTTGCATGGGTAGGGTAATAAGCCATCGGCATGGGAGGCGCTGATGCAATAGGTAAAGCCAGATTAGGGTTTTGCACACTAGCAGCTACACCATCATTACCACTAGATGATTGAGATATATTCTTCTGAGCATTAGTATTTTCAATGAAAGTTTGATAGACCAGATTGTTACCATCAGCAATACGACTCTCAATCTCAGCCCACTACTCAGGAGAAAAGGTAGTACTCACAGAGGGTTTAACCTGCTCGGCTTGAAGAAGAGGGAACTCGATTTCTTCAATCGGAGTGATGTTGCCTTGGCGATCCTTCTTAAACTTTGCAAGGAACTCTTGCAAATCCTTCTCTTCACGCACCTTCTTGTACTCCTCATAGACTTGGCGATGATCGGCCGATGTCTCATCAAGACTGGGCTTAATGATGTTACCGGCATCTACCACAGATGGCTTGGGAAGATCGGACATGGTGGATGATGACGATTGATCTTCTATCCCCAGTGGAGTCGCCAAAAAGTGTGTTGACACACGAACACGTCACGTGTACCCTCGACGCCGGGGGTGATTCACCGCAGCTCATGTCGAAGGAGACCTGACCGACAGCGCGATACGCAGGACAGTCGGTGGGCGCTTTTGAGACCCGAAACCCCGCACGCCCAGGAGGGACCCCGTCAGGAAGTGCAGTGGCTATGGGCTGCCCTAGGTCGATTCGCTCGCCCCTAGAGCCTTGGGATTCACAGCTCTCAAACTTGAGGGACAGCGAAGAACGAGAGAGATAAACGATGGAGAGATAAAACGTAGACTAAAAAAGTAGTATATTGATTTGTTCGATTGTGTGTTGTTCAATCGGCTGTCACCCCCAACATATATAAGAGGTGGCTGGACTTCCTGTACAAGTAAAGGATTCATCTAGGCTTTCCTTACAAAAAATTACATCAATTCACGTCCTAGAGTCCTAGTTCTATTCCAACTCGGATTCAGTATGAATCTGGCCCAACTTCTGTCTTACTCATTGAGCGGGCCATCGAGCTTTCATATGATCTCCGATCAAGACGGCCCAAATATCAAAATTGTGCGCCTCGACGAGAAGAACAACTCTCATGTTGATCACTTTTTCAAGTAAGGTCATCTTGAATACTTTTTGAGGTCATATTTACCTTCCAGTCGGACTCGGTCTTGCAGCAGACTGGATTATCCAAGTCTCGTAGTGAATTTGCAGGCCATATACTATCTCTGATGATGATGACTCCAAAACCAAAGTTTACTGTTTTCACGATGACGATACGCACAACTTCCTTATTGAAAACTTCTCCATCCGAGGTCATCTTGATAAACTTTCAGATACATGTTCAGTTTCACTCGGATTCGAGCTCATCCACTCGGATATTAGAGTCTTTCACTCGGATCGTCTGACTGGACTTTTTCACTCGGATATTAGAATCTTTCACTCGGGAGACAATCTTTCACTCGGATGACTATATTTTCACTTGGAAGATGATCTTTCACTACTCGATCGGCAAGTTTTCATTCCGACGTGATCTTCACTCGGAATATTTTCACCTGGAGGACAATTTCACTCGGATGACTATATTTTCACTCGGATGATAATAATTTCACTCGGACGGCAAACTTTCACTCGATCGGTAAGTTTTCACTCAGATGGTAAGCTTTGCACTCGGATTTCCCGGCTGAAAACATAGCCTGATCTTGATTTGTCTCTCCAGGTCTCATAAGACCTCGGATTGAGACGAGTTATATATGAAAACCGATCGGCTCAACGAGAAGAAACTTTCTCGTGTTGAAGGTTTTTCCATTCAAGGCCTTCCTGAGGTCCAAATTTCTCGCGCGACGCATCAGACAGGGTGTGTGGTACCTTGTGTTATATTTCCGTTTAGGTTTGGTCTGCAGTGTATTGCCTCTAACTTTTGCATACGAACTCGAATTGAGATGATTTATATATAAAAATTGATTGCCTCGACGAGACGAAGACAATTACTTTAGAGTGCTCCTTCATCCAAGGTCGTCTTGAAGGCGTGATCGGCTGAAAACCACTCGGAACATTGAATTCTGACACTCATAGTACAATTTCGATCCCTAAGATGTGTTCGGATAATGATAACCTAAACATTAAAGTTGTTCCACTCAGCGATGTGAAACTTTCCATGCTGAATACCCTTTCACTCGAAGCCATCTCATTTTATTTTATGCCATGCCAAAATCTGATGTCAATAGTCTTCTTGCTCCAGCCGCCCAAACCAGCGCCAGCCGTGCCGCCTGCTCCTGCCTCCCGTGTCCGGCTGTGCTGCCACCGCTGGCCATGCCATCCCTCTATACTCACACATACCTCCTGTTATTCTCCGGCAACGGCAGCCTCACACCGCAGCCGAAGCAGTCAACCCACGTACTCCCCTTCGCGTGGGCATCCACTGCCATGTCTTCCCCGGTTCCGCGTTGTTCCCTTCCTACGCCTCGTCGTCGTCCACCGCCTTGGTGCTCTTGGCGCGGCATGCTCAACATGGTCAACAAAGGATAGCCATCAGAAGAGCACTTTAGGCGGTGAGGCTGACAGTTGGACCCACCAGCTACATCTTCGAACACAAGGAAGTGCCTCCTTATTACTCGCAAAATAAAAATGATTCCTCCCCCTGACAGCTGGGACCGACCAGCTATATCTTCGCACGCAGGGAAGTGTGTCCTTATCCTCCAAGACTTCTGGGACCCACCCGGTCAAACTGTACGTAGCGTTGTCTGTCTAGTCGCAAACGTGTACGTACATACTAGTCGATTGGTCTCTCTGCAAGTATGAACCGTGGCCGAGTAAGTAGCGGCACGTGTTGTTGTAGAGCACCCGACATAGCAGTTCAGGCAGTCCCATCTAAGTCCTATACACGTACGTATAGCCACAGGGCAAAAAATACGGCCACATACATACATACGGGCGGGGTCTCGAGCGTGTACTCGCGCATATATACGGACGGCCAAGGCTTGTGTACATAGAGAGGCAACGGACGGCAGCAACGGCGTCATGTTCATTGGGCAACGAACCGGCTGGGTCGGAACGGAGAAACAACGTCCTGTTCATCGGGAGGCAACCGGCTGGGTCGGAATGCGTCTTGTTCAACGGGAGCCAACCGGCTTGGACGGAACAGCCGAACCTGGGTCTGGCATACCGCAGAACGGAGGAAACGGCCTTCTGTTCGATCGGCCATGGTCGAAATGGGATCCTGTTCATCGCGAGAGGTCTGGCGTACTGCAAAATGGAGGAAACAGACTTGTGTTCGAGTGCCTACGGTCAAAACGGGGTCCTGTTGATCAGGAAGGGTGTGGCGTACCTCAAAACGGAGGAAACAGACTTGTGTTGGAGCGCCTACGGTCGAAACGGGGTCCTGTTCATTCACCGCTCATCGCCTCGCCTCCAGCCTCCACGGCCATCGCTCATCCACCGTCGACCTCCTCCAGCCTCCATGGGCTACTGTTCATCCACGACCATCGCTCATCCAAACCTCCACCGGCTGCTGTTCATAGAGCCTCCACGGGGTCCTGTTCATTCACCCCCAACCGGCTGGGGTGCGGCGGCCTCCTCGGGGTCCTGTTCATCTAGCGGCAACAGTCTACAACCACGGGGTCCTGTTCATCCAACCCCCATCGGGAACTGTTCATCCACAGCTCACCAACCGGCTCGACTCACCACGTCTCGACTCGTTCTATGTACCGCGCGCACGGTAGCAACGATCACTGTTCATCGAGAGGCAACCCAACACCAGCTGGCTACGTCTCGCACAGGGGCTCGATCGGCTTCAGTAAGCAGCAGCAGTGATCGATCGCTCGGGTTCAGTTAGCAGCAGCAGCTAAGGAATTGCTCGGGTTCAGTCAGCAGCGAATGAATCGCTCGGGTTCAGTTAACAGCCAAGGGCTCGATCGCTCGGGTTCATTAACGTGCGATCGCTCGGGTTCAATTAGCCAACGCCTCGCACACACGTGTGTACATGAGAGAAACACGCAAACCACAGTGCATCGCTCGGCCTCGACCATCCACCGTAACCGGGAACTCCGCGATATTTTCCTCGCCCTCGCTTCTACCATGATTTTTTTCCGTCATGGATCGCCCAAAGAATGTCATGCAGCTGTGTCTCCGGCCCGCCCAGGACAAAAAGCCCATTTTATGTCATGATTTTTTGTCATAGAAGTAGGAGCCCACCACATCTATGATGATACCGGATTTTGTCACTATTATCATCATAGAAGTGTCATAAGCATGACAGAAAAAAAATTGTTCGGCCCAAAATGTCATGGATGTGTCATTTTTTGTAGTGATGATTTAATTAGAACTAACCCGGACTGACACTATTTTCAGTAGAACTACCGTGATGTCATTTTTGTGCAGAAATAAAGTTCTCGAAAATGGGCTGAAAATTTACGGTGATATTTTATGGACCAAAAGAGACCCGTGAAGCACCGGAGCTAGGCCAGGAGGTGACCGAGGACGCCACAAGCCTGGAGGCGCGCCCCCCCGAGCTTGTGGTCCCCTCGGGCACCCTCTTGACATGAGAGCGACGCCAAAAATTCCTATAAATGCCAAAACCCCCAGAAAGAACCCTAGATGAGAAGTACGCCACCGCAAGCCTCTGTAGCCACGAAAAACCAATCGGGACCCCGTTCCGGCACCCTGCCGGAGGGGGAAATCATCACCCGAGGCCATCTTCATCGTCCCGGCGGTCTCCATGACGAGGAGGGAGTAGTTCACCCTCGGGGCTGAGGGTATGTACTAGTAGCTATGCGTTTGATCTCTCTCTCTCTCTCTCTCTCTCTCTCTCTCTCTCTCTCTCTCTCGTGTTCTTGATTTGGCACGGTCTTGATATACCGCGAGCTTTGTTAATATATCTGGACCTTATGGTGTTCTTCTCTCTCTACCTTCTTGTGATGAATTGAGTCTTGCTCTTTGAGGTTTCGTTATGTTGGATTGAGTATTGGATTTCAGAACATTTGATGTATGTCTTGCATGTGGATAACCTGGTGACATTAGGGTGTTCTATTGATTCATTTGATGTATGTTTTGCACTCAACTCGCGGATTCCTGAGGTGACATTGGGGTCATCTATGCATAAGGGTTGATGCATGTTTTCATCCTACATTCTCCGATAGAAATCTTGGAGTGATTCTTTGTTGCACGTTGAGGGATTATTATATGAGCCAATTATATTATTATTATTGAGAGATTTTGCACTAGTGAAAGTATGAACCCTAGGCCTTGTTTTCAAATATTGCAATACCGTTTTTGCTCACTTTTGTTAGTAGCTACCTTGTTGTTTTTATACTTTTAGATTACAAAAAACTATATCTACTATCCATACTACACTTGTATCACCATCTCTTCGCCGAACTAGTGCACCTATATAATTTGCCATTGTATTGTGTGTGTTGGGGACACAAGAGATTTCTTGTATTTGGTTACAGGGTTGTTTGAGAGAGACCATCTTCATCCTATGACTCGCACGGAATGATAAACTTAGATCATCCACTTGAGGAAAAATTGCTACTGTCTTAAAAAACTCTGCGTTTGGAGGCCTAACACGAGTCTACAAGAAAAAAGGTTGCGTAGTAGACATCAGCACCTCCTGGCATGAGACTGACGCCAAAAAATCCTATAAATACAGAAACCTTCATAAATAACCCTAACTCCGCCTCTATAAATTCCCAAAAATCAGAAAACTATAGGGCAGTCGATGAAATACTTTTTCCATTGCCGCAAGCCTTTGTTGTTGCGAGATCCCATCTAGGGACCGTTTCTGGCACTCTGCCGGAGGGGGAATTGTCACGAAGGGGTTCTTCATCATCCTCGATGTCCATTCGATGATGAGTGAGTAGTTACCACGAGTAGCAGGCCGGCCCAGCAAAACGCAGGGAGAAGAAAAATGTTAATCCGCCTATACTGCTAAAAACAAATGGAATTCACGAAGAACCATGATTGTATCACCAAATGGCAATCAATGCGCCAACTCATCCCACTATCCATTTCGAGGAACAAAATGCTATTTGACCGTTGTTTTAATACACGTTTAACATGAAGGATATATACCCAATCTATTATGCTTATTTTTTAAGATAAAGTGAAAAAAGAAATCATAATAAATAAAAAGTGAACTCAAAGAAAGTACATATATTTAAAAGGTTCATACAAACTGAAAAAATTCATCGTTTTAAAAAAAGTTCATTGATTTCCAAAAAAAATCATCAATTTTAAAAAAAGTTTATCAATTTTGAGAAAGTTCACAAATTTGAAAAATGTTCATCAATTTTGGAAAAATGTTCATCGATTTGAAAAAAATAAAATTATTAAAAATTGTTCATTATTTAAAAAAACAATGAATTTTTAAAAAAAGTTCATTGATTTTGAAAGGTAATTCTTGATTTTTAAAACTAGTTCACAAATTTGGAAAATGTTCATCAAATTTGAAAAAAGTTGATAAACTTGAAAAGGTTCATGATTTTGAGAGAAAGTTCACAAATTTGGATAAGTTCATGGATTTTAAGAAAAAGTTCACCAATTAAAAAATCATCGGTTTTGAAAAAAAAAGTTAACAAATTTGAGAAAAAGTTCATCAATATTGAAAAATGTTCACGAATTTGAAAAAAGAAAATAAAAAGGCGACAAAGAAGAAAGTCAAAAGAAAAGAAACAGATGAAAGGACAAAAGAAGAAAAAACATTTATGTAATCACAACAGGCGAGGTGTCCTAGTGGTTATCCGTCTTCCTCTCGTCTTGTGCGTCGCGTGTTTGAATCACAGCTCGCACCGGTTTTGCGCAAGTGTTTTTTGCAGTTTAGAAACATAAAAAATATATAATGGGCCGGCCCATCACGGAGTGGATGTGTGCGACCGTTTGCGGAAACCGAAGAAAACGACGCTGAAGGTGCCCAATAGCATTTAGCATTTCTCCCTTGCGTCATAATGATCAATAAAATCACTAGTTAAAGAGTACTCGTCTCAAAGATCACTCCCGCCTCTCAGGTTGTGACAAGTGGCGTGCTGCATGTGTGCCACCTGTCGCAACCTGGGAGTTTTCCCTTTTTTCGTAGATTCGTTTATTCAAAACGTGTTATCTTTTTAACCGGCGTCCAAATCTCGAACATTTTCACCGTCGGATTCCTCGCGCCGAGATCTTCAAAACTAGATCCAATGTTGATAGATTTTGACGAACTATTTTTCACGAAAAAATCCGGACGAAAAAACTAAACCGGGAGCACGGGTTTTTTCCCTTTCCAAAAAAAGCACGCCTGTGCCTCTCACGAAACTACAACCGTGCCTCTCGTGGAAGCAAAACCATGCCGATCGCGGAAGGAAAAAAGAAGAGAAAACACGTTTTTTTTCCGTTTTCGAGGAGGCACGGCCGTGCCTCTCACAAAAGCACAATCATGCCTCTCGCGGAAGCAAAACCGTGCCTCTCGTGAAAGAAAAAAAAGAAAAAACTTATTTTTTTTCCGTTTCCGGGAGGCACGGCCGTGCCTCTGGTGAAAGCACAACAGTGCCTCTCGCGGAAGCAAAACCGTGCCTCTCGCGGAAGGAAAAAATAGAAAATATGTTTTTTTTCATTTCCGATAGGCATGGCCATGACTCTCGCGAAAGCACAACCGTGCCTCTCTCGGAAGCAAAACCGTGCCTTTCGCGGAGAGAAAAAAACAGAACACATGTTTTTTTTCTGCACGGCCATGACTCTCACGGAAGCAATATCGTGACTCTCGCGAAAGGGCAAAAACGCGTTTTTTCGTGAAATTTTTTTTTGTCCAAAAGTTCAGGAAGATCGGTGGAAAAGCGAAACGTCAAAAAAAACCAAAAACCCCGTTTAAAAAGAAACGTGTGCGGGAAATTTTTTTCGAAGGAAGCGTCCAGAACGCGACACGTGGCGAACGGCTGGGAGCGCACTAAGTAATGCTGATCGTTGCGAGGCTCTAGAAGGAGCGATCGTTAATTAGTTGGCCTCAATGATCAAAGCTGGGGCAAATGGTTTTAGCTTTTTGCAGCCCAACCTTAACAGGACTCTTTTTCTACCGCAGCAGGTCTAAATAGGCCTGGGTCCAGCTAGCCGCGCCTATAAATGCAACAAGATTCGGTCCGTCAGTCCTACTTCCTAGCTCATATCAATTCCGTCCGAGCAGACAAGAAGAGTCTACGAACTTAATTAGTCGCTTCCTTCGGAAAAAAGCAACAAGAAGCATGAAGCCACCTACGGCCCATCTTCTCGCCGCCGCAGCGCTCGCCGTCGGCCTCGCGCTGGCGAGCGGGGTCGCCGACGCAACGGTGGTGACGACGTGCAAGGCGGCGGCCGGCAGCGACGGGCGCGTGGACTACGACTTCTGCGTGTCGGAGCTGGGCAAGCACCACGACAGCCCCAGCGCGGACACCTGGGGCCTGGCCAAGGTGGCAGCCCTCACCGGCGTCGTCAACGCCGACAACGCGGTCTCCGACATCAAGGACCTGCTGGCCAAGCACGGCGCGGACGGCAGGGCGCAGGCGGCGCTGGGGCGGTGCCAGGAGCTGTACGACAGCATGGGGTTCGCCTTCGCCGAAGCGCAGGACGACATCAACAACCGCGACTACGCCGCGGGGAAGGAGAAGGCCGGGGAAGCCGCGTCTCTGGCGCACCAGTGCGACGACGCCTTTGCCCAGGCCGGTGTCCCGTCGCCGGTCACGCAGCACAGCTCCTACTCGGTGCAGATAGCGGTTGTCTGTACGGCTATTACCAACCTCATCCAGTGAAGAAACGTCTAAAACTTGGGGATACTACGTGTGTAAAAGTAGTACGTGCTACTAAAAGAGTGTGGTTTACCTTTAAGAAAAGAGTGTGGTTCACTTTAATATCGACGTCTTATTAGGGTACTCGCATGTTTTGAGTCTCACCTTTTTTTCCTTTTTCTGTTTGCATCCTGAGCAATATCTATGTAACGTACTTCCTCGTTTTGAGAATATAAAGCGTGTTAATCATCTAATCTTGTCTCAATAGTTGATGTTAGCTTAGCGGGAGTATTGAATCGTTTTCGTCCCCTTCCTTTAAGGCGACCAACGGGGTCTCTCCCCTCCCGGCCCTCGCGTCGCCCCCTTGGGCGACACGGGCCGGCTAGGGTTCCGCGGCCGCCGCCACCCCCTCCACTCCCTTCCTCCCCTCGCCGCTACCGGAGACGGCCGCCGGGAAGCCCGCGCGGGCGCCTGTGAAGGTAGCGGCGGGGATCTCGGCGCTCCATCCCCTCTCGGAGGCCAGTGGTTCCTGGGGCGGCGGCCCCAACCGGAGAGGCGGTCAGGCGGTTGGCGGCGTCATAGGGTATCGCCAGCGTGCCTTGCCATGAAAGCGCGGTGGTGGAATCCGGCGCAAAGTTTCTTCATCGATCCGAGGTTCAAATCCTCTCCTCGCCTCTCTCTCGCCGTCGGCGGGGGCTAGCGATTTGTTCTTTGGCTCCGGCGATGGTGCGTGTTGGTGGCCAGCTAGGGGACCGGGGGAAACCTTGGCCGGTCCGGCCGGCCCGGCGGCGGCAACGCCCAAGGGCGCTGCTTTCCTCCATGGGGGCACAACCGAGGTTCCCTGCTCTCCACCCCGACCCCCTGCCCGGGTGAAAACCGTTTATCCACTATGGATTTGGCGGCGGCGGCGCCTTGCGCGTCGTGACCTTGCTAGAGGCGTCGTTAGGGATGCTGGGTGTGATCGGGAGGCTCTGCATGTGAGGGATTCAGTTGCCTCCTCTTCGTCGACCGATTCCATGAAGCTTGTCTCCATCTAGTTGGGCATGGACCGTGGCGGAGCGGCCGGTTGGGGATATCCCAAATCTAAGTGGTCGCGTTATGTCCACCTTACGATGTGAGGGCGGCATTCTTTCAGCTCTAGGGTGAGCTTCTCGAAATCCCGACGGCGCGGCGCCTACGAGCCATGGCGAGGGGGTAGGGTCCCTCTTCGGTGATAGAGAAGGAAGATGTTGTTCCCCTTCTTCTCTAGGTGTTCCTGGAGCATGGCCATCTTCGAAGGTCGGCTATGTCCTGCTCTGCTGCTCCGCTCTGCTACATATGATCCTAGTGTGGAGTGCTCGGCCTTGCAAGCTGTAATCTTAATTTTCACTTCATTAGCTGCTTGTGAAGGTTGTAGTCAGTGTTTCTGTCCAGTGTTCCCCATTGTATCGTTCTGACCGTTGTAATTTGGGTCGTTTGATGTAATTCCTGGCCGGTTGATGGCTTTGTTAATTCAAAACCAGGCTCTTCGCGAGCCTTTGTTCAAAAAAAAAAAAACAACCTAGGCGACAAACGATGGTTGTCGATCTACTCTCTTTGCCGGCGGAGGGAGGCGAGGTTACGGCCCCCTTTCCCTCCGCCTTAGGCCCCGACGACGGGAAGGAGTGGGGACCCAGAACTTCCGGTTTGATGGTGGTAGGATTTAGGATTAAAGTTAGGTTTTGTCTTCGATTGCCGGTGACAAGATGATAGTGTCGTCGTCAAAGTGGAATAAGGTCTTCCCACCTCGGCCTCATTCCAATGGTGTTGCTTCCTATCGTTGAGAGGTGGTGTTCTTCGGGTTTGGATTTTTCGTTATAAGGTTCATCTTGGTGGTGTTGTCCCGCGGAACGAACAACGTACTCGTGTGTCTTGGTTCTTCGGCTCTAGTTTCGATTGATGAAGGTTGTCCCGCCTTGGCCTCGTTGCGGGAGCGTGTGAGATGTGTGTTCCCCGACTCACCGCTACGCAGCTCAAGCTCCCACAATGTATGAGATGTGTGTAAATCTAAAAAGTAAAACCCGTGGGATATTTTTTACTAAAAAGTAGAAATTATTACAAATATAATCACCATTTGTTGGAGTTGGCTTATGCTCAACACATACTCAGCTCAAGCTCGAGCACCACTTGGCATGAGAGGTAAGCTATATAAAAAGAAAAAAGAAAAAAAAAGCTCAAACTTCGGTGGAAAGATGAAACGATGTATTTTTCTTAATACCCTATTGTTAAAATTTGGCAATGATGTACTGGACATAAAGTAAGCTTTGTGTCCAGTACATCATTGCTCAAATAAGATTATTAAGCTTTTTTTTTCTTGCGATGACTATTAAGAAAATCTCTAAAGCTAGCAAGTTATAACTAGCAATTTTTTCCTAGCTATGTGCCTAATCATGGAGAACTCATGCAAAGAGAGAGGAGAATCATCAAGGCAAAGAGCCGAAGATTTGGTTTCCACGAAAAAGAGCCTCAAGATTACTGCCAGGCGTCATTAGGCCAACTCCAGCGCACGACCCCAAACGGACGTCCGTTTTGCTTGGATTCTGTTCGTTTGGGTAGGGCAACGGGGCCAGGTCCGGACCTGTCCTGTGATACGGTGGCCATGCGCCCAACGCACGGATGCATCATTTGGTCTCATCCTACCCGCCTTCTATTTGAAACACCAACTTTCAAAAATACCACGCCCTAGTGCACGCCGGCAACAGAGCCAGCGACCTACACGTCCTCGCCGGCAACACAGCCAGCGGCCGGCAACACAGTCGGCCTCCAAAATGAATAGTTTTGTCGCCGGCAACATAGCCAGCGGCCGGCAACACAGCCAACCTTCAAAATGAATGTGTTTCTCGTCGGCACACAGCCAGCGGCCGGCACCCATGCCAGCCTTCAAAAAAGAACGGGCACGGCCGATCAGACGACCTAGTTCAGGCCATCGGCGTCGAACATCTCCTTCTGCCTGGCCTCAAACCAGCTCCTCGTCGGCCATGAACAGGGAGGGTGGGGGGACGTGGGAGGGTTTGGAGGAAATGGCGCCAAATGGGGCACAGGGGGTTTTTGCTTTGTGCCACCGACGGGCAGGCTAAGGGAGGACAAGCGCGCGCGTCCCGCCCGTCCGCGCGCTGTCCGTTTCACCCAAAAACGATGCAAACTTGGGCCGAAAATGGGTCAAAAGCGGACAGAAAATGGACAAAAATCCATTTACGCCTGCGCACTGGGCCGTTTGGTTTGTCTGTTTTATTCTAAACAGACGCACCTGGACAGAATGGGATCGCGCGCTGGAGTTGGCCTTACCACTTTGCACTTGTTTCCATCAACAGCGGACGCCGCAGCAAGAATCGTCAATTGCCATGCATGCACGCTTCTGCCTTTTACGTAAGAAGAAAAGGGGTGAGAGCTAGGGGGAAAGGTCGATTCCTCACGGCCGGACTCAGCAGCTGGCAAGACCATACCGTGAGAAGACGTTCTCCCCTGTGAAGTCTCAATCACCTGCAACCCCCTTTAATCTGGATGGTTTAGGTGAGGCCGGCTGTGCCTTCAAGCGAAAGACACGGGGGATCATTAGTCATAACCGATTCGAAGAGCAGCAGTATTTTACACTTCCGAGATTAATAGTGCAGGTAGGCACCGTACTAGCCAAATTGGGTTTCGATCTGATGTTGCAGAGATGAACACAAACTTTGCGGCTCTCCCGAGCTCAAAGATATGCGAAGAGTCCTGATGGGGCATCGCACCCATCAACGCCTGCTTTCTCAACCCCGCAAAAAAAAAAAAAAACGCCTGCTTTCTCACGTACTTCCTTCCGTGGCATCACTCACCGATTGACACATGGGGTTGCACTTACTTGTCGGAGAAAAACCAGTCACTGGCATTGACCAGCTTTAGAAAAAGCACTAGATGATGATGACCTATGTTGCTGCGCACATCCATTTTTCCGGAGAATGCTAAGAGTTTATGATCTTACAGAATGATGAAACATAAAATTGAAGTGGCATTCTAACCAATAGATTAGGTATTAACAAAAATAATAATGCTATACTAACATATACTACCTCTGTATCAAAATATAAGACGTTTTTACAGTTTAATTTGAACAATGAAAACGTCTTATATTTTAATACGGAGGAAGCAGTAGATTATACTTTTGTGCCTCTTGTTTGGTTTCATCTACACGACAAATTTTTTTAGGGTGTGTTTAAGACTCATCTAGATGTGACGGTGTTATGCCACATCTAGGTGATGTCATCATCAAAATTATGGCCATTTGTGCATTTTATATGTGGTCCCTTTATGCATTGTTGTTTATCATGCACTTTAAAAAAATGATCATAACATTTAAAATATGTCTATGCAATGTAAGAAAAGTCTACAAAAATGTTTTGCACCATTCAAAAATGGTTATATCCTGTAAAAAAAATGTTCAACGTTCAAAAATATGTGTGTGACATTTTTGAAAACTGTTTTTGCAATGTAAAAAAATGGTTGGTCCCAGTTGCAAGTTGAGGTGGACTTACAACTGAGGCAGTTGAGACGAAAAACATCAGGCCCAGTTGCGAGATGAGGGTGAAGTTGCAACCGAGGCACACAAAAAAGGTCGGACCTGGTTGCAAGTTGTTGGTGGATTTGCAACTGAGGCAAAAGAAAAGGTTAAGCCTAGTTGCAAGTTTATATTGGACTTGCAACTGAGGCAAAGAAGGACGTGCCCCATTCCACGTCAAGTATGGACTTGCAACTAAGGAGGAAAAAAGGGTCGGCCATAATTATGAGTCAAGGGCGGACTTGCAACCAGGACAAAAAAAAAGGTCGGTCCCAGATCAGGCCCTGATACGAGTCAATGGTGGACTTGCAACTGAGGCAAAAAGGGTTGGGCCCAGTTGAGAGTCAAGGTTGGACTTATAACTGCGGTGGGAAAAAATGGACCAGTTGCAAGTTCAGGATGGCTAGCACTTGGACAAAAGAAACTTCGGGACCAGTTGCGAGTTAAGGGTGGACTGAAAACCAACCCACACATGAACACGGTACACATCCCAGAGAGTAACACCAGACATCCAGGAGCTCGCGCCCTACATTACCTGCAAGTGTTCGGCTAACCACTAGGGCATGTCATTGGAAGTGACAAAATGCAGCGCTAACGCTTTGAAAACTATCATAGCCGCTCGTACATGATTTTCTTTTAAAAAAATTGTAACTTCACATATTTCGAAAAAAGTTCATGAACATGGAAAAAAATCTTGCCTTATTCACGAAAAGTTCAATGATTTTTGAAAAAAGCTCATTAATTTTAAAATATAGTTCACTAAAAATTTAAAAATGTTCATCCAAATTTTAAAAAATTTCACCAATTTGAAAAAATTTCATCAATTTGGAAAAAGTCCACAAAACTAAAAAAAGTTTGTCATTTTTTTAAAAAACTTCACCAACTTGAAAAAAGTTTATTAATTTTGAAAATTTCATCGAATTTGAAAAAATCAATTTTGAGAAAAGTTCATGAATTTTGAAAATAGTTCATCAAATTTGAAAAAAATTCATAAACTTGAAAAAAAAACATCAAATTAGAAAAAAGCTCATCGAATTTGAAAAAAATCATTGATTTTGAAAAAAGTTTATCAATTTTGAAAAATGGTTCATAAATTTTGAAATAAATTAGTTCAATTTAGCAAAATAATAAAAAATGTACAAAAGGAAAAAGGAAAAAACAAAAAAAAGGAGATACAAAGAAAAGAGTGAAGAAGATATAATTGAGCACATTAGGTGAGGCAGGTAGGGTGGTTAGTGCAGCGAGCGAATGACTGGGAGGTCGCTGGTTCCAATACCATCGGCCGCACGACCGCCCGTTCATTTTTTGGGTTTGGGAAAAGTTCAAATTAAACCCTGAATTCATAGGCAAAAGCTAAATCAAACCCCGAACTCTAAATTCCTGAAATCAGCACACCAAACGCTCTAATCCCAGTCTATTTAAACCTTGGGAGGACTTAGCCGGTATTTTCTGAATTCGACCGGCCCAGTAGCGCAGGCGCTCTCGCGCACGGACTAATCTGGTTTTTTTTACGTTTTCTTTTCTTATTTCATTTTTACACATGTCTAATTTTCCTCAATACCCAATGTACATTTTTAACGCACACGTTAAATATTTTTGATAAACTTTTGATATTTTCCAATACATTATGGACATTTTTAAATTAAATGTTTTCAAAACTTCTTTCAATACATGGTAGTATTTTTCCAAATACATGTTTTACATTTTTTAATGACTATAAACATTTTATAAAACTACACGAACACTGTTTTACATGGTTCACCATTTTTAAATTTGCATACACTTTTTTCAAACACATGCCATGTATATTCTGTTAAGGTTATGGCACATTTTTATACAACACGCAAACATTTTTTTAACATTGTACACACATTTTTTTGAAAATATTACAAACATATTTCTTGAAACTCGTGAACATTCTTGAAATGTTACAATTTTTTTAATGTAGGATTTTTTTGAATCACGCGAATATTATTATACATTGTCAAACATTTGTTTGAATTGGCCCATACATTTTCTCGCACTTTATAAAATGTTCTAATTGTATGCCCCTAAAAAAGTTTTCAAAGTTTGACGCTTTGGTTTCTGATTACATATTTTCAGCCTCTCATTATGCCAGTCATAGTTGTCTGATGTAGTGGCTAGCGAAATCAAGTCAACCCTGCCAGGTCCCAAGTTTGACTCCATGGCATGTTTATTTTTTTGGAATTATTACATCCCGCGTTAAGAAAAAGAAAGAAAGAATTTTTACATCGCGTGTTAAGCAAAAAAGCTCGCTTCATGTCTGGTGGGCCAGCCTAGTCGATTCCAAAGCCAACAACCCGAAACATCTTTTAAAAACATAATTTATGAAATTCCAAAAACATTATTTTAAAAATGTGACACAATTTTGAAAATCCAAAACATTTTTCATAGCATGTGAAATCTGTTGGAATCTGAACATTTTTCGACAAATACGTTTTTTAATCACAAACAGTTTTTAAAAATGCGAATAGAACTTTAAAATTCCAAACATTAACAAAATACAATATTAATTGAATTTGTGCCAAAAGTAGAAAACAGGAACTTTTTTTAACTTCTTAACAATTTTAGAAATCTGCAAACATTTTTTAAACTTCACGAATTCTTACTGTTTTATAGTGGGCCGGCCCAAGTTCTTGCCCGTGACGGTGATACGTCTCCAACATATCTATATTTTTTGATTGTTCCATGCTGTTTTATTATCAATCTTGGATGTTTTAGAATTATTTTATAGTTATTTTATATCATTTTTTGGTACTAACCTATTGACATAGTACCAAGTGCCAGTTGTTGTTTTCTGCATGTTTTTTACATTGCAGGAAATCAATATCAGACGGAGTCCAAATGCAACGAGACTTTACGAAGATTTTTTATGGACCAGAAGGAAGATATTGGGCCCTGGTTGCACCTAGGGGAGTCCCGAGGAGGGAACAACCCACCAGGGCGCACCAGGAGGCCCAGGCACGCCCTGGTAGGTTGTGCCCACCTCGAGTGCCCCCCGGACCGCCTCTTTGCTCTATAAATACCCCAAAAATCCCAGAACCCTAGGAGAGTCGATTTAAATATTCATCCAAAGCCAGAGAGTCCGTAACCACTGTGTCCAATCTAGACACCATCTCGGATGGGGTGCACCACCTCCATTGGTGCCTCTCCGATGATGCGTGAGTAGTTCTTTGTAGACCTTCGGTCCGTAGTTAGTAGCTAGATGGCTTCCTCTCTCGCTGAATTCTCAATACATTGGTCTCTTGGAGATCCATATGATGTAACTCTTTTATGTGTGTGTTTGTTGGGATATGATGAACTTTGAGTTTATGATCAGTTGTATCTTTTTATATCCATGAAAGTTATTTGAGTTTCTTTGATCTTTTATATGCATGATCTCTTATAGCCTCATATTTCTTTTCCGATATTTGGGTTTTGTTTGGCCAACTTGATCTATTTGCAATGGAAAGAGGTGCCCGGTAGTGGGTTCGATCTTACGGTGCTTGATCCCAGTGACAAAAAGGGAAACGACACATATGTATCGTTGCTACTAAGGATAAAACAATGGGGTCTATCTCTACATAGATAGATCTTGTCTACATCATGTCATTGTTCTTATTGCATTACTCTGTTTTTCCATGAACTTAATACACTAGATGCATGCTGGATAGTGTTGATGTGTGGAGTAATAGTAGTGGATGCAGGCAGGAGTCGGTCTACTAATCTTGGACGTGATGCCTACTAAACTTAATACACTAGATGCATGCTGGATAGCGTTGATGTGTGGAGTAATAGTAGTGGATGCAGGCAGGAGTCGGTCTACTAATCTTGGACGTGATGCCTATGTAATGATCATTGCCTGGATATTGTCATGATTATTTGAAGTTCTATCAATTGCCCAACAGTAATTTGTTTACCCACCATTTGCTATTTTTCTCGAGAGAAGCCACTAGTGAAACCTACGGCCCCCGGGTCTCCTTTCACATATATTTGTCTTTGCGATCTATTTTTCCTTTGCATTTATTTTCAGATCTATACCAAAAATACCTTGCTGCAATTTATTCTTATTTATTTTGTTTAGCGTTCGATCTATCAATCTACTAAATTTTCCTCACGTCCGTTTTGCCTATCTCGAGGCGTCGTACCCCAAAAGGGATTGACAACCCCTTTAACACGTCGGGTTGCGAGGATTTGTTATCTGTGTGCAGGGGTTGTTTACGTTGTGTTGCTTGGTTCTCCTACTGGTTCAATAACCTTGGTTTCATATCTGAGGAAATACCTACCGCCGATGTGCTGCATCATCCCTTCCTCTTTGGGGAAATACCGACGTAGCTTCAAGCGACATCAAAAGGAATTCCGGGCGCCGTTGCCGGGGAGGATCTTCAACATATACCAGGTTCCTAATCACAAATCTCATCTCCTTGCAATTTACATTATTTGCCATTTGGCTCTCGTTTTCCTCTCCTCACTTCACAAAAATTTGTCGTTTCATTCGCCTCTCTTTTTCTGTTCGCCGTTTTCTTGCCGGATCTGTTTTTGAGGCAATCTTGTTGTGTGGTCATCATGACTCAAGAGAACACCAAGTTATGTGATTTCTCAAATACCAACAACAATGATTTTATTGGCACTCTGATTGCTCCTCCCGCCTCTAGTGCAGAGTCTTGTGATATTAATACTGCCTTGCTGGATCTTGTTATGAAAGATCAATTTTCCGGTACTCCTAATGAGGATGTGGTGTCCCATTGTAATACCTTCGTGGAATTATGCGATATGAAAAAGAAAAAAGATGTGGACAATGATGTGGTGAAGATGAAATTATTTACTTTTTCTTTGCGTGATTCTGCAAAAATTTGGTTTTCTTCTTTGCCTCGCAATAGTATCGATTCTTGGAACAAGTGCAGAGATGCTTTTATCACTAAGTATTTTCCGCCCGCAAAATTTATTTCCCTTAGAACCCAGATCATGAATTTCAAGCAACTTGAACATGAATATGTTGCATAATCTTGGGAAAGGATGAAAATGATGCTAAGGAATTGATGACCCACAAGTGTAGGGGATCTATCGTAGTCCCAACGAGGAGCAGAAGGAAATGACCAGTAGTTTTCAGTAAGGTATTCTCTGCAAGCACTGAAATTATCGGTAACATATATTTTTGTGATAAGGTAATTTGTAACGGGTAACGAGTAATGAAAGTAAATAAGGTGCGGCAAGATGGCCCAATCCTTTTTGTAGCAAAGGACAAGCCTGGACAAACTCTTATATAAAGGAAAACGCTCCCGAGGACACATGGGAATTATCGTCAAGCTAGTTTTCATCACGCTCATATGATTCGCGTTCGTTACTTTGATAATTTGGTATGTGGGTGGACCGGTGCTTGGGTGCTGCCCGTTCTTGGACAAGCATCCCACTTATGATTAACCCCTATTGCAAGAATCCGCAACTACAAAAGAAGTATTTAGGTAAACCTAACCATAGCATGAAACATATGGATCCAAATCAGCCCCTTACGAAGCAACTCATAAACTAGGGTTTAAGCTTACATCATTCTAGCAACCCATCATCTACTTATTACTTCCCAATGCCTTCCTCTAGGCCCAAACAATGGTGAAGTGTCATGTAGTCAACGCTCACATAACACCACTAGAGGAGAGACAACATACATCTCATCAAAATATCGAATCTAATACCAAATTCACATGACTACTTATAGCAAGACTTCTCCCACGTCCTCAGGAACAAACGTAACTACTCACAAATCATATTCATGTTCATAATCAGAGGTATATTAATATGCATAAAGGATCTGAACATATGATCTTCCACCAAATAAACCAACTAGCATCAACTACAAGTAGTAATCAACACTACAAGCAACCCACAGGTACCAATCTGAGGCTTTGGGACAAAGATTGGATACAAGAGATGAACTAGAGTTTTAGAGGAGATGGTGCTGGTGAAGATGTTGATGGAGATTGACCCCCTCCCGATGAGAGGATCGTTGGTGATGACGATGGCGATGATTTCCCCCTCCGGAGGGATGTTTCCCAATGAGAATCAGCTCACGGAGCCCTAGATTGGTTCCGCCAAGGTTCCGCCTCGTGGCGGCGGAGTTTCTTCTTGAAAGCTTGCTTATGATTTTTTTCAGGATAAAAGACTTCATATAGAAGAAGATGGTCACCGGAGGCCTGCCAGGCGGCCCATGAGGCAGGGGGGTGCGCCTAGGGGGTAGGGAGCGCCCCCACCCTCGTGGATGGTGGGTGGCCCCTGTTGAGGATATAGCTACTAAGTATAAACCGGCCAGGAGGGCCCGGTTCACCTCAGACTCTGCTGAAGCCCATAAAGGTCTTGAAGATGGCGTTCAACTAGTAAAGCTTGGAAGCCCACGACCCAAAGGCGGATTAGGGCCCGTAGTGGTAAACCGCCATGATTATGTAAACTTGTAATATAAGTTAGAAAGGAGAGAGACCGAACCGGACACTTTGTATAGGTCGGCTCGGGACTCCGTGAGACCGCCGTCAAGGCCAACTGTTTATATAAAGGGACGACCCGGCGGCGGTTCAGGGACAGACAACAACAACTCGAGGCCTAGGCGAAGCTTATTTGCTCCCTAGTCATCGAAACCACATCAATCCCATCACAACTAGACGTAGGCTTTTACCTTCATCGAAGGGGCCGAACTAGTATAAACTCTTATGTCTTTGCGTCCGCTTTAACCCCTTCAAGTTAACCCGTAGCGATGGCTCCACGACTAAGTCCTTTCACGAGGACATCTGCCGTGACAAAACCACGACAGTTGGCGCCCACCGTGGGGCTATCGCACGATGGTCTGATGATCTTGGAGGGCAAGTTCAAGGACTCAAGGCTATCTTTGTGGGCGGATGACCAAGAGTCGTCGCGGCAAGCTCTACATCGACGACGCAGATGGGGCCCCGAGGCCGCTCAATCGAGTACGGATACCGGGTCCCCTTTGGTGGCATACACGTTTTCATCGGCAAGATTGGTGAGCGTGGCCTGAGCGGACATCTGCACCGACCTTGTCGAGACGGCTCAGCGTACGAGATCTGCCCAGGTTAAACCGTCCGTGAAGCGCGCCTTCGTGGGAGTCATCCACGGAGGAAACCATGAGGACGAATCGGGATATGGTAGCGAGACCGTCGTCTATTCCGGTTACGAGTCCTCAACCGGAGAAACCGAATCGTTGTACCAGTTGCAAGACGACCAGATGAGGGGCTGTTCCGATGGCGATAGTATTCCAGACCCCTCCGATCAGCCCAACCGGTTTGGAATATTTATGGCCGGTACACAAGCGGCGCTTCACTCGATCATGGCGGCGATGCTCTCCGGACCATCAACGGCGGCAGAACCGGGCAGGAGGTCCTGCATCCGCCGGCTCAAGTTTTATCTCGACCTGTTCGACACACTAGTCGTGCTTATGGCGAGAGGCCAATCCGGCGGATCAAGATGCCCACAACGCAGGTTGCAAAGGTGAGAGAACAGATCGCGCAGCCAAAGCAGACTGGCGGTGAGAACGACAGGATGGTCGCAGAGCGGGCCGCTTTGGATGCCCAGGCCTATAAGCTTATGTTGGACCGTAGCAGCGTCGCATGAGGTCTTAAAGCGGAAACACAGGTCTCATTTGCCTTCAGCTTTCGACGCTAGAAACCTCTTTCACACCCTGTATGGAACCAAGAATCCGCCAGAGGTAAACCGGGCTGAGGCGCCAGGGCCAGGCGCGCCGATCCAACCCCGCCTCATGGAACCCCCTCGGCAGAACAATATGATGCCTCCACCGGTCTAGACACCTCCGGGTCATTATTCTAACCCTATGGACAATCTTGTCACTGCCGCTTCACGATTGGAGGCCATCCCGATCGAAGGAGATTCTCCGCAGGCAGTGGAGACACGCCGGGTTAAGGAGCTTCTTCGAACCGCTTTGATCCAACAGGAAGCATACTCGTACAACCGTGACCGGATTCACTCCACCCCACGTCCGAGCAGGAGCTACGAAAGCGTATGGATGAACCGGCTGTATCGAGCAACGCACGGCACCGTGAAGCGCCCATGGCCATAACCCGGCAGCGGTATTCGCGATGCTCGTGAAGTGGTGGACCGGCCCGCACGCGAAGGGAGGCCGAGTTAGTAGCATAGAACGAGGCGTCGACCACGCCGGTTCGCCCACCACCTCGGCCAAGCCGAGGTCGCTTCTAGCTTGGGGTGCCCTGTTTGATCCCCGCTTTACGCAACGTGCGCTTGCCCAAGGACTTCAAGGGTCCGCGCAAGGTGCCAAATTACACTGTTGATTTACCTCCAGAAGCATGGATAGAGAGCTATGAGACGTAAGCTGATGGCAGGTATTTTGTATCACAAATTTTGATCATATACCTCAATATTTCATTGCATATATATATGAACGTCACAAGCCGGCTGGCGGCACAAACCGCCGTGGCAGTTTAAGATTTTCGCTGCAGGTAATAGTTTATCATTGGCAAATCAAAAGGAGGCATAAGTTGCAAAACGTATGCACGAAGGCATATAAATTCCAAAGGTGGCAGCTAGTTTTATTACAAGGCATTCAGAGGCCCAAAATTTGGAGTTGCTTCATAACGGGCAGTTTCTGACGTATCAACCGACTTGACGGATTAAGCTTCATTGCCGGGTTGACGAGAAGTAGATGGGTCATCCGCGCCGGTTCAACTTCTTCCTCCTCACCATCCAATGGCCGGAAGTCATTGGTGGTCCAAATCAATCCGGTTAAAGCTCGAAGACAGCCTCTTCACTTATAAGCTCGGTCGGATCAACGTCGAGGCGTAAGTGTGCTTACGGGTTGGTGGAACAAGGTTACTGCACTTCCGGAATAACAGCTTCAACCCGTCATTGTTACGTGATCGTAGAAGGAGCGGTGAACCGTCAGTTGGCCTCTTCTGCCAGCTTGACTTCGCCAGAGGACGCATCTCCTTGTTACCCGCTTGAGAGCATCATTATCAAATACTTCACCATTTTCTTGAGCACTGGGAAGCCTTTGGCTATGTCACCGGATCAAGGTCACTATCCATGCTTTGGCATGAGTTAGTGCCAATAAGGTGCCAGCCCGCAGCGGATCGTTTCAATTCTTCTATCTCTTTGGTATCATAGATAGCCGGTCCAAGGTGTCCTTGATCGATGTCGGAGCTGCATTATCATAAGAAGTGGCGCAAATAGCTCATTTGGCGCCGTATACAACTGTTCAATTAGCGTATACGCTGCCTTGAGTTTCTTCCGCATGTCGAGCCAGATGAGCAATGCGCCTACCTATACCGGTTTAAGAAAGTTCAGATTAAACCGGAGGAAATTTCAAAACGGAATATTCATCACAACCTTGGTGAAACGTTGCTTACCAAATATTGCGGAGGTCATGGCATTGATTTGGCGCTTTAATCCAGTGAGCTCTTCCGTCACCGGTTTAAGAGCTGCTTCAGCATCTTCCGCCTGTTTTAGCAAGCCCACCTTTTCAAGATCCCAATGGCCCGCTCAGACTTAAACCACTCCTTGAGCTGCTCCATGGTAGTCAAGGCGGTTTTCAGCTCATCCTTGGCCTTGGAGGTTTCGCTTGTTGATATTTCAGATTTTCTTGAAGATCATTGATTTGTGAGACTTGTTGGCGTATCTCACTCTGCAACAAAAAGGGAGCATGTTAATATCTTCATTAGAAGTCCCAAGCGCATAACCAGTCATACACTTGGCACTTGGGGGCTAATGCGGATCATTTTTATCGATTATTGAAGTCCCATGGATTAATACAAGTGTTAATCATGGCACTTGGGGGCTAATGCGTGTTTGATCAGAAATATATAAGACAAAGTACTATGGACCATGCAAAGTCCCGGTTTGACTTTCTAGGGACAAACCGGCCCTTGGGGGCTACTATGCAATGAAGGTACAAGAGAAAGGCACAAGTGTTTACCTCATAGCGCTCCTTCATAAGATTTACTAAACCGGCTTCATAATCACGACTTGTGTAGAGCCGGTTCAGGAAGCCAGAGTGAAGGTCTTGGGCAGAGAGATTGTTATAAGCTGACAGATCAGTTTTCTCCTTCCCTTTGCTCATGGCAGTAAATTCTTCCTTGGCAGTGTGCTTTGATAGAGCAACCGGATTGCCAAGGGCGGTATATGCGGTGCCTGTAACTACGACATCATCATCTTTGGTCGGACTGGCCGGATTAGCATTTTCAACAGGGCTTGGCGCTTTCATACCCGGGCTTGGCGGATCAGCAGTTGAGTCCCGTTGTTCTATTGTAGGACTCAGAGGAGCAGGAGGATGTGAAGTCTCAACTTGGACATCCGGTTCAACCTCTGGCGGATTAGCATTGGCATCTTGATTTTTCCCAAAGAGTTTTCTTTAGCAACTTCGGGATTTTCACCATGATGCTCTGGAGTCTTATCCGGATCAACATCCATAGTAGGGTCGAGGGCCTTGGCCTTTTTACTAAGTCGAGCCTTGGTGCTACAACATCAAGGGTTAGAATATGATAAACCGACAAATACAAGGAACAAATTAAGGAGTAATATACTTACCCAGCATCAACTTTGAGAGGAGGCAATGAGTGGTTGATGAACCGCCAGACGAGTTGGAAGAAGCCTGATAATTGGGTCGACGGATTGAGAGGGCATCGGAAGAAACCTTTCAAAGGATAACGCTTTTCAGGAGAACAAGTCACCTCTGGACGACGTTTCCGGGTTGGTGTGTCAGCTAAACCGGACGACGTAATTTGTTGACCGCTATGCCGGGGTGTACGGCGTTCTTCAGTTTGCTGTGTCTTCAGAGAAAATTTTGGATCCAAATGAGCATAGGAGTGAGATTGTTTCACTTTCCGGACTGTGCGGTGAATTCTTTTAACCGTACAAGATCGTAATCGGAAGAAAGAAGGATTACCTCAACAGGTTACGCATGGCTGGCCTCGGCGTCATCCTGGAATTGTAATCACAATAAAATGAATGAAAAAAGAACCAAGTGAGTCAAGCTTTACCTCAGCATCTGATTCTTCATCTTCTGGCGGTTCAGAAGACTCGGCGGCTTTCCTCTTGCCAGTTTTCTTGGTGGTCTTGGTCTTTGCACGAGGGACCCGGGCCGGTTTAGTTCGTTTCCAAAAGGAGTTGTTAGCCTGAAAATTAATACAGAGGGATTAATACAATCAATATGGAATCAAAGTCAGTAGAGTAATGAGAGGAACCTTACATGGGCGGTTTGTTGGAGAGGCGTAACGGAGCCAACCCCGTTTGGCTGCATGCGGAGATCGGTTCATCGAGCATTTTCTTCACTGCTTTGGTAACTTCAAGCTCGATTATTGATAGTTCGTGATGTCGTTGAGGATCTTTGACGTCACCAGTATATTCGCAGCATCAATCCGGCGGCGGCTTAATGGCAAGATGCCCCAAGAAAGCCAGCAGCGGACAAGGTCAATACCGGTTAAACCGTTGGCCATCGAGCCCGGAGCTTGGTAATTTGAGGTGCAAAATTCTTCCGCTCATGCGGCGATCAAGCCTTGAAGGCAATGGGTGGCTGTTGCTAGCGGTGTTCCGCAATAGAACCAGGTTTGATTCCAATCTTTAGGATGGCTATGATGTTTGGCGTGAGGGAAGTCCACTTCCTTCCTTTTACGGATTGAAACGCCGCCAAGTTACGTGTTAGGACCGTCGAGAATTACATCTGACGGTTCAAATGAAAGAAATCTCGAAATAACTCCACGGTTGGTTCTTCTTGAAGATAGACTTCTCAGAATACTTGAAAGTTGCATATATTGGACACAGAGTTCAGACCAATATCTTGTGGATGGAGTTGGAAGCTTGCGAGGACATCCCGGAAATTTTTGATCCGGCGGGCTGAATCCCGGTCTAGGTGTTGCATAAAACAATCACCTCTCCTTGAGGTTCGGTGGACATTCCGATTCCGGAACTCGCCAATGAAGAACATTTTTGAGGCTAAAACGCCAGTGGTGACGTAGCCGTTGAGTTGTGTTTCCGTGATCCGGGACGGAACCCAATTGCAAGCAGACAATTGTTTCGCCATTCCGGAAGGGGGGAGCTGAAAGAAAATCAAACAAGTGCCGGTTTCGCTCTACGGTTTGTAAGTGAAAAATTCAGTGTTAAACCGTGAAAATACAATGCAAGGTCCAGTTGGCGGTTTAAGAGAGGGCTAAGGACATATGGCGGATTGGCCATCAAGGATTAAACCGCCCATAGGCGTAAAGGCCAAGATTCAAAATTTCTGCTAAGTGTTGATGTAAACAGGTTTTACACAATGTTCAAATCTATTTGGATCTACCGCACATCTATAAAGCAGTTTTTACTGCGTTTTTTAAAAGGCGTTCAAGTAGAACAAAGAAGGATGCATACTTTACAAGAAGAAAAGGAAGGGCTGCTAGTATTAAAAACAGATGCGGAATAACTACCGCAGGAGATCTATACCGTTTTTGATCAAAACTACATGGCGTAAGGTAGGATGAAGAGGAAAAATGGAGAACTGTGCGGATGAGCTTGCAAAAACCTAATGCAGATCTAAGGACGAAGAACAGAAGAAGTTTACCGCTGCAGATTACGGCGGAGGGGGGCGATGAGCCTCTGATCTAACTCAGGTTGATGCAACGACCTTGGTTGGTGCAGTTCTCGAAGGTCGCGGACGGCGGCGGAGCTTCAGAGCTGAGGGCGTCGCGAGGAAGAAGAAGATGCGTAAGAGGAAGAGAAAAAGGAGCCCTCGGGCTTTATTTATAAGGGAAAGAGTAAATGGCGGTAGCGAGAATCAAAGGCGTCCGAAGTGGCCGAGTGGGCGCTGTCGACGATTTTCGAGATAATCATTAATGAGAAGGGAATCTTTTAATCCTTTTATGCGAGATGATGTCATGACGGACCGTTATGTGCTCGAAGATGACGCTACGGCGGTTTACAAAAATTCACAGGAGAAGTCAATATGGCGGTTTACGAAAATACAAGAGGATGTTTACAAGATATTTTAGTGTTGAAGATTGACATGAATAAATTCAAATCAATCCGGGGCCTAATGTTGAGGATATAGCTACTAAGTATAAACCGGCCAGGAGGCCCGGTTCACCTTAGATCTTTGAAGCCCATAAAGGTCTTGAAGATGGCGTTCAACTAGTAAAGCTTGGAAGCCCACGGCCCAAAGGCGGATTAGGGCCCGTAGTGGTAAACCGCCATGATTATGTAAACTTGTAATATAAGTTAGAAAGGAGAGAGACCGAGCCGGACACTTTGTATAGGTCGGCTCGGGACTCAGAGACTGGCCAAGGCGTCAACTGTGTATATAAAGGGACGACCGGCCATGATTCAGACATACAACAACAACTTGAGGCCTAGGCGAAGCTTATTTGCTCCCTAGTCATCGAAACCACATCAATCCCATCACAACTAGACGTAGGCTTTTACCTTCATCGAAGGGGCCGAACTAATATAAACTCTTGTGTCTTTGCGTCCGCTTTAACCCCTTCAAGTTAACCCGTAGCGATGGATCCACGACTAAGTCCTTTCACGAGGACATCTGCCGTGACAAAACCACGACAGCCCCCCTCTGGTACTTTCTTCGCTCAGTATTTTTTATTAATTCCAAAAGTAACTTCTGTGGAGTTTCATGACTTTTGAAGTTGTGCAGAATAGGTCTCTAATATTTGCTCTTTTTCCAGCCCAGAATTCCAGCTGTCGGCATTCTCCCTCTTCATGTAAACCTTGTAAAATAAGAGAGAATAGACATAAGTATTGTGACATACTGTGTAATAACAACCCATATTGCAATAAATATCGATATAAAGGCATGATGCAAAATGGACGTATCAACTCTCCCAAGCTTAGACCTCGCTTGTCCTCAAGCGGAAGCCGATAACGATAAATATGTCCACATGTTTAGAGATAGAGGTGTCGATAAAATAAAATACGGACATGAGGGCATCATGATCATTCTTATAACGACAACATATAAGGATATTGTCAGATGATTTCTTATGCTCAAGTAATAATCTATTCACAATGTAAAGTATGAATCAGAAACTTCATTGAGAACTAACAAACTATAATCTCAGTCATTGAAGCAATTGCAATTTATCATAACATCGGAAAGAGTCAATATAAGAGCTTTTCAGCAAGTCCACATACTCAACTATCATTTAGTCTTTCACAATTGCTAACACTCACGCAATACTTTATGTGTATGGAGTTTTAATCGGACACAAAGAAAGATAGGGGCTTATAGTATTGCCTCCCAACCTTTTAACTCAAGGGTAATGTCAACAATAATAGTTCATGATGACTTACATCCAACTGGATATATATATCAGGATCTTTCCAACACAATGTGCTTGCCAAAGGATAAAATGTAAAAAGGAAAGGTGAAAATCACCATGACTCTTGTATAAGGTATGAGACAAGAATAAAAGATAGGCCCTTCGCAGAGGGAAGCAGAGGTTGTCATGTGCTTTTATGGTTGGATGCGCAAAATCTTAATGCGAAAGAACGTCACTTTATATTGCCACTTTTGATATGGACCTTTATTATGCAGTCCGTCGCTTTTATTGCTTCCACATCACAAGATCGTATAAAGCTTATTTTCTCCAAAGTAATAAATCATACATATTTGGAGAGCAATTTTTATTGCATGCAACAATGACAACTTACTTGAAGGATCTTACTCAATCCATAGGTAGATATGGTGGACTCTCATGGCAAAACTGGGTTTAAGTACATTCGTAAGCACAAGTAGTATCTCTACTTGATGCAAAGAATTTGGCTAGCATGAGGGAGAAAGGCAAGCTCAACATGTTGGATGATCCATGACAATATACTTTATTTCGGATATAAGAAAACATAACCCATTATGTTGTCTTCCTTGTCCAACATCAACCCTTTAGCATGTCATATTTTAATGAGTGCTCACAATCATAAAAGATGTCCAAGATAGTATATTTATATGTGAAAACATCTATTCTTTATTACTTCCTATTAATCGCAACGATGACCAAAACTATGTTTGTCAACTCTCAACAACTTTTATTCATCATACTCTTTATATGTGAAGTCATTACTCTCCATAAGATCAATATGATCTCTTGACTTCTTTTTATTCTTTCTCTTTTCTTTTTATTCCCTCAAGATCATAGCCGAATAATCAAGCCCTTGACTCAACACTAATCTTTATTATATATAGCTCATGGACTTGATTACACAGAAGGATCATAAAGCAAAACTCAAAACTAGATCATACTAAACTTTATTCTATTAGATCAAGATATTACTAAAAGGATCGAACTAAGAAAAACGGTAAAGATAGGAGTGTGATGGTGATACGATACCGGGGCACCTCCCACAAGCTTGGCAGTTGCCAAGGGTAGTGCCCATACCCATGTGATTATGTCTCCTTCCTCGGAAGTGGTGGTGATGGGGTTGTTGATGATGTAGGCTTGTCGTCCATCTTCCAAGGCATAGGCTCACCATCATAGAAGGAAGATTGAGTCTCCGGAATCCTTAAATCTACAGCCAAACTCATCCTCTTGAACCTATATTCATACTCACAGTTTTGGTTTTGCAGGTCGTAGATCTGGGCTTGGAGGTGCTCGATTTTCTCGTGAAGCTTGAAGATGGCCTCCCCAATGTCCTTGGCGTCCAGCTTGTGGTTGTTGGTGAACTCCGTGATCATTATGTGATTGGTGTCGAGTCCACGCTCCACCATCTCCTGACACTTGAAAACTTGTTGCTCCATTGCTTCAAGCCTTGTCTCCACGCTCGGGTCCTCCTTGGTCCTCAACATCGCGGATGTGCAACAACCCCTCACGCATCTCAATGGTTTGAGGGTGTTGCAGCACCTCCGCGAGGTAGGGGTTGATGACCTTCTCGAAGAACTTGTCCTTGGGGGCGCTTGGAGACGTCATGGTGATCTAGATCTGTCAGGGAAACAGCTTGAAACAAAAACAGAGGATATTTGCGTGGTACGGTATTCAAAACCTTCGGGAGATTATATAATGAATTTTTACCGACCAAAAGAAGTATCATGCAAGAAAACGGAGTTCAGAGAGCACAGGAGGTGCCCACAAGGCAGGGGGCGCGCCCAGGGGGGTAGGGCGCGCCCTCCACCCTCGTGGACGCCTCGTGTCCGTTCCGGGCTACTTCTTATCTTCCTATTTTGTTAAATATTCCAAAACAGAGAAAAATTGCCGTTAGAACTATTTTGGAGTCGGTTTACTTACCGTACCAGGTACCTATTCCTTTTCGGAGTCTGAAACGTTCTGGAAAGTGTCCCTTATGTATTCTTCCGAGGTTACGGTTTCAATAACATTAGTTTCAACATTTATAGGATTACCTGAGATATAATGTTTGATTCTTTGACCGTTCACCACCTTCGGGTGTGTGCCTTGAAGTTGTTGATTTTTATGGCACCTAACGATAGACCTCCTCGATAACGTAAGGACCTTCCCATTTAGAGAGAAGTTTTCCTGCAAAAAATCTTAAACGAGAGTTGAATAGCAACACATGATCACCTACATTAAACTCACGCTTTTGTATCCTTTTGTCATGCCATATTTTAACTTTTTCTTTAAATAGTTTGGCATTCTCATAGGCTTGGGTTCTCCATTTATCAAGTGAGCTAATGTCAAATAACCTCTTCTCACCGGCAAGTTTGAAATCATAATTGAGCTCTTTAATGGCCCAATATGCATTATGTTCTAGTTCAAGAGGTAAGTGACATGCTTTTCCATAAACCATCTTATACGGAGACATACCCATAGGATTTTTATATGCAGTTTTGTAGGCCCATAATGCATCATCAATTTTTTTGGACCAATTCTTTCTAGATCTATTAACAGTCTTTTGCAAAATTAATTTGAGCTCTCTATTACTCAATTCTACTTGACCACTAGACTGTGGGTGATATGGGGATGCAATTCTATGATTAACATCATACTTAGCAAGCATTTTGCGAAAGGCACCATGAATAAAGTGTGAACCACCATCAGTCATTAAATATCTAGGGACTCCAAACCTCGGAAAAATAACTTCCTTAAGCATCTTAATAGAGGTGTTATGATCAGTGCTACTTGTTGGAATAGCTTCTACCCACTTAGTAACGTTATCAACAACAACTAAAATATGTGTATACCCATTAGAGGAAGGAAACGGTCCCATATAATCAATGCCCCAAACATCAAATGGTTCAATAACAAGTGAATAATTCATAGGCATTTCTTGACATCTATTAATATTACCAATTCTTTGACATTCATCACAAGATAAGACAAACTTACGGGCATCTTTGAAGAGAGTAGGCCAATAAAAACTAGATTGCAATACCTTATGTGCAGTTCTATCTCCAGCGTGGTGTCCTCCATAAGCCTTAGAGTGACACTTGCGTAGGATCTGTTCTTGTTCATGCTCGGGTATACAACGTCTAATAACACCATCTACTCCTTCTTTATAAAGGTGTGGGCCATCCCATAAGTAATGTCTTAAATCATAGAAAAACCTTTTCTTTTGCTAGTATGTGAAACTTTGATGTCCTTAGGACACGACATCTTTTCAATAGCGTCAACTTTAGCTTTATCAACTTTGATACCTCTTTCAGAAATTTTATGCCCCAAGACAATACCTTCATTAACCATAAAGTGGCACTTCTCCCAATTCAAGACAAGATTAGTTTCTTCACATCTCTGCAAAACTCGATCAAGGTTGCTCAAGCAATCATCAAAAGAAGTTCCATATACGGAGAAATCATCCATGAAAACCTCAATAATCTTTTCACAAAAATCAGAGAATATAGCCATCATACATCTTTGAAAGGTAGCAGGTGCTTTGCATAAACCAAAAGGCATGCATCTATAAGCAAAGGTACTGGAAGGACAAGTAAAAGTGGTCTTTTCTTGATCCTCTTTTGACACAGGTATTTGAGAGAAACCATAATAACCATCTAGAAAGCAAAAATGTGTGTGTTTTGATAATCTTTCTAGCATTTGATCAATAAAAGGTAAAGGGTAATGATCCTTTTTGGTAGCTTTATTTAATTGACGGAAATCAGTTACCATCCTATAACCTGTAACAATTCTTTGTGGGATCAATTCATCTTTATCATTAGGAACAACGGTAATACCTCCCTTCTTAGGGACACAATGGACAGGACTTACCCACTGACTATCAACAACGGGATAAATTATACCTGCCTCCAGAAGCTTTAGTATTTCTTTCCTTGCTACTTCTTTCATCTTAGGATTTAACCGTCAAGCGTTGGTGATCAACAACTGGTTTAGCGTCTTTCTCCAATTTTATTTTGTCTTTGGCATAAAGTGGGACTAATGCCCTTAAGATCATCAAGAGTATATCCAATAGCGATGCGGTGCTTCTTCGTAGTTTTCAATAATTTATTCTCTTCATGCTCTGAAAGGTCAAAGACTAATAATAATAGGATATATCTTTTTCTCATCAAGATAAGCATATTTAAGAGTATCAGGTAATGGTTTAAGCTCAAACACGGGATCACCCTTGGGTGGAGGAGGATCCCCTAGGATTTCAACAGGCAAGTTGTGTTTCAAAATGGGTCCCTGTTTAAAGAACTTCGTCTATTTCCCTTCTTTCATTCATAAACATATCATTTTCATGGTCTAGCAAATATTGTTCTAAAGGATCATTAGGAGGCACGGCAATAGAAGCAAGACCAATAATTTCATCATTACTAGGCAATTCCTCATCACGGGGTTGTCTACGAAATTTAGCAAAGTTAAACTCATGAGACATATCCCCCAAACCAATAGTAACAACATCCTTTTCGCAGTCTATTCTAGCATTAACAGTATTCAAGAAGGGTCTACCAAATATGATGGGACAGAAGTCATCTTATGGGGAACCAAGAACAAGAAAATCAGCAGGATATTTAACTTTCCCACACAAGACTTCAACATCTCTAACAATCCCAACTGGTGAAATAGTGTCTCTATTGGCAAGCTTAATTGTAACATCAATTTCCTCTAACTCAGCAGGTGCAATATCATGCATAATTTCTTTGTATAAGGAATGAAGTATTGCACTTGCACTAGCACCCATATCACATAAGTCATGATAACAATGATCTCCTATTTTAACAGAAATAACAGGCTTGCCCACAACAGGTCTATGTTTATTTTTAGTATCAGGTCTAGCAATTCTAGCAGCTCCATCACAGAAGTAAATAACATGCCCATCAATATTATCAGCCAAGAGATCTTTAACCATAGCAATACTAGGTTCAATTTTAATTTGCTCAGGGGGTTTGGGTGTCCTAATATTACTTTTCTTGACCACAGTTGAAGCTTTAACATGATCCTTTATTCTAACAGGGAAAGGTGGTTTCTCAATATAAGCAGTGGGAACAATAGGATCATTATAAGTGATAGTCTTTTCTTCAACTTTAATAGGTCCAACTACTTTTACTTCAATGGGAGGATTATATTTAAACCACTTATCCTTAGGGAGATCAACATGAGTAGCAAATGATTCACAGAAAGAAGCTACTATCTCAGAGTCAAGTCCATATTTAGCGCTAAATTCACGGAAAACATCAGTATCCATAAAAGATTTAACACAATAAAACTTAGATGTTATACCTGACTCCTTACCTTCGTTGAGGTCCCAATCTTCAGAGTTGCGTTTAATTCTTTCCAATAAATATCATTTGAATTCAATAGTCTTCATCATAAAAGATCCAGTACAAGATGTATCGAGCATGGAGCGATTATTGAGAAAAAGTCGAGCATAAATTTTTTGAATAATAATTTCTATTGAGAGCTCATGATTGGGGCATGAATATAACATTGACTTAAGCCTCCCCCAAGCTTGAGCAATTCTTTCTCCTTCGCTAGGCCAAAAATTATATATATAATTACGATCACGATGAACAAGATGCATAGGATAAAACTTCTGATGAAATTCCAATTTCAATCGGTTGTAGTTCCATGATCCCATATCGTCACATAGCCTAAACCATGTCAATGCCTTTCCCTTCAAAGATAAAGGGAAGACCTTCTTCTTGATAACATCATCGGGCATACCTGCAAGCTTAAATAATCCACAAACTTCATCCACATAGATTAGGTGCAAATCGGGATGCAATGTTCCATCTCCTCTTAAAGGATTAGCTAGCAGTTTCTCTATCATACCCGAAGGAATTTCAAAGTAAACATTTTCAGTAGGTTCAGTAGGTTGAGGAGCAACTCTTTGCTCTCTTGGTCGGGGTGAAGATTCCCTAACAAGCCCCTCAAAGGATTACTTTCCATAGTAACAAGTGACAGTAATTTTCAGCACACTATATAAATTTTTCCTTACCAAACTCCACCTACCAAAGGCGCTTCACTCCCCAGCAACGGTGCCAGAAAAGAGTCTTGATGACCCACAAGTGTAGGGGATCTATCATAGTCCTTTCGATAAGTAAGAGTGTCGAACCCAACAAGGAGCAGAAGGAAATGACAAGCGGTTTTCAAGAAGGTATTCTCTGCAAGCAATCGAAATTATCGGTAATGTATAGTTTTGTGATAAGGTAATTTGTAACGGGTAACGAGTAATGAAAGTAAATAAGGTGCAACAAGATGGCCCAATCCTTTTTGTAGCAGAGGACAAGCCTGGACATACTCTTATATAAAGGAAAACACTTCCGAGGACACATGGGAATTATCGTCAAGCTAGTTTTCATCACGCTCATATGATTCGCGTTCGTTACTTTGATAGTTTGGTATGTGGGTGGACCGGTGCTTGGGTGCTGCCCTTTATTGGACAAGCATCCCACTTATGATTAACCCCTATTGCAAGCATCCACAACTACAAAAGAAGTATTAAGGTAAACCTAACCATAGCATGAAACATATGGATCCAAATCAGCCCCTTACAAAGCAACTCATAAACTAGGGTTTAAGCTTCTATCACTCTAGCAACCCATCATCTACTTATTACTTCCCAATGCCTCTTCCTCTAGGCCCAAATAATGGCGAAGTGTCATGTAGTCGACGTTCACATAACACCACTAGAGGAGAGACAACATAAATCTCATCAAAATATCGAACGAATACCAAATTCACATGACTACTTATAGCAAGACTTCTCCCATGTCCTCAGGAACAAACGTAACTACTCACAAATCATATTCATGTTCATAATCAGAGGTATATTAATATGCAGAAAGGATCATATGATCTTCCACCAAATAAACCAACTAGCATCAACTACAAGGAGTAATCAACACTACTAGCAACCCACAGGTACCAATCTGAGGCCTTGGGACAAAGATTGGATACAAGAGATAAACTAGGGTTTTAGAGGAGATGGTGTTGGTGAAGATGTTGATGGAGATTGACCCCCTCCCGATGAGAGGATCGTTGGTGATGACGATGGTGATGATTTTCCCCTACCGGAGAGATGTTTCCCCGGCAGAACAGCTCCGCCGGAGCCCTAGATTGGTTCCGCCAAGGTTCTGCCTCGTGGCGGCGAAGTTTCTTCCCGAAAGCTTGTTGATGAGTTTTTTCAGGATAAAAGACTTCATATAGCAGAAGATGGTCACCGGAGGCCTGCCAGGGGGCCCACGAGGCAGGGGGCGCGCCTAGGGGGGTAGGGCGCGCCCTCACCCTTGTGCATGGTGGGTGGCCCCCCTCTAGTACTTTCTTCGCTCAGTATTTTTATTAATTTCAAAAATAACTTCTGTGGAGTTTCAGGACTTTTGGCGTTGTGCAGAATAGGTCTCTAATGTTTGCTCCTTTTCCAGCCCAGAATTCCAGCTGCCGGCATTCTCCCTCTTCATGTAAACCTTGTAAAATAAGAGAATAGGCATAAGTATTGTGACATAACGTGTAATAACAGCCCATAATGCAATAGATATCGATATAAAAGCATGATGCAAAATGGACGTATCAAGAATTGCCCAACTCATGGGTTAAATCTTTGGATGATCATACAAAAAAATTATGCGGGGTTGAATTTTGTTTCTCGTAATATTTTTGATTCCACCGCGGGTGGTACTTTTATGTAAATTACTTTGGGTGAAGCCAGTAAATTGCTTGATAATATCATGGCAAATTATTCGCAATGGCATACTAAAAGGGCGCCTACTAGTAAAAAAGTTAATTCGGTTGAAGAAATTTCTTCTTTGAGTGCTAAAGTTGATGCTCTTATGAAATTGGTTGCTAGTAAAAGTGCTCCTATTGATTTTAATGATATGCCTTTGTCTACTTTGATTGAGCAAAATAGTGATGCCATAGATGTCAATTTTATCTCTCAAATCAATAACAATGCTTATAGAGGTAATTTTAATCCTAGGCCTTTTCCTAGTAATTCCTCTAATAATTATGGTAATTCCTATGGAAACCAATCTTATAATAATAATAGGAACACCTCTGATCTTGAGAACAATATAAAAGAATTTATCAACACGCAAAAAGTTTTCAACACTACCATAAAAGAAAAGTTGAATAAGATTGATGATTTGTCTAGAAGTGTTGATAGAATTGCTCTTGATGTGGAAAATCTCAAGATGATTTTTTTTGCCCAATGTTGATGAATCAATTAAAGCTCTTTATGTTTCTATGGATGAAAGTAAGAAAAGAACTGCTATGCTTAGAGCTAAAAGGGATTTTTTTTAGAAAAAACGTTCTCTAGTGATTTCTTTCGTAAAAGTGATGAAGATCTTAAAATGATTGGTGTTTATTCTATTGATTCCTTGTTTAGTAAAGTTAAGATTGATGAAAAAGGGACTGGAGAAGAGCCAACTTTAGGTAGAAGGCGTCCCAATATTTCGGAGGGTGAAAATCTTGTTGAGAAAATTGATGAAAGTGGGTTTGGAGAGGTCAAAATTTTAACTAGTGATGTGCCCACTCTTTTGGATTACAAAGACTTTAATTATGATAGTTGCTTTTTGATTGATTGTATTTCTTTGTTGCAATCCATGATAAACTCACCCCATGCCTATGAACAAAATAAAGCTTTTACTAAACATATTGTTGACGCTATGATGAAAGCTTTGGAAGAAAAGTTGGAATTAGAAGTTTCAATTCCTAGAAAATTGCATGATGAATGGGAACCTACTATCAAAGTCAAGATTAAAAATTATGAGTGTTTTGCTTTATGTGACTTGGGTGCTAGTGTTTCTACAATTCAGAAATCTTTATGTGATGTGCTTGGTCTTACTAATCTTGAAGAATGTTCTTTGAATTTGCACTCGGCGTATTCTACTATTAAAAAGCCTATGGGAAGAATTAATGATGTTCTTATTCTTGCAAATAGGAATTATGTGCCCATAGATTTTATTGTTCTTAATATTGATTGCAATCCGTCTTGTCCATTATTCTTGGTAGACCGTTTTTACGCACTATCGGTATCGTGATTGATATGAAAGAAGGCAATATTAAGTTCCAATTTCCTTTAAGGAAGGGTATGGAACACTTTCCTAGAACAAAAATCAGGCCACCTTATGAATCAATTATGAGGGCATCTTATGGATCTCAAACCAAAGATGAGAAAACTTAGATCTTTGCTTTATGCCTAGCTAAGGGCGTAAAACTATAGCGCTTGTTGGGAGGCAACCCAATGAATAAAATCTATTTTTGCTTTTTGCTTTCTGTCCTTGTGTGTTTGCACAATTATGCTACTGGTATGATTGTGTTTTTTTGTGTTTTAATTAGTGTTTGTGCCAAGTAAAGGCTTTAGGATCTTCTTGGGTGATAGTTGTTTGATCTTGCTGAAAAACAGAAACTTATGCACTCACGAAAATAATTTTCAAAAATCACAGAAAAGTGCTTTTGCCCTGATTGTTTTTGCAGAAGATTAATATACAAATTACCCTGGTCTTCCTAATTTTTTAGAATTTTTTGAGTTCCATAAGTATACGAAATAGTCAGATTTCTACAGACTATTCTGTTTTGATAGGTTCTGTTTTCTTTGTGTTGTGTGCTTATTTTGATGGCTCTATGGTTTTCTTTGATGAGTTTTTGCCATAGAAAAGTTGTAATACAGTAGATATAATACAAAAAAAATATGAATTGGTTTGATACAATACTTATAGTAGTGGTTTGATTTCTTATACTAACGGATCTCACAAAGGTTTTGTTGAGTTTTGTGTGATTGAAGTTTTCAAGTTTTGGGTTATCTTACGATGGATGAAAGAAGGATAGAAGAGCCTAAGCTTGGGGATGCCCCGGCATACCAAGCTATTATCCAAGAATGAGCAACCAACTAAGCTTGGGGATGCCCCTGAGTGGCATCCCCTCTTTCTTCTAACGACCATCGATATTTTATTCGAAGCTATATTTTTATTCGTCACATGATATGTGTTTTGCTTGGAGCGTCTTGTATGATATGAGTCTTTCCTTGTTTTATTTTGTGTTTTAAGTCATCAATCCTTGCTGGACACATTTGTTTGAGAGAGCCAAAATTATGTCATGATTTGTTATAATTGCTCTTTGTGCTTCACTTAAATCTTTTATGAGCTAGGACTTGCTCTAGTGCTTCACTTATATCTTTTTGAGCACGGTGTGCTTAGTATTTTTGAAGAAATGTTCTCTTGCTTCACTTAGATTTATTTGAGAGTTAGTAAAATTTTGAAGAAATTCTCTCTTGCTTCACTTAAATTATTTTGAGAGAAAAAAATTATGCTCATGATCTTCACTTATACTTGTTTGAACTTATGAAAAGCAACACATGAAAATTAGTTCCAAAACGATAGATATACAAGAAGGATAAGTAAAAAAAATCATGAAGATCATTGGACAAAATAAACTTGATTCCTAGTAATAGTTTTGAGATATGATGATGTGATATGTGAGTTATGTTGATAAGTAATTATGCTTTAGTAAGAATATTGGTGTTAAGGTTTGTGATTCCCTATGCAAGTACGAAAGTCAATAGTCATGCAATGAAATTATATCCTACTTGTGGTGCATTATTCAGTGTTAATTATGCTTAATGCTTGCTTATGAGATTATTCGTTCTTGGTTGGTCGTTTCTCAATCTTTTGCTAGCCTTCATTTTGCACCAAGTATGATCTCTACTTGTGCATCCAAAATCCTTTAAACCAGTTTTGACACATGAGTCCACTATACCTACCTATATCCGGTATTCTTTTGCCGGTCTAAGCAAATTTGCATGTGCCATGATAACCCACAAGTATAGGGGATCGCAACAGTTTTCGAGGGTAGAGTATTCAACCCAAATTTATTGATTCGACACAAGGGGAGCCAAAGAATATTCTCAAGTATTAGCAGTTGAGTTGTCAATTCAACCACACCTGGATAACTTAGTATCTGCAGCAAAGTATTTAGTAGCAAAGTAGTATGGAAGTAACGGTAACGGTAGTAAAAGTAATATTTTTGGGTTTTGTAGTGATTGTAACAGTAGCAACGGAAAAGTAAATAAGCGGAGAACAATATGTAGGCATTGGATCGGTGATGGAGAATTATGCCGGATGCGATTCATCATGTAACAATCATAACATAGGGTGACACAGAACTAGCTCTAATTCATCAATGTAATGTAGGCATGTATTCCGAATATAGTCATACATGCTTATGGAAAAGAAATTGCATGACATCTTTTGTCCTACCCTCCCGTGGCAGCGGGGTCCTAATGGAAACTAAGGGATATTAAGGCCTCCTTTTAATAGAGTATCAGACCAAAGCATTAACACATAGTGAATACATGAACTCCTCAAACTATGGTCATCACTGGGAGTGGTCCCGATTATTGTCACTTCGGGGTTGCCGTATCATAACACATAGTAGGTGACTATAGACTTGCAAGATAGGATCAAGAACACACATATGTTCATGAAAACATAATAGGTTCAGATCTGAAATCATGGCACTCGGGCCCTAGTGACAAGCATTAAGCATAGCAAAGTCATAGCAACATCAATCTCAGAACATAGTGGATACTAGGTATCAAACCCTAACAAAACTAACTCGATTACATGATAAATCTCATCCAACCCATCACCGTCCAGCAAGCCTACGATGGAATTACTCACGCACGATGGAGGATGGTTGATGATGATGACGGCAACGGATTCCCCTCTCCGGAGCTCCGAACGGACTCCAGATCAGCCCTCCTGAGAGAGTTTAGGGCTTGGCGGCGGCTCCGTATCGTAAAACGCGATGAATCTTTCTCTCTGTTTTTCTCCCCGAACACGAATATATGGAGTTGGAGTTGAGGTCGGTGGAGCTCCAGGGGGCCCACGAGGCAGGGGGCGCGCCGCCACCCTCGTGGCAAGGGTGTGGGCCCCCTGGCCTTGATTCTTTCACCAGTATTTTTTATTATTTCCAAAAATAATCTCCGTGGAGTTTCAAGTCATTCCGAGAACTTCTATTTCTGCACATAAATAACACCATGGCAATTCTGCTGAAAACAGCGTTAGTCCGGGTTAGTTCCATTCAAATCATGCAAGTTAGAGTCCAAATCAAGGGCAAAAGTGTTTGGAAAAGTAGATACGACGGAGACGTATCAACTCCCCCAAGCTTAAACCTTTGCTTGTCCTCAAGCAATTCAGTTGATAAACTGAAAGTGATAAAGAAAAACTTTTACAAACTCTGTTTGCTCTTGTTGTTGTAAATATGTAAAGCCAACATTCAAATTTTCAGCAAAGATTATGAACTAACCATATTCACAATAACATTTAGGTCTCATGTTTACTCATGTCAATGGATAATCAACTAGCGAGCAATAATAATAAATCTCGGATGACAACACTTCCTCAAAACAATCATAATATGATAAAACAAGATGGTATCTCGCTAGCCCTTTCTGAGACTGCAAAACATAAATGCAGAGCACCTTTAAAGATCAAGGACTGACTAAACATTGTAATTCATGGTAAAAGAGATCCAGTCATAGTCATACCCAATATAAATTAATAGTAATGGATGCAAATGACAGAAGGTTTCCAAATGGTGCTTTTTGATAAGAGGGTGATGACTCAACATAAAAGTAAATAGCTAGGCCCTTCGCAGAGGGAAGCAGGGATTTGTAGAGGTGCCAGAGCTCGATTTTGAAAAAAAGATAAATAATATTTTGAGCGGCATACTTTCATTATCAACATAACAACCAAGAGATGATGATATCTTCCATGCTACACACATTATAGGCGGTTCCCAAACAGAATGGTAAAGTTTATACTCCCCCTCCACCAACAAGCATCAATCCATGGCTTGCTCGAAACAACGAGTGCCTCCAACAAGCAACAGTCCCAGGGGGAGTTTTGTTTGCAATTATTTTGATTTCATTTGCAAAAAGCATGGGACTGGGCATCCCGGTGACCAGCCATTTTCTCGTGAGTGAGGAGCGGAGTCCACTCCCCTTGAAAATAACCCGCCTAACATGGAAGATACGGACAACCCTAGTTGATACATGAGCTATTCGAGCATACAAAACTGAATTTCATTTGAAGGTTTGGAGTTTGGCACATACAAATTTACTTGGAACGGCAGGTAGATACCGCATATAGAAGGTATAGTGGACTCATATGGAATAACTTTGGGGTTTAAGGGATTGGATGCACAAGCAGTATTCCCGCTTAGTACAAGTGAAGGCTAGCAAAAGACTGGGAAGCGACCAACTAGAGAGTGACAACAGTCATGAACATGCATTAAAATTAATAAACATTGAGTGCAAGCATGAGTAGGATATAATCCACCATGAACATAAATATCGTGGAGGCTATGTTGATTTTGTTTCAACTACATGTGTGAACATGTGCCAAGTCAAGTCACTCGAATCATTCAAAGGAGGATACCACCCTATCATACCACATCACAACCATTTTAATAGCATGTTGGCACGCAAGGTAAACCATTATAAGCTCCTAGCTAATTAAGCATGGCATAAGCAACTATAATCTCTAATTGTCATTGCAAACATGTTTATTCATAATAGGCTGAATCAGGAACAATGAACTAATCATATTTACAGAAACAAGAGAGGTCAAGTTCATACCAGCTTCTCTCATCTCAGTCAGTCCATCATATATCGTCATTATTGCCTTTCACTTGCATGACCGAACGATGTGAATAATAATAAGAGTGCACGTGCATTGGACTAAGCTGGAATCTGCAAGCATTGAATAAACAGGAGAAGACAAGGCAATATGGGCTCTTGGTTAAATCAACAATAATGCATATAAGAGCCACTTAAACAATTTCATCATGGTCTTCTCCTATCGACCCCCAAAGAAAAGAAAAGAAATAGAACTATTTACACGGGAAAGCTTCCAACAAGCAAAAGAAGAACAAGAAATATTTTTGGGTTTTCTTTTAATTATTACTACTACAACAAGAAAAATAAATTAGCTAAAGCTACTACTAAATTTTGTTTTGTTTTTCTTAAGGTTTATCAAACACACAAGAAGAAAGCATAAAAAGGAAAATAAACTAGCATGGATAGTACAATGAAAAAGTATGAGCACCGACATCTAGCAATGAGTATGAAAACATGAATGTAATGTCGGTGAGAAATACGTACTCCCCCAAGCTTAGGCTTTTGGCCTAAGTTGGTCTATCGCCACGGCTGGCCTGGCGGATATCCAAAGTTATAGTTGGGGTCATACTGAGATGCAGCAGTCATTGCATCGTGGGCTGCAGCTTGGAGGCAAGCTATCTCAGCCCTCCTCTTATACTCATCCGCCTCCTCTCTGGTTATAAAATATCTCTGAGGGAGTCCTGGATTATCACCGTTGGCCAGACTCCTGGACTATGAAGATACAAGATTGAAGACTTCATCCCGTGTCCGGATAGGACTTTCCTTGGCGTGGAAGGCAAGCTTGGCGATACGGATATGTAGATCTCCTACAATTGTAACCGACTCAGGTAACCCTAACCCTATTCGTGTCTATATAAACGAAGGGTTTCAAATCAGAGATCTAACAACAATCATACCATAGGCTAGCTTCTAGGGTTTAGCCTCTCGATCTCGTGGTAGATCTACTCTTGTACTACCCATATCATCAATATTAATCAAGCAGAGTAGGGTATTACCTCCATCGAGAGGGCCCGAACCTGGTAAAAACATCGTGTCCCTTGTCTCCCTGTTACCATCCGCCTAGTCGCACGATTCGGGCCCCCTACCCGAGATCCGCCGGTTTTGACACCGACATTGGTGCTTTCATTGAGAGTTCCTCCGTGCCGTCAGCCGCCGTGAAGGATGCCTCATCCCGTCTTTAAAGACGATACTATCGCCAAAGGAGCCTTGGCCACTGGTCAGACTCTTCGGTTAGGTGGTTTTCTTATTACCGCCAGTTCGTCCACCGCGCCGACGATGACTTCTCGGGTCATCGAAACCAATATTCACGTTAACTCGGAACTTGTCGAAAGCTTAGATCCGATCGAGCTCTCCCGGAAACGAGCTCTTGGATCGCATCGCCGCCTCGAGTCGCCATAGACTACGACCAGATCGGGCCTAAAACCGATCTGAGAGAGATCAACTCTCCCCAGGCTACCCATCATGTTGCGGTGGTAAAGGAGCAATACGGCGATTCTTCTTCTATCTTAAGGAGTAGCTATGTCCGGATTCCCGATCCCTCCATGCCGGATTCCCGCAGAGGGACGAATGTCGATCAAGCCCTGAACTTAAAGTCAGGCAGCGGGTTGGATTCATTGGATAGCATTCAAAAATCCAAACTTCCAAGTTCGGAAACTTCTCGGCCCTCGAAGTCTTAAATTGGACGGGTTCCGGATCTAGTTCCACCGCCCACCCAAATATTAGCGATCTATCCCGAATTCGGCAAGAGCCCGCTGAAACAAGACATCATTATCGGGCGATTCCTCCGGTTATGGACAGGATAAAGGACTACCGAGAGGAGGATTTAATCTCACTTTTTCTGCAATAATTGCACGGACAAGGGAATCCTAAACGCCATAAGTCGTCATGAAATTACACGCTTTGTCGACTTGGTGACCATAGTACAAAAGTACTGTCATGATGGAGAGTGCTTGGAAAACCGAAAGTAAATTTTGGGATAATCCGGCCCCGAATACAGCCCTAGTCCGAAATAAAAGGGTGCATCATCACCAAGCACCTAGGTTAAACATCAAAAAATGAAAACCCCCTAAAGGGCACGGAACCGTACTGGAGGGTTGGCTAAACGGACCCTGCAAAATTCATAGCATAGAAGGCGCCACCCCATGTACATGTTGGATACTACGGCAGGTGGCCAAAAGTGGCGAAGAGCTTCTAGCCTCAGAATCCTAGCCCAACAACACCAGTACGGTATTAACAGTCTTCGAGACTTTCGCATCAAATAACATGCGGAAACGAACACTCCGCAACCTTGCCGAAGTCTACCAAGTAGCAACAATAAATCCATGGAGTGACACGGCTATTACCTTCAATGCCAGTGACAAACCCAAATTCCGAATAGCCCGAGCACCAGCCGCATTGGTCCTCAGTCCAATAGTGGACGACTTTCGCCTTACTAAGGTACTCATGGATGGCGGCAGCAGACTAAACCTCATCTACGAGGAAACCCTTCGAAAAATGGAAATAGACTGGAACCGCATTGGGCGGCAGACAACCTTTAGAGGAATAATCCCTAGCCGGAAGCATGCTGCACAGGAAAAATCACACCGGACGTAGTGTTCGCTCACGGACAATTACAGGTCCAAGGAGGTCACATTTCAAGTGGCCCTGCTCAGCAGCGGATATCACGCTTTATTAGGGCGAGAGGCATTCACAATTTTTCAAGCTATACCCCATTATGGGTACATGAAGCTTAAAATGCCCGAACCTAACGGAATCATCACTCTCGCTAGTGATCCAAACATAGCACTCCGCGCCGAAAAAAAGACAGCCGCACTAGCCCTCGAGGCACTATCCGAAGCCCTAGCGGCCGAGGAACTCACTGCAATGCGCTCCACGGTGAATGTGACGATGTGATACTTGATAAAAGATCCAAGTCCACCTCTTTTAAACCAGCGGATGAAATAGTCAAATTCCAAGTCCACCCAACGGACCTCGCAAAGACGGCCTCAATTGGGGCACAATTAAACCCCGATGTAGACGCCAGACTACGAGAATTTCTACGAGAAAATCGACATTTTTGCTCGGCACCCTTCAGACATGCCAGAATCCCACGTCGGGTGGCCGAGCACAGCCTAAATACCCTAAAAGGATTCAAGCCACCAAACAGGCTCTTCGGCACTTTTCCGAACCCAAGAGATGTGCCATGGGAGAGGAGCTAGCCAAACTTCCGGAAGCCGGATTCATCAGAGATATAAAACATCCAGATGGCTAGCAAATCTGGTGATGGTACCAAAGAAGGATAAATCCTGGCGCCTATGTGTTGATTTCAAACACCTTAATAAGGCTTGCCCAAAGGATCCCTTCCCCTCCCTCGCATTGATCAAATTATCGACGCTTCAGCAGACACGACTCATTGTGCTTCCTCGACGCTGCATCTGCTACCACCAAATCAAGATGGCGGAGCCGCACCAAGCCGCAACAACATTCATCACTCCATACGGCCCATTCTCGCTTCAACATAATGCCCTTCGGCTCAAAAACGCCGGTGCAACATATATCAAGCATGATTCGGACATATGTCCGCAAACCAGATCGGCAAAACAAAGGAAGCATATGTAGATGATGTGGTCATCAAATCCAAGCATGTCGAAACTCCAGAGACGACTTGAGGCTCACATTCGACAATCTCAAAAATATGACATTAAGCTCAATCCGAAAAATGCGTCTTGGCGTTCCAATGGAAAGCTCTTGGGCTTCATTGTGTCCTAGAGAGGAATTGAAGCAAACCCAGCCAAGATCCGAGCTCTGTCACAATTGGATATTCCAAAAGACCTCAAACAAATACAAAAATTGATCGATGTGTAGCGGCTCTAAGCCGCTTTATTTCCGCTTGGGAGAAAATGCGTTACCCTTTACCGCCTCCTCCGGCGACCGAACACTTCGAGTGGATTTGATGCCGCACTACCGGACTCGAAGAAATAAAAGCCATATTGGCAACAAATCCGGTCCGCCACGCCCAACATGGGCGAACCAATGCTATTATATATCGCGCAACACATCAAGTTGTCACCGGTGCTCGTCGAACGAGAAACGGACGGACACAGTTCCCTCTTCAAAACCGGTTTACTAGGTGTCCACCGTCCTAACTCCATGCAAGTCCCGGTACCCACATTATCAAAAGATAGCATACGCGGTGTTCATGGCATCCCGGAAGCTGCGACACTACTTTCAAGAGTGTTCGATAACGGTAGCCTCCGAAGTACCTCTTAACGACATTATAAACAACCGCGACGCGATGGGCCGGATTGCTAAATGGGCCATAGAGCTCCTTCCATTCGACATAACCTATAAGCCACGACGAGCTATTAAGTTGCGGGTTTTGGCCGACTTCGTGGCCGAATGGACCGAAGCCGAACTCCCTAAAGAGTACGACGCATACTCCAATTGGATCATGCACTTTGACGGCTCTAAAATGTTGGCGGCACTGGGTCAAGCGTTGCCCCGACGTCCCCAACCGGGGACACGGTCCAATATGTCCTTCGATAATGTATACGTACTCCAACAACGCAGCCGAATACGAGGCCCTTCGCACGGCCTCCGGATGGCGCCTCCATGGGCATTAAACGCCTAGAGGTGCGCGATTCAACCTCGCGATATCTCAAATAAACGGAGACTTTGATGCCAAAGATCCGAAAATGGCAGCATACCGCAATGCGGTCCCAAAAATGTCAGCACGGTTCGAAGGGCTCGAATTTCATCATATAGCCCGCGATAACAACCAGGCGACGGACGTATTGGCACGCATCGGCGCAAAATGCGTTGTCGTCTCGCCCAACATCTTCCTGGAACGACTGTTCAAGCCATCCGTACTATGGGAAGGGGAGTCCGGAAATAACAATCCGGACCCAACCGCACTGCCTGACACCGAACACTCTGACACAATCGGAGGCTCTGCCAACGAGATAACACCTCCGCCCATGAAATAATGGCGGTTATCGCCCCGTGGACGAAACCATTCCTAGCCTACCTAACTAGGCAGGAACTCCCCGAAGACCAAAATGAGGCTCGCTGCATAGTACGGCGATCCAAAGCCTATAGAGTCCATGAGGAGAGCTCTATAAGAAAAGCACAACAGTAGTCCTTCAAAGGTGCATCTCCGAAGAGGAAGGGCGAAACCTCCTGGCTGAAATTCATGTCGGACTGGGTGGGCACCACGCCGCAGCCCGGGCCCTTGTAGGCAAGGCCTTCCGTACAGGATTTTATTGGCCGACGGCCCGAGCAGATGCGCAGGATTTAGTCCAACGATGCGTCGGTTGCCGCCTTTTGCTAACCAAAGCCACATGCCACCCACCGCCTCAAAACTATACCCATCACACCGGCCGTTCATGGTCCTGGGGCTTGACATGGTTGGACCCCTTAAGGGAGGGACCCACGAGCAAAAATACCTATTGTTCATGGTGGATAAATTCACCAAATGGATAGAGGCCAAGCCTGTTAAAACGGCCGAATCCGGGCCTGTGATAGACTTCATATCAGGGGTAGTGCACCGTTACAGCGTCCCCCACAGTATCATCACCGATAATGGCACCAACTTCACGGCCGATGAGGTCAAATTATGGTGCAAAAACATGGGCATCAAGCTCGATTACGCCTCAGTCTATCACCTCAAACCAACGGTCAAGTCGAGCGAGAAAATGGTCTAATCATGAGCGGCATTAAACCCAGACTAGTGCTGTCCCTCAAGGAATCTAACACGCACTTGGTTGAGGAGCTCGACTCCGTACTCTGGGGGCTACAGACCACGCCGAATCGTACTACCGGATTCACACCATTTTTTATGGTGTACAACGCAGAGGCAGTCTTGCCCTGCGACATAATGCATGACTCACCTCGCGTGCGCATGTATGAAGAAAGAGAAGCCGAGCTCGATCGGCAGGACAGTTTGGACGCATTGGAGGAGGAGCGCGATGTGGTAAAAGCTCGTTCCACATTTTATCAACAGCAGGCTCAAGATATCGAAGCGAGGAAGCACGGGCCAAAGCTTACAACGCGTTGGCGAACTAGTTCTACGCTCGTCGGACAAGAAAAAGGACAAACTCAAGCCCAATTGGGAAGGTCAAATCATCATCGACCAGGTCCTGAAAGGCGGGGCATACCGTCTGAGAAACGCGACGGATAACCGAATCGAGCACAACCCATGGAACGCAGCCCGTCTACGAAGATTCTACGCCTAAACGCCGGACTCCGAGTTCGTCTCCTTCCTCCGTCCACATTTTCTATTTTTGCTGCCTTTTATTTCTCTCCTTCCTCCTCCTCCTTCTTCTTGAAGCCTTTAGAGGCTCGTTTGCGCTTTGTTCGCACATACTTGACGCGCTGTCCGCGCCCATTATACCTGGGGGCTTCTTTAACAGAAGCTTATTTATACGGGCTTTATGCCCAACACATGTGTCAAACTTCCGCATGTACCTTTTACTCACCATTATATGCATCGATATGACTTAAGTTTTGGCCAAGCTGGGTTGCTCGCTCTCGCGCTTACCCCTACGCTCCCGATTGTTCGGCTAGGTGGTAAAGGGAGCACCTCTGCGATTGTTACTGCCGGGTCACCGGATGTGTACCTCGACCGGTGAAGCCGAAAGCTAAGCGTTCTTAAGGGAATATTCGGTCGGTGAACTGAAAGATGATTTTTAACTATTTATCCATCTGCCCCCGATGATTTTCTCGCTTTCTTAGCAGTTTGGACATGCACTTTAGGGCATGCCTCCTGTGGAAAGGAACCCTTAACGGAACTATTCTCCCTGGAAGATGTTTCTTACTATCCATGTAATATAACATAACTAGTTGGGCACTTGTCCGATACAGCATAATGACCCCTATGCCTTATCTCCATGCATGCCCCGGTTCTTACATAACCGCTGAGGGTATTCGGACACACTCCGGACTATTGGGTCCCGAGGTCGGGCGAAAAGGTCCGCTATGACAAACGATCTACAATCCGCTAGAAGACATTTTTCATGTCATATTCAATTACATAGTCAACTCGACTAATCGTATTCCTCCTCAATGCCATCTAATAGGCTATCTAATTTACAATCTTGTTGGGAATACTTGGCGGCCAATTCTACTTGGCCGTACACTAAGCTTACAGGATCTCCTTCCCATTAGGCCCCACAGTGCGACCTCGGCCATGTGGTTTGGGTCACCTTCGTGTACCGCGTCTTTACCATGGCCCGAGCCTCCTGGCGCCTTTTGACGGCAGGCCGATATCTTCCATAGTCGGAAGCGCCACCGTGCTCCTTGAAGCCGCTCTGCCAGCTCCCCAATGCCTCCGGCAGGAGATAGATGGCCACAAGGCTCGGTGACGCCTTTCATCACCTGCCGAACTTCGTTCGTGCGGTAGCCGATTCAGGAAGAAGATCACCCAAGAACTGGCATCTCCTCCTCAAGACGACCTGTGAGCAAACCTACATACATGTTTATGTTAGTCGATTCCTCTCCGAACTCTTTCAAAGTTCGCTTAAGCACTTAATCGAAAATGCCGTGACGGTTGCCGATTCTTCTTTACGGAGTCACCAACCGGCACGAACATCCTTTAGTTCCTCACCCAGCTTGGGTGTTGGCATCTTGGAGGTTATTTTTCTCCTGCCGCACCCTCGTAAGCACGCTCTCGCCAGCCTTTAGCTGGCCCAGAGCTGTTGCTTGTCCGGATCCATCCCGCGCTTATCTCGCAATGTTAATGTCGATTTATGCACGCTACCGCACTTTGCGTAAACTACTTCTACTTTCAAGGGCATATATTACCGTAGGGAGTCTTCATGGCTTCCCGGTCATGCCAAGGCGGCCTCATGTTGGGCCTTGCACTCTTCAAGCTCCCGGACAAACGGGTATTCTTTCGGTAAGAACCTGCATTCCAAGTGATCCTTAAATCAGTTATCCTAACTATTTTAAGTCTCGGGGCTCTTGGCATATATAATCACAAAATTCCTTACCAGTATGTCTTTCACATACTGCTCCGTGGCTCAAGCTAGGCCATCTTGAGCGGCACGGAGGTGCGCTTCTCCGGAACTAAAGGCGTCCAACGCCTCTTGGGAGAAACATGTGTCACGTAGAATAGTCCGGCGGCGCCTATGATTCATGGCGCTCTCCACCTCCGACTTGGTGGCGGACAGTCTGTCGGCATCCTCCGTTGAAGGAGCATCTGACGCACGCCTCGTGTTTGTACCCCCTTCCGGACTCGGCTTTTGAGCCTGGCTGGCGGAGGTCCGATTGGCAACTTCTCGAACTCAGTCCGCGAGCGCCTTTTTCCCGAAAAACCACGGCGCCAAGCAGCCTCCTAGGAACCTCTCCTTAAAACACGATGGCACATCATACCGCTATGCGGCGACTTCTCGAGTCGCATCAAGACTTCTTTCCGCCTTTGGGCCGAGCCACCCTTGTTGGACGGCCGCGACAGTTCGGCTTCCTGCTCAAGGCACCCCTGCGAAACACCATCAAATACGTGGTGATTAGAAGTAAAGCATGGGTGGGTCACGGTATCCGGACTTCGGTCACGGTTACCTGGGAGGCCGGAAATAATCCGGGGTAGTCGGCCGTAATGGCAACCAAAGCATTGTCGATGCTAATTTGGTGGAACACCCCGTCGATCAGCTCCACCTTTATATCCGGGTCCTCTTCGAGGTCGGATCGAGGGACCGCTCCGGATCCTCGGGTTGTGGGGCGGGCTGTATCTTCTCCACGGCCCGGCGCAGCTTCTCGCAGAGAAACCATGAAATGAGATATTTAACCACGGGAACATGGATCGGACAGGCCACAAAGATGTTTGCTTACCCAACTTCGAGGATTATTCAAGAAAACCCGTTCGATGGATCGACGCGAGAAAATCCTCCTCCTCCCGCTTGTACATCGCGGACAAGGTCTTCACCAGTTCGGTGACCGATCCCGCCATTTGCGGCCATGGCGGGTGGCATCGTCCTCCCGTTGAAGTCCCACATGGGTGGCCCCTATATTGGAGCGGCTGCACTCCCCTCATAATGCAGATTGCCATGACTCCAATCATGGTCAATCCGGCATGAGCCAGTAATCTTATTCGGCTCATCAAGTAAAGGACGTCCCGGTCATTTTCCCTCTGGGGGCTCCGCGGGTGCCAGCTTAGGCGCTTCTTCAGAGGAGCGTTGCTAAACTCCGGAAGGCCGATCCGAACAGGATCCGGCAGCGGGACGTCCTCCATGTAAAACCATTCCGAAGGCGGTCTTGGATGCCTTCTTCGGGTTCCGGATAGATATCCGTCCCGGCGATGCGCCATAGTTCGGCTCCGCCCACTTGATATATTGACCCCTCATGAGAACGGGGTACAAGGCAGAATAATCTCTTCCACAGCGCAAAATGAGCCTCGACACCCAAGAACAGTTCGCAAAGGGCCACGAAGCCCGCGATGTGCAAAATGGAGGCAGGCGTAAGGTGGTGCAACTGGAGGTCAGAGAACTCCAAGAGTCCCCGGAGAAACGGATGAATTGGAAATCCGAGTCCTCTTACTAGATAAGAGATAAAGCATACCCGCTCTCCTTTAGAGGGATAGGGGACACTCTCCGCTTGCTTTCCGCCCTTGTAGGTGGCAAGTCCGCTCGAACCGGAACCATGAAGGCCGGGGAAGAAATCCCTTGGTTTGGAGTGTCACTAGCTCGCTATGCGGGACTGAGCATCTCTCCCAATTTCTGTGCCGAGGGCTGGGAGCGAGAGGAGGAGCCGCATCGATCGGTCCATGATGGAATGGATTTTTGTCGAGCGCCCGATGAAAGCTTCATGAGGGTTGGTGTGACTCAGATCTAGATCCTCGTCCCTTTTATAGGCGGCTCACTTGCGCAACTAGGGGGATAAGTGTAAAATACCCTGGCTTTTCGCATTCATTCAAACACGTGGAAGATGGCCATTATTGGGCGTGGAAGCCAAGGAGCGCAGCATTTATCAGAAGTCGGACACTATTCGACAAGTATATGGAATTTGGAGAAGAACCCGCCTCGCAATGCCGAAGACAATCTACGCGCCGGACTCATCGCCATTGAAGCCTGGTTCGGGGGCTACTGAGGGAGTCCGGGATTAGGGGTGTCCGGATAGCCAGACTATCACCGTTGGCCGGACTCCTGGACTATGAAGATACAAGATTGAAGACTTCGTCCCGTGTCCGGATGGGACTTTCCTTGGCGTGGAAGGCAAGCTTGGCGATACGGATATGTAGATTTCCTACCATTGTAACCGACTGTGTAACCCTAACCATATTCGTGTCTATATAAACCGAAGGGTTTTAGTCCGTAGGGACGAACAACAATCATACCATAGGCTAGCTTCTAGGGTTTAGCCTCTCTGATCTCGTGGTAGATCTACTCTTGTACTACCCATATCATCAATATTAATCAAGCAGGAGTAGGGTATTACCTCCATCGAGAGGGCCCGAACCTGGGTAAAAACACAGTATCCCTTGTCTCCTGTTACCATCCGCCTAGACGCACAGTTAGGGACCCCTACCCGAGATCCGCCGGTTTTGACACCGACAATCTCCCTTTTGCCTGAAAATCAAAGAAGGTGGAAGCAGGGAGAGCGACGTGATAGGTGCGTCGTCTGTCAAAAATTAGTCGATACTGAAGGAACTGATCGTTCCTCTCAACAAAAAGATGACGAACCATAGCCTCATAATCTAAATAAGTAGGAGGTAACTCAATATCATCCTCACGTATGGTTACACCAAGAAAATTAGCTATACGGGTTGCATAAATTCCGCCAAAGAAATCTCCATTAAATCTATTATGATGCAACCTACATGCAACAATGGCTCCCAAATTATAATGTTTATCTCCTAACACAAGACTCCACGAGAATACCGAGGTCGTGGACACACATGTGACATGCTTCATCCTTACCATTTACGCACCTACCTATGAAGAGAGCAAAATAATGTATAGCAGGAAAATGAATGCTCCCTATGGTAGCTTGTGCTATGTCTCTAGATTCCCCCACAGTTATACTAGCAAGAAAATCTCTAAATTTAGATTTGCAAGGTTCATTAGTACTACCCCATTGTGGAAGTTTGCAAGCAGTGGTAAAATCCTCTAAGTCCATAGTGTAAGAATTTTCATAAAGATCAAACAGGACAGTTTGAGAATTGCGTGAAGATGAAAATTCAAACCTCCTCACATAGGAACTAGTGAGATAGTGGTACTGAAGACACTTATCTGCCTCGAAGCTCACAAGATCAGCGTTAGGCAAATATGCGTTAAATTCTTCCTTAATTCCTGCTTGATCCATGAAGTCCTCTGAAGTCCATTCACAAGGCCGCACTGGAGCGTCCCTTGGTGGTTCCTCATCAGCATCACGCATTGCAAGCCTGGGTCCTTGCTTCCTTGAAGGACCACCTTGGTACATTTTCCTAAACATATTTCTTCCTCTGAAAAATTTCTGAAATTTTTAGTAACTTCAAATAAAAGTGAACCAAAATCAACAAAATTGATAGCAACTACTCCCACAAGTGCCTAGAGACTATATCATGCATTAGAACTACTTGGAACCATATAAATTTAACATGCAAGCTCAAGAACATGGTCACCTAGGCAGCACAAATTTGCAATGAATAAAGCACTAGAACAAAAACTAATTGGACCAATGGAGGAGTCACATACCAAGGAACAACCCCCAAAGCAGTTTTCTGAGAGGTGCTTTGAGCAAGGAGATCAAAAATCGCAGCAAAATGAGCTAGAACTCGTGCTTGAGCTGGATGGTGATTTTTTTGGGAGGAAGAAGAAGTGTGTGGGTGCAGGAATAAGTGGAGGGGAGCCACCATGGGCCCACGAGGCAAGGGGCGCGCCCTGGACCCTCGTGGCCAGATGCCAGCTCCCCTGATGTGTTCTTAGTGCCAGATATTCTCAAATATTTCAGAAAAAATCATATTTCAATTTCAGGGCATTTGGAGAACTTTTATTTTCGGGCTATTTTTATATTGCATGGATAATTCAGAAAACTGACAGAAAAAATACTATTTTTACTTTATTTCAACTAAATAATAGAAAGTAAAAGGAGGGTACAGAAAGTTGTGCTTTCTAACTTCATCCATCTCATGTTCATCAAAAGGAATCCACTAACAAGGTTGATCAAGTCTTGTTAACAAACTCATTCCGAATAACATGGAACCGGAGAAATTTTGAATAACACTATGTTAACACAACGGGGATATGCACATCCCCAATAATAAGAATATCATATCTCTTTTTGACAGTAAGAAGAGGAAATTCAAAACCTCCAAAAATAATCGATGGAATATTTCCAATAGAGTTGATACTGTGGACTTGAGGTTGTTTCGTCGGAAAGTGTACCGTATGCTCATTACCATTAACATGAAAAGTGACATTGCCTTTGTTGCAATCAATAGCATCCCCTGCAGTATTCAAAAAAGGCCTTCCAAGAATAATAGACATACTATCGTCCTCGGGAATATCAAGAATAACAAAGTCCGTTAAAATAGTAACATTTGCAACCACAACAGGCACATCCTCACAAATACCGGCATGTATAGCAGTTGATTTATCAGCCATTTGCAAAGATATTTCAGTCGGTGTCAACTTATTCAAATCAAGTCTACGATATAAAGAGAGAGGCATAACACTAACACCGGCTCCAAGATCACATAAAGCAGTTCTAACATAATTTCTTTTAATAGAGCATGGTATAGTTGGTACTCCTGGATCTCCAAGTTTCTTTGGTATTCCACCCTTAAAAGTATAATTAGCAAGCATGGTGGAAATTTCAGCTTCCGGTGTCTTTCTTTTATCAGTAACAATTTGTTTCATGTACTTGGCATAAGGATTCATTTTGAGCATATCGGTCAATCGCATACGCAAAAAGATAGGTCTAATCATTTCAGCAAAGCGCTCAAAATCCTCACCATCCTTTTTCTTGGATGGTTTGGGAGGAAAAGGCATGGGTTTCTGAACCCATGGCTCCCTTTCTTTACCATGCTTCCTAGCAACAAAGTCTCTCTTATCATAACGTTGATTCTTTGATTGTGGGTTATCAAGATCAACATCAGGTTCAATATCTACATCATTATCATTGCTAGGTTGAGCATCAACATGAACATCATCATTAACATTGTCACTAGGTTCGTGTTCATTACTGCAGTTGTGTTTCAAAGATCGTAAATAGAAATATCATTAGGATTCTCAGGTGTGTCTACAACAGGTTCACTAGAAGCATGCAAAGTCCTATCATTTTTCATTTTCTTATTTTTAGAAGGACTAGGTGCATCAATATTATTTCTCTGAGAATCCTGCTCAATTCTCTTAGGATGGCCTTAGGATACAAAGGTTCCTGAGTCATTTTACCAGTTCTAGTAGCCACTCTAACAGCAGAATCATTATTCCTACTATTCAATTCATTGAGCAAATCATTTTGAGCTTTAAGTACTTGTTCTACTTGAGTGGTAACCATAGAAGCGTGTTCACTAATGAGTTTAAGTTCACCTTTAACTCTAGACATATAATCACCCAAGTGTTCAATCATATAAGCATTTTGTTTTAATTGTCTACCAAAATAAGCATTAAAATCTTCTTGCTTAACCATAAAGTTATCAAACTCATCCAAGCATTGGCTAGCAATTTTAGTAGGAGGGATTTCAGCTTTATCATATCTATAGAGAGAATTTACCTTTACTAACTGTGTCGGGTTATCAAGACCATGTATTTCTTCAATAGGAGGTAAATTCTTAACATCTTCCGCTTTAGTACCCTTTTCTTTCATATATTTGTTTGCCTCTTGCATATCTTCAGGACTGAGAAATAGAACACCCCTCTTCTTCGGAGTTGGCTTAGGAATAGGCTCAGGAGTTGGCTCAGGAAGTGTCCAATTATTTTCATTGGTCAACATATTATTCAATAGGATTTCAGCTTCATCCGGTGTTCTTTCCCTGAAAACAGAACCAGGACAACTATCCAGGTGGTCTCTGGAAGCATCGGTTAGTCCATTATAAAAGATATCAAGTATTTCATTTTTCTTGAGAGGATGATCAGGCAAAGCATTAAGTAATTGGAGAAGCCTCCCCCAAGCTTGTGGGAGACTCTCTTCTTCAATTTGCACAAAATTATATATATATCCCTTAAAGCAGCTTGTTTCTTATGAGCAGGGCAATATTTAGCAGAGAAGTAACAAATCATATCCTAGGAACTACGCACACAACCAGGATCAAGAGAATTAAACCATATCTTAGCATCACCATTTAATGAGAACGAAAATATTTTAAGGGTATAAAAGTAGCGATTTCTCTCATCATTAGTGAACAGGGTGGCTATATCATTTAATTTAGTAAGATGTGCCACAATAATTTCAGATTCATAGCCATAATAAGGATCAGACTCAACCAAAGTAATTATATCAGGATCAATAGAGAATTCATAATCCTTATCAGTAACAAAGATAGGTGAAGCATAAGCAGGATCTTATTTCATTCTAGCATTCAGAGTTTTTTGTTTAAGCTTAGCTAATAATTTCTTAAGATCACTTCTATCATTGCAAGCAAGAAAGTCTATAGCAGTTTCTTCATCCATAACATAGCCCTCAGGCACAACAGGCAATTCATATTTATTCGGAGAGCCTTCATCATCACTTTCATCAATATTATCAGTTTCAATAATTTCATTCTTTCTAGCCCTAGCAAGTTGTTCATCAAGAAATTCACCAAGTGGCACAGTAGTATCAAGCATAGAAGTAGTTTCATCATAAGTATCATGCATAGCGTAGTGGCATCATCAATAACATGCGACATATCGTAATTAATAGCGTAAGCGTGTTTAGGTGTCGCAAGCTTACTCAAAATGTAAGGTGAATCAAGTGCAGTGCTAGATGGCGCTTCCTTACCTCCCTCGTAGTTGAGGGATAAATTTTTGTTTTCTCGCCTTTCAAGTTCTTCATAGTGATCAAAGATATAAATCCCAAGTGACTCAAAGAATAGAGCTATGCTCCCAAGAACGGGCGCCGTAAAATAGTCTTGATAACCCACAAGTATAGGGGATCGCAATAGTTTTCGAGGGTAGAGTATTCAACCCAAATTTATTGATTCGACACAAGGGAAGCCAAAGAATATTCTCAAGTATTAGCAGTTGAGTTGTCAATTCAACCACACCTGGATAACTTAGTATCTGCAGTAAAGTATTTAGTAGCAAAGTAGTATGGAAGTAACGGTAACGGTCGTAAAAGTAATATTTTTGGGTTTTGTAGTGATTGTAACAGTAGCAACGGAAAAGTAAATAAGCGGAGAACAATATGTGAAAAGCTCGTAGGCATTGTGTTGGGGAACGTAGCAGAAATTCAAAAAAATTCCTACGTGTCACCAAGATCTATCTATGGAGAAACCAACAACGAGGGGAAGGAGAGTGCATCTACATACCCTTGTAGATCGCTAAGCGGAAGCGTTCAAGAGAACGGGGTTGAAGGAGTCGTATTCGTCGTGATCCAAATCACCGGAGATCCTAGTGCCGAACGGACGGCACCTCCGTGTTCAACACACGTACAGCCCGGTGACGTCTCCCATGCCTTCATCCAGCAAGGAGAGAGGGAGAGGTTGAGGAAGACTCCGTTCAGCAGCAGCACAATGGCGTGGTGGTGATGGAGGAGCGTGGCAATCCTGCAGGGCTTCGCCAAGCACCGCGGGAGAGGAGAAGGGAGAGAGGTAGGGCTGCGCCAGGGAGAGGTCAAACTCATCTGTTGGCAGCCCCAAAACCCTCAAGTATATATAGGGGAGAGGAGGGCTGCGCCCCACCTAGGGTTCCACCCCTAGGGCGGCGGCCAGCCCAAACCCATCTAGGGTGCGGCCAAAGGGGGAGGGGAAACTTGCCCTCAAGTTAGGTGGGTGCGCCTCCCCCAAACCCTAGGCGCCTTGGGCCCTTGTGGGGGGGGGGGGCACCAGCCCACCTGGGGCTGGTCCCCTCCCACACTTGGCCCATGCAGCCCTTCGGGGATGGTGGCCCCACTTGGTGGACCCCGAGACCCTCCCGGTGGTCCCGGTACGTTACCGATAAAACTCGAAACTTTTCCGGTGACCAAAATAGGACTTCCCATATATAGATCTTTACCTCCGGACCATTCCGGAACTCCTCGTGACGTCCGGGATCTCATCCGGGACTCCGAACAACATTCGGTAACCACAAACAAATTTCCTTTATAACCCTAGCGTCATCGAACCTTAAGTGTGTAGACCCTACGGGTTCGGGAACCATGCAGACATGACCGAGACGTTCTCCATTAATAACCAACAGCGGGATCTGGATACCCATATTGGCTCCCACATGTTCCACGATGATCTCATCGGATGAACCACGATGTTAAGGACTCAATCAATCCCGTATACAATTCCCTTTGTCTAGCGGTATTGTAGTTGCCCGAGATTTGATCGTCGGTATGCCGATACCTTGTTCAATCTCGTTATCGGCAAGTCTCTTTACTCGTTCTGTAACACATCATCCCGTGATCAACCCCTTGGTCACATTGTGCACATTATGATGATGTCCTACCGAGTGGGCCCAGAGATACCTCTCCGTCACACTGAGTGACAAATCCCAGTCTCGATTCGTGCCAACCCAACAGACACTTTCGGAGATACCCGTAGTGCACCTTTATAGCCACCCGCCATTGCCAGGACGTTTGGTACACCCAAAGCATTCCTACGGTATCCGGGAGTTGCACAATCTCATGGTCTAAGGAAATGATACTTAACATTAGAAAAGCTTTAGCATACGAACTATACGATCTTTGTGCTAGGTTTAGGATTGGGTCTTGTCCATCACATCATTCTCCTAATGATGTGATCCCGTTATCAACGACATCCAATGTCCATGGTCAGGAAACCGTAACCATCTATTGATCAACGAGCTAGTCAACTAGAGGCTTACTAGGGACATGGTGTTGTCTATGTACCCACACATGTATCCGAAGTTTCCTATCAATACAATTATAGCATGGATAATAAACGATTATCATGAACAAGGAAATATAATAACAATAACTAATTTATTATTGCCTCTAGGGCATATTTCCAACAGTCTCCCACTTGCACTAGAGTCAATAATCTAGTTCACATCGCCATGTGATCAACACTCGCAGGTCACATTGCCATGTGATCAACATACAAAGAGTTTACTAGTGTCACTAAACTAGTTCACATCATCATGTGATTAAGACTCAATGAGTTTTGGGGTTTGATCATGTTTTGCTTGTGAGAGAGGTTTTAGTCAATGGGTCTGCAACATTCAGATCTGTATGCACTTCGCAAATCTCTAGGTCATATTGTAAATGTTGCTTCCACGCTCCACTTGAAGCTATTCCAAATGGTTGATCCACTATACGTATCCGGTTTGCTACTCAGAGTCATTCGGATAGGTGTTAAAGCTTGCATCGACGTAACCCTTTACGCCGAACTCTTTATCACCTCCATAATCGAGAAACATGTCCTTATTTACTCCAAGGACAATTTTGACCGCTGTCCAATGATCCATTCCTGGATCACTCTTGTACCCCCTTGCCAGACTCATGGCAAGGCACACTTCCAGTGCGGTACACAGCATAGCATACTACAGAGCCTATGTCTGAAGCATAGGGGACGACCTTCGTCCTTTCTCTCTCTTCTGCCGTGGTCGAGCTTTAACTCTTAACTTCATACCTTACAACTTAGGCAAGAGCTCCTTCTTTGATTGATCCATCTTGAACACCTTCAAGATCATGTCAAGGTATGTGCTCATTTGAAAGTACCATTAAGCGTTTTGATCTATCCTTATAGATCTTGATGCTCAATGTTCAAGCAGCTTAATCCAGGTTTTCTATTGAAAACACTTTTAAAATAACCCTATATGCTTTCAAGAAATTCTACATCATTTCGATCAACAATATGTCAACAACATATACTCATCGAGAAATTCTACGGTTCTCCACTCACTTCTTTGGAAATACAAGTTTCTCATAAACTTTGTATAAACCCAAAATCTTTGATCATCTCATCAAAGCGTACATTCCAATTCGAGATGCTTACTCCAGTCCTTAGAAGGATTGCTGGAGCTTTGCATACTTGTTAGCGTCTTTCAGGATTGTCAAAACCTTCTGGTTGTATCACATACAACCTTTCCTCAAGAAAATTGTCGAGGAAACAATGTTTTGACATCCTATCTGCAAGATTTCATAAATAATGCAGTAATTGCTAATCCAATTCCAACAGACTCTTAGCATCGCTATGAGTGAGAAAGCCTCACCGTAGTCAACTCCTTGAATCTTGTCAGAAAACATCTTAACAACAAGTCGAGCTTTCTTAATGGTGATACTTACCATCATTGTTTGTCTTCCTTTTAAAATCCATCTGTACCCAATAGCCTTACGACCATCAAGTAGTTCTTCCAAAGTCTACACTTTGTTTTCATACATGGATCCTCTCTCGGATTTTATGGCCTCGAGCCATTTGTCGGAATCCGGGCCCACCATCGCTTCTCCATAGCTCATAGGTTCATTGTTGTCTAGCAACATGACCTTCAAGACATGATTACTGTACCACTCAAGTAGTACGCATCCTTGTAACCCCACGAGGTTCGGTAGTGACTTGATCCAAGTTTCATGCTCACCATCATCAACTTCCACTTCAATTGATGTAGGTGCCACAGAACAACTTCATGTGCCCCGCTACATATCGTTGAAGTGATGGTTCAATAACTTCATCAAGTCTCCACCATCCTCCCACTCAATTCTTTCGAGAGAAACTTTTTCTCGAGAAAGGACCCATTTCTAGAAACAATCACTTTTGCTTCCGGGTCTGAAACAGGAGGTATACCCAACTGTTTTTGGGTGTCCTATGAAGATGCATTTATCCGCTTTGGGTTCGAGCTTATCAACCTGAAACTTTTTCACATAAGCGTCGCAGCCCCAAGCTTTCAAGAAACGACAACTTAGGTTTCTCCAAACCATAGTTCATACGGTGTCATCTCAACGGAATTATGTGGTGCCCTATTTAAAGTGAGTGCGGTTGTCTCTAATGCCTAACCCATGAACGATAGTGGTAATTCGATAAGAGACATCATGGTACGCACCATATCCAATGGGGTGCAACTATGATGTTCAGACACACTATCACACTATGGTGTTCCAGGCGGTATTAATTGTGAAACAATTTCCACAATGTCTTAATTATGCCAAAACTCAGAACTCAGATATTCATCTCTATGATCATATCATAGACATTTTATCCTCTTGTCACGAAGATCTTCAACTTCACTCTGAAATTACTTGAACCATTCAATAATTCAGACTTGTGTTTCATCAAGTAAATATACTCAAGTATCTACTCAAATCATCCGTGAAGTAAGAACATAACGATATCCATCACGTGCCTCGGCACTCATTGGACTGCACACATCAAAATGTATTACTTCCAACAATTTGCCTTCTAGTTCCATTTTACTGAAAACGAGGCTTTCAGCCATCTTGCCCATGTGGTATGATTTGCATGTCTCAAGTGATTCAAAATCAAGTGAGTCCAAACGGTCCATTTGCATGGAGTTTCTTCATGCATATACACCAATAGACATGGTTTGCATGTCTCAAACTTTTCAAAACGAGTGAGTCCAAAGATCCATCAACATGGAGCTTCTTCATGCTTTATACCAATATGACTTACATGGCGATTGCCACAAGTAAGTGGTACTATCATCACTATCTTATATCTTTTGGCATGAAAATGTGTATCACTACGATCGAGATTCAATAAACCATTCTTTTAGGTGCAAGACCATTGAAGGTTTTATTCAAATAAATAGAGTAACCATTATTCTCCTTAAATGAATAATCGTATTGCGATAGACATAATCCAATCATGTCTATGCTCAACGCAAACACCAAATAACAATTATTTAGGTTTAACACCAATCTCTATGGTAGAGGGAGCAGGCGATGCTTGATCACATCAACCTTTGGAAACACTTCCAACACACATCGTCATCTCACCTTTAGCTAGTCTCCGTTTATTCCGTAGCTCTTTTATTTCGAGTAACTAACACTTAGCAACCGAACCGGTATCTAATACCCTGGTGCTACTAGGAGTACTAGTAAAGTACACTTTAACATAATGTATATCCAATATACTTCTATCAACCTTGCCAGCCTTCTCATCTACCAAGTATCTAGGGTAGTTCTGCTTGATGTCCGCTCCTTATTGCGTAAGCACTTAGTCTCGGGTTTGGGTTTAACCTTGGGTTTCTTCACTAGAGCAAAGAATCGATTTGCCATTTCATGAAGTATCCCTTCTTGCCCTTGCCCTTCTTTGGAACAATTGGTTTCATTAACCATCAACAATTGATGCTCCTTCTTGACTTCTACTTTCGCGGTGTCAAACATCGCGAATATTTCAAGGATCATCTATCCCTGATATGTTATAGTTCATCACGAAGCTCTAGCAGCTTGGTGGCAATGACTTTGGAGAAACATCACTATCTCATCAGGAAGATCAACTCCCATTCGATTCAAGTGATTGTTGCACTCAGACAATCTGAGCACAAGCTCAATGATTGAGCTTTTCTCCCTTAGTTTGCAGGCTAAGAAAATCGTCGGAGGTCTTATACCTCTTGACGTAGGCACGAGCCTGAAATCCCAATCTCAGCCCTCGAAACATCTCATATGTTCCACGACGTTTCGAAAAACGTCTACGTTGCCTCAACTCTAAACCGTTTAACTGAACTATCACGTAGTTATCAAAACGTGTATGTCCGATTTTCGCAACATCCACAGACGACGTTTGGGGTTCGACACCGAGCGGTGCATTAAGGACATAAGCTTTCTTACATCCGCATAATCGCCATCGCCAACTTTCAACTATATTTTCTTTAGGAACATATCTAAACAAAGTGGAACTAAAGCGCGAGCTTTACATAATTTGCAAAGGGCTTTTGACTATGTTCGTGATAATTAAGTTCATCTAATGAACTCCCACTCGAATAGACATCCCTCTAGTCATCTAAGTGATTACATGATCCGAGTCAACTAGGCCGTGTCCGATCATCACGTGAGACAGACTAGTCATCATTGGTGAACATCTTCATGTTGATCGTATCCTCCATACGACTCATGCTCGACCTTTCAGTCTCTTGTGTTACGAGGCCATGTCTGTACATGCTAGGCTCGTCAAGTTAACCTAAGTGTTTCACGTGTGTAAATCTGGCTTACACCCGTTGTATGTGAACGTAAGAATCTATCACACCCGATCATCACGTGGTGCTTTGAAACGATTTAACTTTCGCAACGGTGCACGCTTAGGGGAACACTTTCTTGAAATTTTAATGAGGGATCATCTTATTTACTACCATCGTTCTTAAGCAAATAAGATGTATAAACATGATAAACATCACATGCAATCAAATAGTGACATGATATGGCCAATATCATTTTTCTCCTTTTGATCTCCATCTTCGGGGCTCCATGATCATCATCGTCACCGACATGACACCATGATCTCCATCATCGTGTCTCCATGAAATTGTCTCGCCAACTTATTACTTCTACTACTATGGCTACCGGTTAGCAATAAAGTAAAGTAATTACATGGCGTTGTTCAATGACACGCAGGTCATACAATAAATTAAGACAACTCCTATGGCTCCTGCCGGTTGTCATACTCATCGACATGCAAGTCGTGATTCCTATTACAAGAACATGATCAATCTCATACATCACATATCATTCATCACATTCTTCTTGGCCATATCACATCACAAAGCATACCCTGCAAAAACAAGTTAGACGTCCTCTAATTGTTGTTTGCATGTTTTACGTGGCTGCTATGGGTTTCTAGCAAGAACGTTTCTTACCTGCGCAAAACCACAAGGTGATATGCCAATTGCTATTTACCCTTCATAAGGACCCTTTTCATCAAATCTGTTCCACCTAAAGTGGGAGAGACAGGCACCCGCTAGCCACCTTATGCACCAAGTGCATGTCAGTCGGTGGAACCTGTCTCACGTAAGTGTACGTGTAAGGTCGGTCTGGTCCGCTTCATCCCACAATACCGTCGAAACAAGATTGGACTAGTAACGGTAAGCATATTGAACAAAATCAACGCCCACAACAACTTGTGTTCTACTCGTGCATAGAATCTACGCAATAGACCTAGCTCATGATGCCATCGTTGGGGGAACGAGCGAGAAATTCAAAAAATTTCCTACGTGTTACCAAGATCTATCTATGGAGAAACTAGCAACGAGGGGAAGGAGAGTGCATCTACATGCCCTTGTAGATCGCTAAGCGGAAGCGTTCAAGAGAACGGGTTGAAGGATTCGTACTCGTCGTGATCCAAATCACCGGAGATCCTAGTGCCGAACGGACGGCACCTCTGCGTTCAACACACGTACAGCCCGGTGACGTCTCCCATGCCTTGATCCAGCAAGGAGAAAGGGAGAGGTTGAGGAAGACTCCGTTCAGCAGTAGCACAACGGCGTGGTGGTGATGGAGGAGCGTTGCAATCCTGCAGGGCTTCGCCAAGCACCGCGGGAGAGGAGAAAGGAGAGAGGTAGGGCTGCGCCAGGGAGAGGTCAAACTCATCTGTTGGCAGCCCCAAAACCCTCAAGTATATATAGGGGGAGAGGGAGGGCTGCGCCCCCACCTAGGGTTCCACCCCTAGGGGCGGCGGCCAGCCCAAACCCATCTAGGGTGCGGCCAAAGGAGGGGGAGAGGAGAAACTTGCCCCCCCCCCAAGTTAGGTGGGTGCGCCCCCTCCCCCAAACCCTAGGCGCCTTGGGCCCTTGTGGGGGGGGGCGCACCAGCCCACTTGGGGCTGGTCCCCTCCCAGACTTGGCCCATGCAGCCCTTCGGGGATGGTGGCCCCACTTGGTGGACCCCGGGACCCTCCCGGTGGTCCCGGTACGTTACCGATAAAACCCGAAACTTTTCCGGTGACCAAAATAGGACTTCCCATATATAAATCCTTACCTCGGACCATTCCGGAACTCCTCGTGACGTCTGGGATCTCATCCGGACTCGAACAACATTCGGTAACCACATACAAACTTCCTTTATAACCCTAGCGGCATCGAACCTTAAGTGTGTAGACCCTACGGGTTCGGGAACCATGCAGACATGACCGAGACGTTCTCCGGTCAATAACCAACAGCGGGATTTGGATACCCATGTTGGCTCCCACATGTTCCACGATGATCTCATCGGATGAACCACGATTTCAAGGACTCAATCAACCCCGTATACAATTCCCTTTGTCTAGCGGTATTGTACTTGCCCGAGATTCGATCGTCGGTATGCCGATACCTTGTTCAATCTCGTTATCGACAAGTCTCTTTACTCGTTCCGTAACACATCATCCCGTGATCAACCCCTTGGTCACATTGTGCACATTATGATGATGTACTACCGAAAGGGCCCAGAGATACCTCTCCGTCACACACGGAGTGACAAATCCCAGTCTCGATTCGTGCCAACCCAACAAACACTTTCGGAGATACCCGTAGTGCACCTTTATAGCCACCCAGTTACGTTGTGACGTTTGGTACACCCAAAGCATTCCTATAGTATCGGGGAGTTGCACAATCTCATGGTCTAAGGAAATGATACTTAACATTAGAAAAGCTTTAGCATACGAACTATACGATCTTTGTGCTAGGCTTAGGATTGGGTCTTGTCCATCACATCATTCTCCTAATGATGTGATCCCGTTATCAACGACATCCAATGTCCATGGTCAGGAAACCGTAACCATCTATTGATCAACGAGCTAGTCAACTAGTGGCTTACTAGGGACATGATGTTGTCTATGTACCCACACATGTATCTGAGTTTCCTATCAATACAATTATAGCATGGATAATAAACGATTATCATGAACAAGGAAATATAATAATAATAACTAATTTATTATTTCCTCTAGGGCATATTTCCAACACATTGGATCGGTGATGGAGAATTATGCCGGATGCGGTTCATCATGTAACAATCATAACATAGGGTGACACAGAACTAGCTCCAATTCATCAATGTAATGTAGGCATGTATTCTGAATATAGTCATACGTGCTTATGGAAAAGAACTTGCATGACATCTTTTGTCCTACCCTCCCATGGCAGCGAGGTCCTAATGGAAACTAAGGGATATTAAGGCCTCCTTTTAATAGAGTAATCGGACCAAAGCATTAACACATAGTGAATACATGAACTCCTCAAACTATGGTCATCACCGAGTGGTCCCGATTATTGTCACTTCGGGGTTGCCGGATCATAACACATAGTAGGTGACTATAGACTTGCAAGATAGGATCAAGAACACACATATATTCATGAAAACATAATAGGTTCAGATCTGAAATGATGGCACTCGGGCCAAAGTGACAAGCATTAAGCATAGCAAAGTCATAGCAACATCAATCTCAAAACATAGTGGATACTAGGGATCAAACCCTAACAAAACTAACTCGATTACATGATAAATCTCATCCAACCCATCACCGTCCAGCAAGCCTCACGATGGAATTACTCACGCATCGGCGGTGAGCATCATGAAATTAGTGATGGAGGATGGTTGATGATGATGACGGCGACGGATTCCCTCTCCTGAGCCCGAACGGACTCCAGATCAGCCCTCCCGAGAGAGTTTAGGGCTTGGCGTCGGCTCTGTATCGTAAAACGCAATGAATCTTTCTCTCTGATTTTTTCTCCCCGAACACGAATATATGGAGTTGGAGTTGAGGTCGGTGAGCTCCAGGGGGCCCACGGGGCAGGGGGTGCGCCTAGGGGGGCAGGCGCGCCCCCCACCCTCGTGGCAAGGGTGTGGGCTCCCTGGCCTTGATTCTTTCGCCAGTATTTTTTATTATTTCCAAGAATAATCTCCGTGGAGTTTCAGGTCATTCCGAGAACTTTTGTTTCTGCACATAAATAACACCATGGAAATTCTGCTGAAAACATCGTCGGTCCAGGTTAGTTCCATTCAAATCATGCAAGTTAGAGTCCAAAACAAGCGCAAAAGTGTTTGGAAAAGTAGATACGACGGAGACGTATCATGCCATCTCTAATTTTCAAAATAAACTTCTCTTTTGTGTGTTCGCTTCGCTCGCGGAACGGTGGCGGGTGGCTAATATTTTCCATTATGAATGTGTTACTCTCACGATGAGTGTTTATTCACTTGTCATTGCACGAGAGTAAGGCAAAGGTTTTAGGGATGCCCAGTCCGGAAATGAAAAAATGAATTTACTTTATGTTGTCAAATAATAAATTCCTTGGGAAGTGTTGGTATGGAAGGCAACCGTGGATACGGCTAGCCATGGAAAGTGAAAGAATGGTGGAAAAAGGAATAAACTTTATTTTCTGTTTGGGAACCGCCTATGGCATATTGATACGTCTCCGTCGTATCTATAATTTTTTATTGTTCCATGCCAATATTCTTCAACTTTCATATACTTTTGGCAACTTTTTATACTATTTTTGGGACTAACATATTGATCCAAAGGCTCAAAGTGCAGCCTCGTCTGTTGCATGTTTTTTGTTTCGTAAAAACCCAATATCAAACGGAGTCCAAACGGGATAAAAACAGATGGAGAATTATTTTGGAATATTTGTGATTTTTGGGAGGAAGAATCAACGCGAGACGATGTCCGAGGTGGCCATGAGATAGGGGCCCACCACCACTCCAGGGGGGCGCGTCCCCCACTCTCGTGGGCCACCCGTAAGGCGGTTGATGCTCTTCTTTTGCCGCAAGAAAGCTAATTTTACGAGAAAAATCCGGGCGAAGGTTTCAGGCCAATCGGAGTTACGGATCTCCATATATACACGAAACGGTGAATCAGAGCCAGGAGAGAACGCAGAAACAGAGAGATAGATCCAATCTCGGAGGGGCTCTCGCCCCTCCCAAGCCATGGGAGCCAAGGACCAGAGGGGAAACCCTTCTCCCATCTAGGTAGGAGGTCAAGGAAGAAGAAGAAGCAGGGGGGCTATCTCCCCCTTGCTTCCGGTGGCGCCGGAGCGCTGCCGGGGGCCATCATCATCACTGTGATCTTCACCAACACCACCGCTATCTTCACCAACATATCCATCACCTTCCCCCTTCTATATTCAGCGGTCCACTCTCCCGCAACCCGCTGTACCCTCTACTTGAACATGCTGCTTTATGCTTCATATTATTTTCCAATGATGTGTTGCCATCCTATGATGTCTGAGTAGATTTTCATTGTCCTATCGGTGATTGATGAATTGCTATGATTGGTTTGAGTTGCATATTTTATTATTGGTGCTGTCCTATTGTGCCCTCCGTGTCGCGCAAGCGTGAGGGATTCCCGCTGTAGGGTTTGCAATATGTTTATGATTTGCTTATGGTGGGTTGCGTGAGTGACTGAAACACAAACCCGAGTAAGTAGGTTGTTTGCATATGGGATAAAAGGGACTTGATGCTTTAATGCTATGGTTGGGTTTTACCTTAATGAATCTTTAGTATTTGCGGATGCTTGCTAGAGTTCCAATCATAAGTGCATAGAATTCCAAGTAAGGGATGATATGTTAGCTTATGCCTCTCCCTCAAATAGAATTGCAATAGTGATTACCGGTCTAGTAACATAGTCAATTGCTTAGGGGCAATTTCACAACTCCTTCCACCACTTTTCCACACTCGCTATATTTACTTTAGTTGTGTCTTTATCTAAGCAGCCCCTAGTTTATGTTTACGCTCTCTTTATTTTCTTGCAAACCTATCCTATCACACCTACAAAGTACTTCTAGTTTCATACTTGTTCTAGGTAAAGCGAGCGTCAGCGTGCGTAGAGTTGTATCGGTGGTCGATAGAACTTGAGGGAATATTTATTCAAACTTTAGCTCCTCGTTGGGTTCGACACTCTTACTTATCGAAAACTGTTGCGATCCCCTATACTTGTGGGTTATCACATATCTAGCATGGAAAGTGTTAGGAACTCTAAGTCGTTTTCGTTGATGAGATGGATACACCTCCCAAAATGTCTTTATCTCTAATTTTTTCGCTTTGAACTCTGCCACCTCTACAAATCCCTACTTCCCTCTGCGACGGGCCTTTCTTTTACTTTATGCCATTTTTATTTTTGAATTTGAGTCTCCATCTTCTCTTACAAAAGCACCAGCTAAGAGGCAATATGATCGTACTGAAGTATTGGGTGTAACTAATATGCGAGTGTGTTTCATGAATGGATCAATGTTTGAGCATGATGGGCTAGGGATAACTTATTTTAGCATTGACATTTTGAAAGACATGGTTGCTTGTTGATATGCTTGAGTATCTAAATTATTATGTCAAAACTAGACTATTGCTTTGAATCGCATAAAAGTCCAAATGTCCATGCTATAAAGAAAAGAATATGATATGACATGATAAACAGTACTCCACATCAAAAATTCTGTTTTTATCACTTACCTACTCGAGGACGAGCAGGACTTAAGCTTGGGGATGCTGATACGTCGCCAACGTGTCTATAATTTTTGATTGTTCCATGCTGTTTTATTATCAATCTTGGACGTTTTAGAATCATTTTATAGTCATTTTATATCATTTTTTGGTACTAACCTATTGACATAGTGCCAAATGCCAGTTGCTGTTTTCTGCATGTTTTTTCCATCGCAGGAAATCAATATCAGACGGAGTCCAAATGCAACGAAACTTTACGGAGATTTTTTATGGACCAGAAGGAAGATATTGGGCCCTGGTTGCACCTAGGGGGAGTCCCGAGGAGGGGACGACCCACCAGGGCGGGCTAGGAGGCCCAGGCGCGCCCTGGTGGGTTTTCCCCACCTCGGGTGCCCCTCGGACCACCTCTTTGCTCTATAAATACCCCAAAAATCCCAGAACCCTAGGAGAGTCGACGAAATATTCATCCAGCTGCCGCAGAGTCCAGAACCACCAGATCCAATCTAGACACCATCTCGGATGGGGTTCACCACCTCCATTGGTGCCTCTCCGATGATGCGTGAGTAGTTCTTTGTAGACCTTCGGGTCTGTAGTTAGTAGCTAGATGGCTTCCTCTCTCTCGCTGAATTATCAATACAATGGTCACTTGGAGATCCATATGATGTAACTCTTTTTGCGATGTGTTTGTTGGGATCTGATGAACTTTGAGTTTATGATCAGTTATATCTTTTTATACTCATGAAAGCTATTTGAGTTTCTTTGATCTCTTATATGCATGATCTCTTATAGCCTTGTATTTCTTCTCCGATATTTGGGTTTTGTTTGGCCAACTTGATCTATTTGTCTTGCAATGGGAAGAGGTGCATGGTAGTGGGTTCGATCTTACGGTGCTTGATCCCAGTGACAGAAAGGGAAACGACACGTATGTATTGTTGCTACTAAGGATTTTAAAAAACCAAGGATTTAAAAATCCACGAACTTTGTAAAATTATTGAACCCTTACTAGGATAGCCTATAACGGGCACTTAAAACACTTACTAGGCTTTTGGGGAGTAATGCACACCCTACCACAGAAATACACGTGCCAAAAAAGGATAGTAAACATAAACAAGAAGCAACAACAACCTAGGTTCCACTGGTGGGGAACCCTTATCTTGGCAATGAATCATACGAATATAAAGTTGGACGAGACATAGTTATTTCTCATCTAGATAAGAATTAGCAAATATGTTATTTTTAAAACAACAATTACCCTGGATTAGTAATAAGTAGCTAGAGCATGTATAAAATCTAAAATGTATCAAGAGCCATCTAACAATTTGACAGCCAAGCTAAACACTTACATATTGTTTTTTTCTTGAGGGGTACTTACATAATCATGTCATGGGGAAGACCAGAGGTACCACTACCATGAAAATTATGGGCTTAGATAAAAAAAATACATGGGCCAACATGTTATTCTTGACAATAATGTACGTACACTTGTAAAACATCAACTCCTAGAAAAAATTGTATTATTTTCGTGAATATGCAGGATTTGTATAATTCCATTGATAGAGGGTTAGAAATAGTACTAAGTGATCATCATCCGCGTACACAACTTAGGCGAAGTTGATGGCGTTATTGAGCAGAAGATAAAGGGATGCTCAGACCAAAACAAGAAAGAACTCCATTACAGGGATTATCATGTTTAGCCCTTTAGCACTAGCTTTTGCCCAAGATCACATATCTTGTCGGAAGGTGACTTGGTGAGAACTAGCTATGTGTGGGACGACTGAACAACATCAAAGATACAAGAGTTCCGGTGTGTTCCAGACTGACCAGGCTATTGGTGTGATGAGACAACCAAGGCTTTGCGAAGGCATGCAAGGGGAGGGAGACGCGCGAGAGAGAAAGAGACGAAAAAGGAGGAGGAAGGGAAATGAGGTGGGGCTTTGGCTTGATCCGGCGGCGGCGTGGAAGAACTGTGGCAGAGGAGTTCCGACAAGGTGGGAGCTCGGGACCAACTCCATGCTCAGGCGGCTGCGAGAGCGCCTGGGAGGTTGGCTAGGAGTGCTGCACCCTTGGATCTCAGATCCACCAACGGTGGATAGCTGGCGGTGGGGTTTGGATGGCTGCCAAGTGGCAAGGAGTGACGTGGAATATGAGGGGGAGGTGGCGACTGAGGGTTTGGGATGGAGAGGATTAGGGGTTTTGTCCCAAAATGGCAGGGGTGTGCCTGCCATATATAGCAGGGTCTATGTGGGGGGTTTGGGCTGGAATTTAGATGGGCTTTTGGGCATTGAGATGAGAGGGAAAGATAGAGGCTTGATAGCAAGTTCATTTAGTAAATCCATCTATTTAAACCGACTAATATCGCCTGGCTATTTAACAGTTCAGGTATCAAACAGATTCCGTTTCCGATGAAATTTGGAACATAGCCTCACTAGACAATTTTGAGACCGCACAAATCAACTCGACTATAATGAAGACCGTCCGGCATATATTCATAGAATGTCACAACGAGGTCGTGCACAATGGTTTAGGGGCGACCCGATACTATGGAAGAGAGAATGGGTTTATTTATTCACCATTTAAGAAAATGGCAAAAATAAAATTTCCAACACAATTGTTTAATTAGTAAAAAGAATAATTTGGGGAAAAGTTCCGGGACGTAACACAAATAAAAGAGATGGCCTTCCCCACAAACAATTTATTGCTAACAAAAGCAGCTGCCACAAGATCCCCTAGAACAGATCCAGGACATTGGGAGTCTAGAGGTCTACTTACAGATTTTTGTGCAATCAAGGATTCAGCTTTAGCTCAGGTTTTTCACATCTCAAGACTCCATAGCATGGAGGCACATGATTTAGGCCAGCTAGCGCTCCTCCTGAAGGAAATATGCCCTAGAGGCAATAATAAAGTTATTATTTATTTCCTCATCTCATGATAAATGTTTATTATTCATGCTAGAATTGTATTAACCAGAAACATAATAGATGTGTGAATACATAGACAAACATAGTGTCACTAGTATGCCTCTACTTGACTAGCTCGTTAATCGAAGATGGTTAAGTTTCCTAGCCATGGACATGAGTTGTCATTTGATTAACGGGATCACATTATTAGGAGAATAATGTGATTGACTTGACCCATTCCGTTAGCTTAGCACTTGATCATTTAGTATGTTGTTGCTATTGCTTTCTTCATGACTTATACATGTTCCTATGACTATGAGATTATGCAACTCCCGTTTACCGGAGGAACACTTTGTGTGCTACCAAACGTCACAACGTAACTGGGTGATTATAAAGGTGCTCTACAGGTGTCTCCGAAGGTACTTGTTAGGTTGGCGTATTTCGAGATTAGGATTTGTCACTCCGATTGTCAGAGAGGTATCTCTGGGCCCACTAGGTAATATACATCACTATAAGCCTTGCAAGCATTGTAACTAATGAGTTAGTTGCGAGATGATGTATTACGGAACGAGTAAAGAGACTTGCCGGTAACGAGATTGAACTAGGTATTGAGATACCGACGATCGAATCTCGGGCAAGTAACATACCGATGGCAAAGGGAACAACGTATGTTGTTATGCGGTTTGACCGATAAACATCTTCGTAGAATATGTAGGAGCCAATATGAGCATCCAGGTTCCGCTATTGGTTATTGACCGGAGACGTGTCTCGGTCATGTCTACATAGTTCTCGAACCCGTAGGGTCCGCACGCTTAAAGTTAGATGACGATCGGTATTATGAGTTTCGTGTTTTAATGTACCGAAGGTAGTTCGGAGTCCCGGATATGATCACGGACACGACGAGGAGTCTCAAAATGGTCGAGACATAAAGATCGATATATTGGATGACTATGTTCGGACACCGGAATGGTTTCGGGGAGTTACAGACACATACTGGAGTACCGGGGGGTTACCGGAACCCCCCGTGGAGACTAATGGGCCTATTGGGCCCTAGTGGAGAAGAGGAGGGGCGGCCAAGGGCAGCCGCGTGCCCCCTTCCCCCCCCAGTCCGAATTGGACAAGGAGTGGGGGCGGCGCCCCCCTTTCCTTTTCCCCCTCTCTCTCTCTCTCTCTTTCCCTCTCCTCTCCTACTCCCACTTGCAAAGGGGGTGGGAGTAGGACTCCTCATGGGGCGCGCCTAGGGTGGTCGGCCCCCTCCCCCTCCTCCACTCCTTTATATACAGTGAGGAGGGCACCCCTTGGAGAGACAACAATTGATCTCTTGATCTCTTATCCGTGTGCGGTGCCCCCCTCCACCATATACCACCTCGGTCATATTGTAGCGGTGCTTAGGCGAAGCCCTGCGTCGGTAGCATCATCATCACCGTCACCACGCCGTCGTGCTGACGGAACTCTCCCTCAAAGCTCGGCTGGATCGGAGTTCGAGGGACGTCATCGAGCTGAACGTGTGCTGAACTCGGAGGTGCGGTACGTTCGGTACTCGGATCAGTCGGATCGTGAAGATGTACGACTACATCAACCGCATTGTGCTAATGCTTTCGCTTTCGGTCTACGAGGGTACGTGGACACACTCTCCCCTCTCGTTGCTATGCATCACCATGATCCTGTGTGTGCGTAGGATGTTTTTTGAAATTACTACGTTCCCCAACAGTGGCATCCGAGCCTGGTTTTATGCGTAGATGTTTATGCACGAGTAGAACACAAGTGAGTTGTGGGCGATATAAGTCATACTGCTTACCAGCATGTCATACTTTGGTTCGGCGGCATTGTTGGATGAAGCGGCCCGAATCGACATTACACGTACGCTTACGCGAGACTGGTTCTACCGACGTGCTTTGCACACAGGTGGCTGGCGGGTGTCAATTTCTCCAACTTTAGTTGAACCGAGTGTGGCTACGCCCGGTCCTTGAGAAGGTTAAAACAACACTAACTTGACGAACTATCGTTGTGGTTTTGATGCGTAGGTAAGAACGGTTCTTGCTCAGCCCGTAGCAGCCACATAAAACTTGCAACAACAAAGTAGAGGACGTCTAACTTTTTTTTGCAGGGCATGTTGTGATGTGATATGGTCAAGGCATGATGCTATATTTTATTGTATGAGATGATCATGTTTTGTAACCGAATTATCGGCAATTGGCAGGAGCCATATGGTTGTTGCTTTATTGTATGCAATGCAATCGCCCTGTAATGCTTTGCTTTATCACTAAGCGGTAGCGATAGTCGTAGAAGCAATAGTTGGCGAGACGACAACGATGCTACGATGGAGATCAAGGTGTCGCGCCGGTGACGATGGTGATCATGATGGTGCTTCGGAGATGGAGATCACAAGCACAAGATGATGATGGCCATATCATATCACTTATATTGATTGCATGTGATGTTTATCTTTTATGCATTTTATTTTCCTTAGATCCACGGTAGCATTATAAGATGACCTCTCACTAAATTTCAAGGTATAAGTGTTCTCCATGAGTGTGCACCATTGCCAAAGTTCGTCGTGCCGAGACACCACGTGATGATCGGGTGTGATAAGCTCTACGTTCATCTACAACGGGTGCAAGCCAGTTTTGCACACGCAGAATACTCGGGTTAAACTTGACGAGCCTAGCATATGTAGATATGGCCTCGGAACACTGGAGACCGAAAGGTCGAGCGTGAATCATATTGAAGGTATGATCAACATAGTGATGTTCACCATTGAAAACTACTCCATCTCACGTGATGATCGGACATGGTTTAGTTGATTTGGATCACGTGATCATTTAGATGACTAGAGGGATGTCTATCTAAGTGGGAGTTCTTAAGTAATATGATTAATTGAACTTTAATTTATCATGAACTTAGTCCTGGTAGTATTAGCATATCTATGTTGTAGATCAATAGCTCGCGATGTTGCTCCCCGTTTACTTTGATATGTTCCTAGAGAAAAATAAGTTGAAAGATGTTAGTAGCAAAGATGCGGACTAGCTCCGTGATCTGAGGATTATCCTCATTGCTGCACGTAGTATTATGTCCTTGATGCACCGCTAGGTGATAGAACTATTGCGGGGAGCGTATGCGCACGTTTTGAACGTTTTGACAAAAGCTCGGTATGATAACTACTTAATAGTTAGTGCAGCATGCTTTACGGCTTAGAACCGGGACTTCAAAAAATGTTTTGAACGCCACAGAGCATATAAGATGTTCCAAGAGTTGAAATTGGTATTTCATACTCATGCCCGTGTCCAGAGGTATGAGACCTCTGACATTACTTTGCCTACAACATGGAGGAGAATAGCTCAACCAGTAAGCATGTGCTCAGATTTTCTGAGTACTATAATCACTTGAATCAAGTGGGAGTTAATCTTCCAGATAAGATAGTGATTGACAGAGTTCTCTAGTCACTATCACCAAGTTGCTAGAACTTCGTGATGAACTATAATATGCAAGGGATAACGGAAACGATTCCCAAGCTCTTCGTGATGCTGAAATCAACGAAGGTAGAAATCAAGAAAAGCATCAAGTGTTGATGGTTAACAAGACCACTAGTTTCAAGTAAAGGGCAAAGGGAAGAAGGGGAACTTCAAGAAGAACGGCAAGCAAGTTGTTGCTCAAGTGAAGAAGCCCAAGTCTGGACCTAAGCCTGAGACTACGTGCTTCTACAAAGAAAGGGACCGATCATTGAAGCGGAACTACCCCAAGTAATTGGCGGATAAGAAGGATGGCAAAGTAAACATAGGTATATTTGATATACATGTTATTGATGTGTACTTTACTAGTGTTTATAGCAACCCCTCGGTATTTGATACTTGTTCAGTTGCTAAAAGTAGTAACTCGAAACGGGAGTTGCAGAATGAACAGAAACTAGTTAAGGGTGAAGTGACGATGTGTGTTGGAAGCAGTTCCAAGATTGATATGATCATCATCGCACACTCCCTATACTTTCGGGATTAGTGTTGAACCTAAATAAATGTTATTTGGTGTTTGCATTGAGCATGAATATGATTTGATCATGTTTATTGCAATGCGGTTATTCATTTAAATTAGAGAATATTTGTTGTTCTGTTTACATGAATAAAACCTTCTATGGTCATACGCCCAATGAAAATGGTTTGTTGGATCTCGATTGTAGTGATACACATATTCATAATATTGAAGCCAAAAGATGCAAAGTTAATAATGATAGTGCAACTTATTTGTGGCACTGCCGTTTAGGTCATATTAGTGTAAAGCGCATGAAGAAACTCCATGCTGATGGGCTTTTGGAATCACTTGATTATGAATCACTTGATGCTTGCGAACCATGCCTCATGGGCAAGATGACTAAGACTCCGTTCTCCAGAACAATGGAGCAAGCAACTGACTTATTGGAAATAATACATACAGATGTATGCGATCCGATGAGTGTTGAGGCTCGCGGCGGGTATCGTTATTTTTTGACCTTCATAGATGATTTGAGTAGATATGGGTACATCTACTTGATGAAACATAAGTATGAAACATTTGAAAAGTTAGAAGAATTTCAGAGTGAAGTGGAAAATCATCGTGACAAGAAAATAAAGTTTCTACGATCTTATTGCGGAGATGAATATTTGAGTTACGAGTTTGGTTTTCAATTGAAACAATGTGGAATAGTTTCACAAATTCGTGCCACCTGGAACACCACAACATAATGGTGTGTCTGAACGTCATAACCGTACTTTATTGGATATAGGGCAATCTATGATGTTTCTTACCGATTTACCACTATCGTTTTGGGGTTATGCACTAGAGACAACTGCATTCACGTTAAATAGGGCACCATCTAAATCCGTTGAGACGACACCGTATGAACTATGGTTTGGCAAGAAACCAGAGCTGTCGTTTCTTAAAAGTTTGGGGTTGCGATGCTTATGTGAAAAAGTTTCATACTGATAAGCTCAAACCCAAATCGGAGAAATGTGTCTTCATAGAATACCCAAAGGAGAAAGTTGGGTACACCTTCTATCACAGATCCGAAGGCAAGACATTCATTGCTAAGAATGGATCCTTTCTAGAGAAGGATTTTCTCTCGAAAGAAGTGAGTGGGAGGAAAGTAGAACTTGATGAGGTAATTGTACCTGCTCCCTTATTGGAAAGTAGTTCATCACAGAAATCTGTTCCTGTCACTCCTACACCAATTAGTGAGGAAGCTAATGATGATGATCATGTAACATCAGATCAAGTTACTACCAAACCTCGTAGGTAAACCAGAGTGAGATCCGCACCAGAGTGGTATGGTAATCCTGTTCTGGAGGTCATGTTACTTGACCATGATGAACCTACGAACTATGAGGAAGCAATGACGAGCCCAGATTCCGCAAAATGGCTTGAGGCCATGAAATCTGAGATGGGATCCATGTATGAGAACAAAGTGTGGACTTTGGTTGACTTGCCCGATGATCGGCAAGCCATAGAAAATAAATGGATCTTCAAGAGTAAGACAGACGCTGATAGTAGTGTTACTATCTACAAAGCTAGACTTTTCGAAAAAGGTTTTGACAAAAGTTCAAAAGTATTGACTACGATGAGACTTTCTCACCCGTAGCGATGCTTAAGTCTGTCCGAACCATGTTAGCAATTGCTACATTTTATGATTATGAAATTTGGCAAATGGATGTCAAAACTGCATTCCTGAATGGATTTCTGGAAGAAGAGTTGTATATGATGCAACCACAAGGTTTTGTCGATCCAAAGGGAGCTAACAAAGTGTGCAAGCTCCAGCGATCCATTTATGGACTGGTGCAAGCCTCTCGCAGTTGGAACAAACGTTTTGATAGTGTGATCAAAGCATATGGTTTTATCTGAGACTTTTGGAGAAGCTCATATTTACAAGAAAGTGAGTGGGAGCTCAGAAGCATTTACGATATTATATGTGGATGACATATTGCTGATTGGAAATGATATAGAATTTCTGGATAGCATAAAAGGATACTTGAATAAAAGTTTTTCAATGAAAGACCTCGGTGAAGCTGCTTATATATTAGGCATCAAGATCTATAGAGATATATCAAGACGCTTGATAGGACTTTCACAAAGCACATACCTTGACAAAGTTTTGAAGAAGTTCAAAATGGATCAAGCAAAGAAAGGGTTCTTGCATGTGTTACAAGGTGTGCAGTTGAGTCAGGCTCAATGCCCGACCACTGCAGAAGATAGAGAGAAAATGAAAGATGTTCCCTATGCTTCAGCCATAGGCTCTATCATGTATGCAATGTTGTGTACCAGACCTGATGTGTGTCTTGCTATTAGCCTAGCAGGAAGGTACCAAAGTAATCCAGGAGTGGATCACTGGACGGCGGTCAAGAACATCCTGAAATACCTAAAAAGGACTAAGGATATGTTTCTAGTTTATGGAGGTGACAAAGAGCTAGTCGTAAATGGTTACGTCGATGCAAGCTTTGACACTGATCCGGACGATTCTAAATCGCAAACTGGATATGTGTTTACATTGAACGGTGGAGCTGTCAGTTAGTGCAGTTCTAAACAAAGCGTCATGGCAGGATCTACGTGTGAAGCGGAGTACATAGCTGCTTGAGCGACAAATGAAGGAGTCTGGATGAAGGAGTTCATATCCGATCTAGGTGTCATACCTAGTGCATCGGGTCCAATGAGAATATTTTGTGACAATACTAGTGCAATTGCCTTGGCAAAGGAATCCAGATTTCGCAAGAGGACCAAGCACATCAAGAGACGCTTCAATTCCATCCGAGACCAAGTCCAGGTGGGAGACATAGAGATTTGCAAAATACATACGGATCTGAATGTGGCAGACCCGTTGACTAAATTTCTCTCACAAGCAAAACATGATCACACCTTAGTACTCTTTGGGAGAATAATGTGATTGACTTGACCCATTCCGTTAGCTTAGCACTTGATCGTTTTGTATGTTGCTATTGCTTTCTACATGACTTATACATGTTCCTATGACTATGAGATTATGCAACTCCGTTAACGGAGGAACACTTTGTCTGCTACCAAAGCGTCCACAACGAATCGGGTGATTATAAAGGTGCTCTACAGGTGTCTCCGAAGGTACTTGTTGGGTTGGCGTATTTTGAGATTATGATTTGTCACTCCGATTATCGGAGAGGTATCTCTGGGCCCACTCGGTAATACATATCACTATAAGCCTTGCAAGCATTGTAACTAATGAGTTAGTTGCGAGATGATGTATTACGGAACGAGTAAAGAGACTTGCCGGTAACGAGATTGAACTAGGTATTGAGATACCGACGATCGAATCTCGGGCAAGTAACATACCGATGACAAAGGGAACAACATATGTTGTTATGTGGTTTGACCGATAAAGATCTTCGTATAATATGTAGGAGCCAATATGAGCATCCAGGTTCCGCTATTGGTTATTGAACGGAGACGTGTTTCGGTCATGTCTACATAGTTCTCGAACCCGTAGGGTCCGCATGCTTAAAGTTAGATGACGATCGATATTATGAGTTATGTGTTTTGATGTAGCGAAGGTAGTTTGGACTCCCGGATATGATCACAGACATGACGAGGAGTCTCTAAATGGTCGAGGCATAAAGATCGATATATTGGACGACTATGTTCGGACACCGGAATGGTTTCGGGGAGTTTCGGACACATACCGGAGTACCGGGGGGTTACCGGAACCCCCCGGGGAGACTAATGGGCCTATTGGGCCCTAGTGGAGAAGAGGAGGGGCGGCCAAGGGCAGCCGCCTCTTCCCCCCTGCATCAATTGGACAAGGAGGGGGCGGCGCCCTTTCCTTTCCCCTCTCTCTCCTTCCCTCTCCTCTCCTACTCCCACTTGGAAAGGGGGAGTCCTACTCCCGGTGGGAGTAGGACTCCTCATGGGGCGCGCATAGGGTGGCCGCCTCCCTCCCCTCCTCCACTCCTTTATATACGGGGAGGAGGGCACCCCTTGGAGAGACAACAATTGATCTCTTGATCTCTTAGCCGTGTGCGGTACCCCCCTCCACCATATACCACCTCGATCATATTGTAGAGGTGCTTAGGCAAAGCCCTGCGTCAGTAGCATCATCATCACCGTCACCATGCCGTCGTGCTGACGGAACTCTCCCTCAGAGCTCGGCTGGATCGGAGTTCAAGGGACGTCATCGAGCTGAACGTGTGCTGAACTCGGAGGTGCCGTACGTTCGGTACTCGGATCGGTCGGATCATGAAGACGTACGACTACATCAACCGCGTTGTGCTAACGCTTACGCTTTCGGTCTACGAGGGTACGTGGACACACTCTCCCCTCTCGTTGCTATGCATCACCATGTGTGTGTGCGTAGGAAATTTTTTGAAATTACTATGTTTCCGAACACCTCCAGGGAACAGTTCAGCCACTTGAAGTCTCTTACAACAATGCAGATCATGTTAAGGACAATTGCCCTATCAAGCTGTTGTGCCTAGACATGCAATTACAGGGAATTGTAACTCTAAACACAAAAGGCGGGGAAAAGGTGGATCCATTGCTTTCCGGTTTAGCTACACATCAGTCAGCTGATTCGAATTTGGCGCCAGTCGATTTTTGAATGAAGGAAGGAGAAGGGAGGACCTCGCTGGAGAGAAGGAAGGAGCTCGCCGTTATCTCCCCAGTACCTATCTTAGGGTTCAGGGTGGTGGTGGACGGTGGTGTGGGGGGGGGGGGTGAGGCGGTGGTGCACTTCGCCGGAGAAAAAACCTAAACGCCGGCGAGCCTAGAGGGATGGCCGGGACGGCGGCTAGACTGACGGTGGGGGCGGTTCCGGGGAGAGCGGGGTGGCGAGGCTGTGTGGGAGTGCCGCCGGCCGTGGGTGGTGGTCACAGGCAGTTTGGTCGGCCCGGGCGGCGGTTTGAAAAAGAATGAGAAGATATTTTTTTTGAACCGGGCATAACCCCTTTCCATTACTGCGACATAACGGAAATACAAATCAAGTCCACAGAATGAGACGGGAGAGGGGAGAGCGGGTTCAAGCATCGCCGGAAACCTACTGTGAGCACTCGCCATCGAGATAACCCACTGTAGGGCAAAAACCCAGCGACACCACGTCAAATAGAGTTTCAGAAGCTCACAAGCGAGCATCAAAATGACCGTCCCGCACAGGGGAGAAACTTCAGGAATGAAACATAAAACCAATGCAAAAAGACGACCACCGGAAGCATGCATCTTCTAGTGATGAAGCATCACCATTCCCTCCAGCAGTTCTTCAGCGAGCTTCTCAATCCTCAGTCGCAGCGCAGATGCGCATCAGCCTCGATGCACTGTTCTTCAGCATATCCACACCAGTTCGCAGGTCCACCGCATCCTCTTGCTTCAACAGTCCTGCCCAGTAACCAAGAAAGGCACACATAGAAAAGCAGCATTCAAAAGGTGTTTGCAAACGTTTAGATTCGAACGTAACACCATTACGACATGTCCAAATAGCCCAGCACAAGGCAGCAATGCCAACTGTGTAAAAGACTTCCCCATTGGGACAGTAAGCATAACACCAGGAGTAAGCCTGCCATAAACTGTTCGGACATAGATCAGTGCCGAGCATGCAGGCAACACTTCTCCATGTCACCCTAGCTATAGGACAGGTAAAGAAGAGATCTTTGAGACGTCTCATTCTCTCCATGTAATGAACACTTGAGTTTCCTTTCCACCCTCTTTTTCATCACCTCCCGAGTAAGGATAGCATCCTCGAATAGCTGCCACATAAAGATCTTAATCTTTAATGGAATGCCGACTTTCCAAATCCACCCAAAATTGCATCCTGTGATGTTTCTTTCCAAGAAAGAATAAACCGATTTAGTTGTAAAGACTTTTTGGGACCCAGCCCCATTTAACGTAACTGATTCATCGATGCACACCGCTCTAGCAGCGGCAGCCACCTGCTGCCATTGCTCTTTGAGCTCATTTCTTAATCTCCTCCGAAAGAACGTTATAGGATCTGCCTCCCGGCATTTTTCCACAGTGCATTCAGGGAAGTTGCAAATTGAGAATAGCTGAGGGAACTGGTCCTTAAATGGTTTCTGATCACCAATGGGATCGACCCACACCCTCGTTATATTCCCAGATCGAATAATGTTTCTTCTACCAACCATATACATGTTTTTCACCTTCATAATGGCTTTCCAGCAAGGCGAATCATTCACCTTTGTTTTGACAGAAGCTACTGTGTCTCTACCAAGATATTTAGCTTTAATAATCTCCTGCCAAAGACCAGTTTGGTTCTCCAACTTCCACCACCACTTAGTCAGAAGGCTTAGGTTTTGCTTATGTAAGTCTTCACACCCAAACCACCTTTCTCCTTCGATCTACAGATACGAGTCCATCGCACTAGATAGTAGCGTTTTCTCTTTTTAGACACTTGCCAAAAAAATATTCTACGGTGTTTGTCCAACCTGTCAATAATGGTCTTCAACAGGAGGAACATAGACATGTAATAGTAGGCGATACTGGATATATTGGCATTCAGCAGCGTCAGTCTACCCCCCGAGGATGCATTACATCCTAATCCAGAATCACATCTACTAATATATTTGGCTTCTAAAAAGTCCCAATCCACCCCTCGAATGGATGAATAACTGACTGGCACCCCCAAATATTTCATCGGAAAGTGGCCAATCTGACAGCTGAAAATATCAGCATAAGTTTGCAGGATATTATCATCCCCTCCAACACAGAGAATCTCACTCTTCTGGAAGTTTACAAACCTGACATGAGTTCGAACATATAAAGAAGGAGCTTCAGATTCACAGCTTTACCAGGGTCGTGCTCAATACAAAGGATTGTATCATCTGCATATTGCAGAATTGCTACCCCATTCTCGACCAGGTCCGCGGCTTACCCAACAAAGAGATTATTTTTTTGTGCTTGCAGCACCATTTTACATAAGCACTCAGCCGCAATATTAAACAGGAACGGGGAAACAGGATCTCCCTGTCTGACCCCTTTATGGCTTTGGAAGTATGGACCCATTGTATTGTTTAGCTTGACACAAACTGTGCCATTATGTAGGATCTTTCTCATCCACTCACACCAAGTCTTCCCAAAGCCTCTGTCCTCGAGACACTTCAAAAGGAAGTCCCAGTTAACCTTGTCATATGCTTTCTCAAAATCGAGCTTAATGACAACACCACATTTTTCTTAACATAGGTATGATGAAGAACCTCATGCAAAGATAGAACCCCATCCATAATGTTCCTGCCTTTGATAAAGGCATTTTGATGTTTGCTAAACAAAACATCAGCGAAAAGGGCCACTCTATTGTCTAGAACTTTTGTAATCAGTTTATAAGGGCATCTCAACAGACAAATTGGCCTAAATTGTTGAATCTTATCTGCTCCAGAAATCTTAGGGAGAAGGGTAATGATACCATAGTTCAACCTATAAACATCCAGCCTCCCCTCATGAAAAGCATGAAACAGACTCATGATGTCATTCTTTACTATCTCCCAGCAGTGTTGGTAAAATTCGGCCGGAATGCTATCCGAACCAGGAGCCCTATTACTATTCATAGAAAACAGAGCTTTTTTCACTTCCTCTTCAGAGAAAGGTCTAGTTAGCATCATATTATCATCCTCACTAATCCTCTCTCCTTCATCCCAAACCTCAGGGTCCATTTGGAATAAATTTCCAGGAGCATGCCCAAATAACTCTTTGTAAAATTCAGTTGCATGTTTAAGAAGGTACTCAGTTCCTTCAATGACCTGATCACCAACCTTTAGAGAGTGAATGGTGTTTTTCCTCTTATTGCCACTAGCAATCTTTTGATAGTAAGTTGTGTTACTATCTCCTTTAAGCAACCATCTCTCCTTAGATTGTTGCAGTAGGTATAATTCCTCATTAACAAGGATTTCATTGAGCTCCACCAACAGACTTTGCTTTTTACACATCAACTCAGGGTTGAGATTGTCATTTTCTTCCAACTCCTCAATCCTCTCCAGTTCTTCCTTGATATTATTCTTCCTAATTCTCTCATTCCCAAACTTATTAGACCCCCATCCTTTAAAGAATTTTTTCAGCCTCTTCAACTTGATGTTCAAGACATCAATAGGGTCAGTTGCCTCGACATTCTTAGTCCAGATCTTATCAACCAAAGGAAGGAACTCCTCAGACTTGAGCCAGCTCAGCTTGAACCTGAACTCTCTTGTGTGTGGGACTCGTACAACATTATTGTCCGAGGACACCAAGAGAGCATTATGGTCTGAGATATCTCTAACCAACTTTCTAACATTAACAAGAGGGAACATATTCTCCCAATCATTACTCATCAACACGCGATCTAACTTTTCTAGGGTCGGGTGCGCTTGATTGTTAGTCCATGTGTACATACCCCCATGCATGTGGATCTCGCTCAAGCACATAGAGTTAATCACTGAATTGAACATGTCAGTATAAGTGGAATGGTGCCAGTTCTGGTTTTTCTCTCCACAGTGTCTGAGAATATTGAAATCCCCTCCTATAAGGAAAGGGGTTTGAATGTGACTACAGAAATCTGCTAGCTCCACTAAAAAATCATTTTTGTCACATTCATGGGCAGCACCATACACTGTACACAGTGTCCAAACTTTCTGGATTTTGACATCAAAGAAACAGACTTGAAGAATGAATCTCCCTTTTCTCCAAGAAATAATTTCAAACCTCTCCTTTTTCATTCCACAAAGGATGCCTCCTGATTTCCCAATGGCTGGGACCCAATCCCATTCAAACATACTATGAGGATCTATCTTTCTGAAGTAGCTATCCAAATATATTTTTCTTATGGGTCTCTTGCAGGCAAACAAAGTCAAGGGAATGATCTCTGATCATATGGGATAGGCAGGAACTCATCCCTTTTTTTCCTGCCCCCCTACAATTCCAAAAAATACCTATAATTTAATATGACTTTTCCTCCCCCCCCTCTGGTGGCCCTGTGATGATGGACAGGACTGCCAGTTTTGGCCTTATCTTTTCCTATAGCAGGTTTTTGGCTCCTGGTCACAGGTCTAGATATATCTATCTTAACTTTGGGACTTTTCTTTTTCCTGGATTTCACAATAATAAAATTGGTCTCAAGATCATCCCCCTCTTCTCCCCATTCAGTACTAATAGGGGTTTGATCACCCTTCCCATTAGTGATGTACATCACACACCCCCCTTCCTGATTATCAGAGGAGGGAGCTTGTACATCATTATTATTCCCCCTCACTTTCTCTAATTCTCTAAGAATATCCACACTAGAGAAATTAGAATCAAGAATAATCACTCCTATATTAGATGCCCTAAGCATAAGGTCATGATTTGTAAGCACATCAAAAGAATTGTGGCATGAGGAAGTACCTTCAAGGTTTCTCTTCTTAGATAAAACCACAGCCTTATCCTGTATTTTGCCAGCCATGTTCTGCAAGTTCCTCATGCTGAATCTAATCACATCTTTAGATATAAGTGGAGGAGTAGGTATCACCTCCCCCATATCATCAGGTGAGGCAGGATACTGTACCATATACTCCACTTTTTCCTGCATCTTGTCTTCCAGATCACCCTCAATCTCTTCCACCTGGACACATGAGTTGTCCTTCTTTGCATGAGGTGCTTTTTTACTGGGGATATCAACAACAGGATTAGATGAAACAACAGTGCATACCTGGATCTCATCAGCAGATGTCCTGTTGTTATCAACAACCAGGAGTGCCTGAGATCTCAGTTCCCCCTCCTTGTTACAAGCCTCAATAGCAATCGTCTCAATAAGTAGAGTGTTATCCTCCTCTGACTCATCTGATTCCTCCTGTTCTCTCTCAACAGAGTCTGTAGGAGCAGATTTTCCAGGCAAGTTACATTTGCTGGACTCCCAACCTCTCTCCTTTTCCGAAGTATTGGGGGTAGCTCTACTTGGAGTTTGTTTCCCCATAGGCATGTTCTTTTTGGCAGAATCCACTTGAGATGTGCCAGTCTGTCTTTCAGGGTCACGAATCAAGACCTTTTCTATCTCATAAAAGAAATCAAAAAAGTGCGTTCCAAGCACAGCTTCTGCCACCTCAGGAAGTTCATCAACATTGCGACATCCAAGCCGGACCTGTACAGTACAGTGCCATTTAGTCCCAATGTAATCAGAAAAAGCATCTTCTAACTCCTTAACAGTAGCACTTCCTTCAATCACAGTAATGACCACACTCGTAGCTCTCTCTTTGAGCTGTTTAGTTGTGCACGAATTAGGAATGTAAAAGAACCCCTGCCCTTTGGCTTGGAAAGCACACATGGGTGCTACACATTCCCAAGGTAAAAAAGCAGTGCAAACAGAAGCTAAGTGACCCATCTTACTGCACCTCTCACAGAATGCTTGCAGACAACTAGCAGGAGCATGAGTAGAAGCTTTGCAGATCACGCAAGGTTCAAAAGCATTGGTTGGGATCACACAGGCGAAGAACCCGCCGATCGTTGGTGGCGGCTTGATTCTTCCTGAAGTTAAATGCGCCTCGAGATCCAGTGGGGTTAGGGTTTTCTCCACCCATACCCCCGGATCCGCCCGCTTGGCTCGATTCGGCGTCGTCCAGCCCGGTGTCGTCGTCCGTCACGACGCTGCTTGCTTGTTGGTGGAGTGGTCGTCGCCGTCCGCCTCCCTGGACCAGGAGAAGCGGCCTCTCCCGCGCCCACGGTCAAAGCGACCCGCGCCGCGCCCCATCCGTCCAGATCCGAAGCCCTCGCGCCGGTTCCCGCGGAAGCCGCGGCCGCCGTGTTCCTCCATTGGCGGAGCCCTTGGGGAGGACGCTACCACCTCCGCGAACGATCTCAGATCACCTCCAATCTTCCCCTCCCACCACTGGAAGGAGGACAGGATTTTCGATCTAGGGTTTCGTGGCGCCACCCAGAGATGAGAAAGAGCGGCGTCTAGGTCAAGAATGGGGCGAGCCGCACGAGATCGGGCTTTTGTACCCCTCGCACCGCCGTCCCCCCGCCATGGATCCTCTGATCTTCGTCCACGTGTCTTGCATCCGCGGAGGGCGGCGGCACCACGCTCGGGTGCGGACCCAAGATGCTTGGGGCCCAGGAGCTCCGACCCGCGACGCGTCGACCCGGCGCGTACGCTCCGTCCCCACCGGAACGAGCCGTGCCCCCGTGTACCGCCGAGTCGGTCGCCGGAATTCGGTCGTGGATCCTCGCGAAGTGGCATGGGAACGACACGATCTGCCCGATATCGATACATTCGCCCTCCCGGAGATATCGCGCATCCACCGTGATCCCCCTCTGGTCAATCAGCACGAGCCGGAGGGCCTCTCGTCGGAGATGGATCTCCCCGTCGGCGAAGTTGACGGTGCGAGCCACGGCGAAGTCCGGTGCGAAGGAGACGTGCCAGCGTACGTCGCACGCCATTGTCTCTCAAAGCATCATTCTGATGTGTAGAAAGGATACTTCTTTTCCCCCAATGTCAGAAGAGATGGAGGTAGAAGAAAGGCTAGACTTCGTTGGAGGTGGATCGGACGTTCGAAACTGATCGACTCACCCAATTCCAAAAAGTCAGTCGAATGATGTGTCCCCTAGCCCATTGCTTTCAGCAATCGCTGGGCTGCGAATCAACCTGTGGTTGAGTTGGTTAGGTGGACAGTGGTATCCCCAACCCACCAGGGTTCAAATCCTGGTGCTCGCATTATTTCTGGATTTATTTCAGTATTTCCGGCGATGCGCTTTCAGTGGGAGGAGCCGTTCGGTCGACGACGAAGCGACTGATGACTTCAGTAAATCTCAAGATGATATCTTGCGGCTCGATCTCTGGAGGTGCTCATAGGGGTAGGGTGTGCGTGTGTGCGTTTACATGGATGAGTGTATGCGCGTGTATATGAGCGCTTGTGTATGTACTGATGCTAAAAAAAAGCAATCGCTGGGCTGAAAAACCACCACACGACACAAGTGGACGCGCGCAAGAAACAGGAGCCGCTTCCTTGCGTGCACGACCGCACCGCAGCCAGCACCGCAGCCGTACCGAGGAAGAATCTCTATCCAGGCCGGTTCCGTGAGCACCCGGTTTACGGTTCCGGCCCCGACTCTCCCTCTCTCGGCCCGCTTCCTTCACGCAACATTTCTCTCTCGCCCGGTCGCCCCATCCGCTGTTCCACCAGTTACTACTACTGACAGACGCAGCCAGCGCGGGTTCCACAATCCGATCCCCCTCACAGCCGCATTTTTTTAGTGGCAGCGGAATTTAACTCGCCTCTCCCGCCGCCGCCCGCCGCGCAGCCCAATGGACCTCCCCGTGGTGGATCTCGCGCCCTTTCTGCAGGCCGCCGCCGGCGACGCGGCGCCGGCCGAGGCGGAGGAGGCGCTGCGCGCGCTCTGCGCCACGGTGAGCGCCAGCCTGCGGGACACGGGGGCGCTGCTGGTCAAGGACCCCCGCTGCACCGCCGCCGACAACGACCGCTTCCTCGACGTCGTCGAGCGCTACTTCGCCCGATCCGACGACTCCAAGCGCCTCCAGGAGCGCCCCCACCTCCACTACCAGGTACTACCAAATGATTCCGTTTGATTGGGCCGTAGCCTCCTCGTCCCCCCGCTTCCCCGGCGAATTATGGTGCCCGATTAGGTGGGGACGGGGACTAGGGTTCGGGTAAAATTATTAAGTTGGACATTCTAGGATCAGTAAGTACTAAGTAGTACTTGTTGCCGGTTCAAGTTCTCTGATATGATCCGCTGCATTATAAAATCGCCTTGAAAATTCAGGCACTTAAATTGATATATCCAAAAGTTACGCTGAATGTGTGGTGCTTTAAGGCTTAAGTTAACCCCGTTTGCGATGATGGATTCTGATCCTGTTTGTATGGTAAGGTCGGCGTGACGCCAGAAGGCGTGGAGGTACCTCGCAGCCTTGTCGACAAGGAGATGCAAGACAGGATCAAGAGTATGCCAGAAGAGTTCCAGCCAGCCACCCCTAAGGGTCCAGACCCAAAATGGCGCTACATGTGGAGAGTGGGTCCTCGCCCGTCAAATACCCGCTTTAAGGTTGCCATTTGATCATTTCTACATCATCGATCCCTTCACTGTGATGTGGGAGTCTGAATGATTTCCATGCTTCACGCCTAGCCATTATTCGCGCGTCGTATGCTGAATTGTGAGTAATTTTTGTGTAGGAGCTGAACGCAGAACCTGTTATTCCTGATGGATTACCGGAGTGGAAAGAGACAATGGATTCCTGGGGTGCAAAAATGATTTCTGCAATTGAGGTACATACCCAGTTATGCACACTTTTTCCAATTGATGTTTTCTGCAGTTTATACACCACAATTCTTTTTATATTATACAATATTTAGAAGTTGATAGCACACACTTCTTGTGTAGGTTGTTGCTGAGATGGCAGCAATTGGATTTGGCTTGTCAAAGGATGCATTCACCTCTTTGATGAAGGAGGTAATGTTGTAATTCTGGCGCTCAGCTGTTCTGTTATAATTCTTAAATTTGTCAGGAATGTGTAGAATTTCAATGCCTTTGTGGATTCAAAGGCATGGAGAGATCTTTTGATTTTTCAGTCGTGCAATCCAACATTTTGAGTACTAGAAGTATTATCCATGTTCCCTTAAAAGAAGTATTATTCATGTTGAAGTTCTTTGATCATCCTATTGACACTGCTCAATTATTCTCGTGTTTCAATAGGGACCGCACCTCCTAGCACCAACTGGAAGTAATCTGCTGCGTCATGGTTCTGAGGGCACTGTGTTTGCTGGGTTCCATTATGATCTTAATTTCTTGACCATTCATGGCCGTAGTAGATTTCAGGCCTGAACATTTGGTTAAGAAATGGTAAAAAGATGGAGGTGAAGGTCCCTGTTGGCTGCCTTCTCATTCAGTCAGGGAAACAGGTTAGTTCTGCCATTTTCACTTGTTCTGCACTCCTAGTTTGATGAAATGATACTTATGCATATTGTCTTTAATATTTTGTTCTTATATACAAGTACTGTTTTTTCTGAAATAGTTGATCTTGTCATCTTGAAATCAAACTTTAGTTTCATATATGAATCTTTCCTGAAATATTACACACTTGCATGTAAGGATCTACAAATACTTGTATGGAAATGTTAGGCAAATGAGAGCTGGGCAGTATTTCCGGGGTGCTGGGTGTGGCAGTGAAGCATGTGCACACGCTAAAACTAAAAGGATACACCTCACTATTTTTATGTGCTCCTTTTCTGTACAGTTGGAATGGCTTACTGGTGGCGAATGTTTGGCTGGAATGCATGAGGTAGTGGTGACCAAGAGAACATTAGAGGCAATAGAACTAGCTAAAGAGCAGAACCGAAGCTTGTGGAGGATCTCATCAACGGTAAGTACTCTCAGTTCCCACCATAGTGTGCTAACCTCGTCACAATTTCCAGAATCCTATGTGCTCTGCCGAGCTATTGACTAACCGATTTTTATGTATGTCCAAACAGCTATTCTCGCACATTGCTTCCGATGCGACACTCAAGCCATTGGGCCACTTTGCTGAAGCACCCAATGCTCATAGTTATCCACCTATCTGTGCCGGGGAGTATGTGGAACAAGAGCTCTCGGCGATCAATCTGAAAGGGAAGGTTGCACTCTAGGCGTGCAGAGACCGCCGATTAATCTGACGGCTCATTGATCTGCTTCCTATGGTCAGAACGCAAATCGCGATTGTCCAAGCTGATACTTGTATCTTCATTCAACTTTGTTCATATACCGAGGTTGCGCCGGTGTATTTGCGACGCAACCATATCATATGGCCATGCTAAGTATATGTCCATTGGATCCTCCTGTTAAGTTATAGTGGTGTACTGAACTGATAGCACCTGTGAAAACTAAATAATCGTACTGTTATCCCCGAACTGATGTGTGATGAAGATATCGGGAATGGCTACAGTTTAGTCGACTGAGTTTTTGAGTTAGGGTCAGTTGATTCGTGAACCGTTGGATTACAATCGTGTGGCAGCTAGATCTTCCTCAGCTCCCGACCGCCAAACGTGTCGCCGGCGGTTTGGCCCGGCCACCGCCACCCGCGGTCGGCGGCGCTCCAGCGACCGCCTCGCCGCCCCGCCCTCCCCAGAACCACCCCCACCGCCGGTCTAGCCGCCGCCCTGGCCATCCCTCTAGCCCCGCCCGTGACTGGATTTTTCTCCGGCGAATCCCCACGCCATCGCCCCAGCACTGCGCCCCACCACCGTCGGCAGCCACCGCCCCCATCTTGAACCCTAAGATAGATACTGGGGTAGCCTTTCTGGCGAGCCCCCCTCCCCGCTGCGGCTGGTTCTTCCTCCCCTCCGGCAAGCCCCCCGTCTCCCCGTAAAAATCAACTGACCCAAAGTCGGATCAGTCAACTGATGTGTAGCTAAATCGGAAGATATCAGCGTTGCTGTCTACGAAAATCATCCTTGCAATCCGTTTTGCAACCGATAAATCTGTTCTGAGCTGAAACATCAAACGCACAGCACTAGTAACACTATTTTAGGGTCAAAATTATAGTCCACTCCACTCTGCGCAGTAAGCTGTGACACTGCAAAGCGTTGTTTCTTCTCACCACAAACCGGCTAATCGAGACGTGCATATGTACAGTACAGCGGCCACGCACGTAGTCAAGGCGTTCCATCAGACCCAGTTGTTGGGCAGCGAGAAGTTGTGGAACCTGAAGGAGGCGTCCCCGGCGGTGTCCCTCCCTGGACCATCCTGGGCTCGCCGTCCGCCTGCGGCGGCTGGTCGACCCACGAGAAGGAGTTCTGCCGCAGCAGCTCAGCGAACGCCGGGGACGGCTGCGGCGTCGGGCACGGCGCCCCCTGCGGCCGGTTCGGCGCGTCGGTGCCGAAGTCCCACATGAGGACGTGGAGCAGGATGGGGCGCAGGGCGTGCCGGTGCAGGGACAGCTTCTGGCTGAGCGACACGGTGTCGAAGCACCGGATGGCGCCGGAGGTGGACACCATCCACGGCAGCACCTTGCGGCACGACACCCTGGAGATGACCAGCAGCTTGGACGCGCGCTTCGCCTCCCGGTAGAGGTCCCGCAGCCCCGACCGCGTCGACGGCGCCGGCCGGTCGCCGTCGTCCTCCATGACCGACGAGATGTAGAGGAAGCCCTGCACCCCCATAATTCCCAAGAGCGGTTCAGTTCAAACGTGCCCTAGTAGTATAACAAGAAAAGAAAAGTATGCGGACAGACATTCCTCCGGCATTGCTACCTCTTCGGTGCGGCTGATGGCGAAGCCGAGCTTGGTGTCGCCCTCCTCGAGGGTGATCTCCACGGGCATTTCTCCGGCGGCCGCAGTGAACCAGAGGCGCACCGCCTTCACCACGCCGATGTCCACGCCGTGGTAGTCCTCGAACCCATACAGGCTCGCGTTGGCGAGGTTCGGGAGGTCGGCCAGCGACCCGGAGTTGACCGTCGCCGAGGCCATGTCGCCGGAGATCTGCACAATGCATGCAAGAACGTCAGAGAAACACCAAAACATCCTCCACACAATCATTCTGATGGCAAAATATAGTACTATAAGGACCTTGGTGAGGAGGGCCTCGGTCTGGACGTTGAGGAAGGCGATGGGCACGCCGGCGGCCTGCGAGGCGAGGAACCAGGCGTTGGCGCGGGCCAGCGTGTCGTCGACGGAGTTGTAGCGGGAGTTGGCGCGGTCGAGCGCGGTGGGGAGGACGAGCAGGGAGAGGAAGCTGCTGGCGCTGGGCACCGGCAGCACCTCCTTCATCTTCTTCTCCCACGGGTAGGACACGTAGCCGTCCTGCAGTTGCGCCTTGCTCAGCGCGCACACCACCCGAGAGCTCCTCGACCCTGCATGCATGCACACCACCGCCATCGTGAGCGATACGCCATGACGTAGCATTACGATATTTCTAAGGGTGCAGTCGACTGAGACTTAATCAGATATAAGTCAAGTGACATAACATGTAAAAACGAAAAAAAAATTAAAAAGAAAAATTTGCATGGATCTCAATGTAAATCCTACGAATATAGCATTGACTGAGATTTGATCATGTCTCATTCGACTGAGAATTAACAACCCTGTATTTCTAATCGTGCTTCAGTTCTTTATTTTGATCATCATCAGGAGACGACGTTAGATTTGCAGAGGAATCTCAAGCTCGAACCAAGGCGTCTGCACGATCTGCAATCATGTGCGAGTTTTTATTTATTTTTGTTACTTATTACTCCAGGTGCGAACAAGCTGGACGCGACACCATCGACTTCGGAGGTAAAGTCAACCGGTGAATCTCCGAACGGCATTATGATCTCAGAGGAAGAGCGGCATTCAATACTAAATCAGCAAGTGGACGCCGTTGCCGTGTATGAGTATGAATGATTGAACCCAAATGCAGATTCCATTCAACGTGCACCGCCGTGTCTGCTGCCTGGAAGTACGGGCATGCGACTAGAGCTAGACTAAATGATTCGACGTTTGGTAAGATCTGGCTAAGCATTGGTGTGTACGGGTGCACTACCGTATACCTACGCGGCTACGCCTGATAATCTCCAAACCACTAGCATAATCACGCGGTGTCTCCTGTACGGTCAAAATTTTGGAGACGATGGCAGTGCATGTACACATCATCTGTATGCCGTAGCCTGTAAAACAATTGTACAGGTTGAGCAGGCCAAGTTACCAGTCCGAAAAAGTGACAACAAAGGCAGCTAAGTAAAACACAACAAGAACAACAATGCTATCGATCGGCAGCTCTTGCAACGAGGATATTCGGATCATATCCAATCCAAACGCGATGATCGTACCACGGAAGCTAAAAAGACAAAAACTGACACAGGAATATGCCTCGGCGCACCAGCATGCAACCAAAACCAACCCTTGTGAGCGATCGAGCACGCCAAATTAGTTTTGCAACGTAGCTACAACTGATCGGAGCATATGCCTCGGCGCACCAGCATGCAGCCGAACCCAGCCTTGTGGATCTTATCTAAAAAAATGATAGTCTTGTGAATGATCGAACGCGCCAAAAGGAATTCTATGGCTACCGATCGGGAGAGAAAACGATAAAGATGGCGTCGCCTGCCTGTCAATTCAAAGCCACACCAACCTGTGCGCGGAAGTCGCATGCAGCGGGAACGCATGCACGCATCATCGGCGCCCTATCCCTTTTCGCAAGTCCAACCCGGCATGTAGCGAAAACTCAGTCGAAGACTTTTACTTTTCTTCGCTCTAGCGCGATCGCAATTTGCTTGCAGGCGAAAAATCGAGCAAGTTGATTCACGGAGGAGTAGTAGATAGGGGGGAATGGATCGGAGATAAAGATCTGCGGAGGTTCTAGAAAATATCTGCGGATTGGATGACGGTGGAAACGCGGCGGTGCCGTGTGGTAGCAGCAGGGTTGCTGTGGTTGGTTACCTCGGAAGGCGACGCACTCGCTCTCGCTGCGGTCGACGAGCCCGACGGCGTAGTTGGGGTCGCGGATGGACCGGAGCACGTACTTCTGGCTGCGCCCGACCATCGCCATCCCGCCGCCGCCGCCGGTGGTCTCCTGCGGCACGATGCAGGCCTGCATCCTGGCGGCCGCCGCGTCCGAGCCGGGGCCCAGCAGCTCGCCGCTGCTGTCCGTCTCCCCCGGCACCAGCTGCTGCCCCTGCTGCGCGTGCGCGGGGCGCCGCACGCGCACCTCCACGGACGTGTCCCCGCGCTTGTAGGCGGCGTGCAGCAGCTTCTGCAGCGCGGCGCGGCCGCCCTTGAAGGGCGCGGCGTGCACGGCCGGCCCGCCGCGGCCGCCGACCCCGATGAGGAGCTCCTCCACGACGTCGCCGGTCTGCACCGTCTCGGCGCAACCCGTGCCCCACTCCTCCGCTCGCGACCCGCCCGCCACGCACTCGATCGCCACCACCCCGCCGCCCTGCTGCCTCTTCCCGTAGTCCATGGGCATAATAGGAGGCCTCTCGCTTTCTCCTTCCTACTCCTACTCCCTCGCGCAGCGGCAGCTAGGTTGCGAAAATGAACCGGCCGCCGTGGGGCTGCCCCTTTTGACTGCGTGGATGGGTGCTAACTACCACTGCCCCGTCGCCGTCGCCGTCGCCATCGCAACTCGCAGCGGCGGCGGCAGCCCACGAAGAAGATTCTTGCGACTTCACACGGCGGGGGCGGGGGCGGGGGAGAGAGAGAGAGAGAGAGAGAGAGAGAGAGAGAGTACAGACGCGAACGCTTTGGAGGAGGCCGAATAATGGAGGCGCGAGCGCGGTGGATAAGAACTGTTGCTGTCGCTGGGATTAAAATCTGCCGTGCTGGTGGCGACCCTCACCGTACCCTGCCCCCGACCGGCCGTGGCGCATCGGACCCGACGACCGCCCCGGGCCGGTGGATCGGGGCCGTCCGTCTTTTAAACTGTTTCGCTCACTGGCAGGCGGGCGGGGGATGGTTAGAGCAAGTACAATAAAATTTGGTCGTAGTGGGGAATGCTTGGTAGTGTAAATGTATGTATGTTAATCTAAATTACTACTTTCATAATCTGAATAATGCAAAGTAACATAATAGTAGTATCATAGATGGTTTTATTTATTAGCTCGTAGACTCATCTTGTCTTTGAAAGCGCTATGTTATAGTAACATATTATGTTATCACCTTTCATTAATTACTTCCCACATAAGTAGAATTTTTTTGAAGTGCGCTATGTTACTCGCTAAGTTACTCCCACTATGACTAGCCTAAGATGACATAGGCGGGATGTAAGACATTAAATATTATATTTTTGCTTACTTGGAAGAGAGAGAAGAGGAGAGAGAAGAGAAGCCATTTCTTAGTTAACGGTAGAAGACGCGTCTTCTAAATACTTTGTGAGAGAATGGGGTAGGCCATGTATCAACAAAGTAGTACATATTTATATATAACTATTGTACTTGTTGGCTATAAACTTGACTATATATGACATGACAATATTATATAGTCAGCAGCTAGCTATATTATTAACATGCTCTTAGGCGTGCGTGGACTTGGAATTCACTGAGAGAGGCATAGTTCGAGTTCGCGCGGGCATCTCGGGTCGGGGGAGATGGATCGGTCGAGCCCGTGCGCATCCAGCGACGTCATCGCCGCATGTGTGCGTCCCGTAACGCAGAGTCCGTGCACGCTTTTACCCTTTTCTAGACCTGGTGCATGCATCTCTCGCTCTTTTTTGAACGGAAAAAATAAAGGTCTAGAAGGAGCAAGAAACTGCAGTAGTCCTACAATTGAAGAAAAAAAGAATGCTACTAACAAGAACTTGAACCCTGGGTTTGGGATACCACTATCCCTCTAACGATTCAATCACAGGTTGGTTCGCTATAGTGGCTATTGTTGTCCTTGAGATAAGATGCTCTTTATGTGTTTCTTCCACAAGAAAATAATCCGCAACAGATAACTAGACATAGAGCAGTGACGCTAAGCAGATTACACTAATACACCCTTCGTTCCTTTTTTCTTTACGTATAACTCTCGGCCCAAATACCAAGGTGCTCTTTGGATGAGATGTTTTAGACTATTTTGCCCTTAAGCTGGTGCTATCTGTATGGGATACGGGGGAGCAGGCGCGATTATTGTGCATGCGAGGATTGGCTCGCTCCAGCCGCTGCTTTGTTTGACTCACTCTACCGTGCACACGGCCAATCTCCTCTCTGCATGCAGCTGTCATCAATGTAGAGTACTAATTGCTAAGAAGCGGAAGGGGAGGGTAGAGTAGGAAAGCGGCGCTTGTTTCGGCTAATGCGCAGAGTGAATAAGGAAAAACCATAGAAAGTTATACGCAGACTATTTAGGATCGGAGGGAGTACCATAGAAACAAAGTAATTGCATACCAGTCACTGACATTTACAAGAAGGACCCCCAAAAGAGAATGAAACGGGCAAATCGGGTCAGAAGTACCCCCAACAAAGATTCTTGTTGGGGATGATATCACTTGGAACATTGAGACCACCACCTCTCCACCTCCAATCTCGGGGCTCGTCGGAAGTAGAGGCCATGGACTCTTGACAAAAGCCTAACCACCTCCTATTTGGCTTCCACACCAAGAGGGAGAAGAAGGGTTGCCCTCTAGCCTGAAGAGTCAATGGCGGGCCACCGAAGATCGGCAAACAACCACTTCTGCTAGCGTCGTAGATCCACCACAAACACCATTAATGACGAGCTCTATCTAGATATGCAAAATCCACGGTCGCTCTGCCTCCAATTGCCAAGCTCGTTGGGAGTAGAGGTCATGGACTCTGGACAGAAGCCGAACCACCTTACATTTGGTTTCTAGACCTAGAGGAAGAAGGGTTGCCCTTCAATCTGAAGAGTCAATGGAGTGCCAGTGAAGACCGGCAAACAACCGCTTCCTCTAGTGGTGTAGCTCCGCCACAAACACCACTGTTGTAGCTCCCTTCTATTGGGAAAATCCGTCTCTTGGTTTTCTTCTAACCTAATCATCACGCTAAGATACCCTTCTGAGGGATTTGCCGGAATTAGTTCTGACAGGCGTTCATAGATTTGATCACTTGATGATATACATGCCAAGGATGTGCACGCGACTTGGTACCTCAAACTTCGAGCATGAATGCCATGGAATGATTTGGATTTCAGCTTTCCCGTTATCATGGTGGATGGATACCTTTCCATGCAGCTTCGTGTTCTTTGGAAAGGGTGGTGACAACACGTGATATCTTCAGCTTGGTAGTGCTCTTCGAGCATCCGATATCGAGATCCATGGTGAAAACTTTAGGTGCGACCTTCAACGGCCGCACCCGACAATGGCGGTGTTTCACACACCGTGTCTTTGTTGAAGCCACTACTTCATAGTTTGCTTGGACGTGCTCTGCGAGATGAAAAACCAATACTTACATGCAGTTGTTGGATCCTGTGTCTGTGGCACTTGAGTGTGTCGTTACCTTCTGGGAGGCATTATTTTCTGAGAAAATTTTTCGTAGTTCGTGTGTTGTCAAAGGCGGCGAATGACGTTTTGTTGGTCTATTGTAAATCGTTGGCTGCGTCGACTTCTATTATTTATTTTTCATCTTGTTCTTATCTTTTTGGACTATGCAGGTTCGATGCCTCAACTAGATCCTCATTTTATGTCACCCTTTATCGGAAAAAATGTCTCTTAAGACTTAAGAGAGAACCCGTTACTCTATCGGCTTTATACCGGACGAAAAAAATGTCTCTTAAGACTTAAGAGAGCCCCCGTTACTCTATCGACGGAGAAAGAGGAGTGACTCAGCCGTCGCAACGACAATGGCGACTCTCAACGGGTAGGGTTAAACATGAACTGAGCCTAGCTCAGATGGTGCTCAGATGGTTAGGTTTTTTGTGGTGGAACCAACCCACAGGTTTCAAGTCCTAGACTTGACATTGATACTCGCATTTTTCTTGGATTTATTTCAATATTTTCGGCGATATTCGTTCAGGGGGAGGAGACATTTCTGTCGCCTACGGAGGCATCCATGATGGCTTCGTTAATCTCAAAACAATGTGACGACTCAGTCCCTCGAAAATGCTCATAGAGAAAAGGTGTGTGTACGTGCGTTCATGAAGTGAGTGTATGTGTGTATGCATGAGTGTCTATATCCATATTGTTTTTTTAAGAAAGGGTTAAACTGTCCAATTTAGGCAAATCGATTGTCGAAATTACCCTGTGGCCGATCACTGCATGACGTCTAATTAAGTGGTCTGCTGCAATCACTAGAGATACTAAGCTCCCTGGAAATAGGGAGCCGTGAGTGATCCAGGCTTTGGCCTCATGGTGGACCCCACTGGTTAGTGGGAGTAAGCGTTGGTTTAAACTGAATTTTTTTAAAGGTGCAAGCTGGATCCAGAAGTGTGTTTTGTGGTACAAGATTTGTTATTATGTATTTTATTTTGAGTCTAAAGGTGAAGCCACCAAGGTCCAGGCACAAGCTGGTTGGCTCAAATCGATGCCTTCGAACCTAACTCTTTCACATGTACACAACCACGCACACATCTAGCATTTGCCCGAGTGTCGCAGCCTGTGTCTTGCCGGTGCCGACCACCACCCAGTATAAGGTTGTTTTTGCATTTATGGCTCCACATGTCAGAAGCTGGATTGATTTTGGGCTACGGTTGGATTTTTATTCACACACTGACGTGGTACTACTATATTGAAATTTTAAATTCATGAACATTTTTTAAATTCATGAATATTTTAAAATTTATGAACAGTTCTGAATTTCAGGGAACTTCTTTTGCAATCCGAGAACATTTTCCGGATTCATGAATATTTTTTAATTCAAGATCATATAGCGAGGAACATTTCCTGAAATTCAAAACCATTTTCTAAATTTAAAAACGTTTTAAGAATTCTCGAGCCGTTTTTTTCCAAATCCGTAAACATATTTAAATTCATGATCACTTTCAAAATTTGTGAATATTTTTTATTTTCGAAACATTTGAAATATCTTGACTACATTTTTTTAGTATTTTCTTCTCTTTGTTTTCCCCTCTGCTTCTTTGGGTGGGTTGAGGCCTAATAGGGGGACTGGTAGCCAACTGAACCGAACATCCTGGTCGTCCTTCGAAGCGTTGCATGTTCAATAGTACCTCGTGTGCGTGCGGGTTATTTAGCTGTCGGTGGAGAGACAAACCAGTTTTCTGCTTTGTAACGGGAGTGATTCTGAGAGTAGAGGCACGAGTGAACTAGGGTGCATGGGGCGTGCGACATACATGGGTCTAGAGCTATGCCTGCACGTGCGCAAAGTAGGGAAGTTAGAGAAAAGAGATGTCTATTTCTGTGTAAATGGTTCGATAATCAATTTAGTTTATGTAGAATGAAAACTGGCAATATACCAAGACACAAACAACTATCGATCGAAACATCAATCCGAACACCATAAACTTTTTTCTCGAATACGCACAAGTGTGCGTACTATATATTCAAGAGGAAAAAAAAGGGGTAAAGAGCCCCTCCACGTTGGTGATTACATAGTTACATAACCCCAACTCCACCCACTCTAGCACTTACAAACTAATTTCTCACGACATGACCCACCTCCAAGGCCGCTAGGAACCGGTCTATATCTACTTTAAGCAACCCTGCCGCCTTCCACGTTGTGCACTCTACTGCTACCCTATGCATTACAAACGCGATCGACGGGGTATCCCCCTCGAACACTATCCCATTTCAATGCTTCCATAGCTCCCAAAGCACAAGGACGATCAGTGCCCGCGTGTCCTTCTTTTCTACCGCGCTTTCTGCTGTGATCACGCACCCTCTCCAAGGCTTGATGTTGCTGTCGGTGTCCATTGTGGCTTTCCCCAAGCCGTGCACACCCGCATCCATACCTCTCTGGCAAAGGCACACCGGAGCATTAGGTGGTTCATACTCTCCTCAACTTGATAGAAAAACGGGCATGCTTCCTCGTGCTCTAATCCATGGCTCGCCAATCTATCTGATGTCCAACATCTATTCTGCACTACGAGCCAAGTAAAGAATCTACACCTCAAAGGGGCTTTAGACTTCCATGTGAACTGCGCCGTTGGATCTTTCTCCCTAGCCCAGAATTTAGCATGGTATGCCGATCTCGTGGAGAAGGAGCCGCTTGGCTCCCACGCCCACCTCACTGAATCCACCGAGTCCTGGTGCAACTGGACCCGCTCCATTCGATACCACAAATTCAGGTAATCCTGAAGCATCTGATTCGTCACCTCTGGTCCTATGTCCAATGCCCAAGCTCCGGTCATCAAACCTTGGCTAACTGTACGGCTGCTTCGTATCCTTTGTTGCACCGTACTATAAATTGCTGGCGCCAGTTCCTCCACTTTGTATCCATCCACCCATCTGTCCTCCCAAAATAGCGTGTTCTCTCCATTACCCGCCGTTGCGTGGGTGGCAGCCTGAAAGATTTGCATAGATTTTCTAGGGACTGAAATATCAAACTCTGCCCACGGCCTTGATGGATCCACTCTTTTCAGCTAGTGCCACCGTGCCTGCATGGTCGTATTCAGCCACTTTAGGTTAGGAATGCCAAGTCCACCTGCCCACCTCGGCGAGCACACTTTCTCCCAAGCCACTCTACACTGGCCACCGGACGCCTGATCCTTGGCACACCACAAGAACCCTTGGCAAATCTTGTTCATGGCCTTTATGACCTTGTGTGGGATGTCTAGTGCCATCATCATATGTATAGGGATTGCACAGAGCACAGTCTGGACAAGGGTCATTTTTCCACTCTTCGGCATGTTGACTGCCACCCACCTAGGTAGGCATCGAGCCAGCTGATCCACCATACTCATAAGCTGAGCTGCCGTCTGCTTTCGCAGGGTGAGAGGGAGCCCCAAATATCTACACGGATAAGAACCTTGCGGGCAGCCAAGCACCTGCACTACCCTCTCCATGATCTCTGAATTGCACCGTATTGGCAGAGCAGCTCTCTTTTGCAGGTTGACTCTGAGACCTAACGCTTCACCAAAGAGACGCAGCAGGGCTGCACAAGTAGTGAGATCCTCCACATCCGGTTTCAGAAAAATCATGACATCATCCGCGAACATAGAAAATCTCTCGGTTAAACCTCTCGAAGCGAGTGGGGATAGGAAACCTCGCTCGAGAGCAACGACAAACATCCTCTGCAATGGCTCCATTGTGAGGATGAATAACATCGGAGATACGGGGTCTCCCTGCCGCAGGCCCTGGCAGTTGTATATAGGCTCACCCGACACACCATTTACCATGATCCTCGTTGATGATGTTGCAAGTAATCCGCAAATCCAGTCAATCCACTTAGTGCTAAAACCCATGCACCTCATCACTTCCACCCAAAATGGCCACTGAACCGAATCAAACGCCTTTGAGATATCTAGCTTGAGCATGATGGTTGGCTGTTTAAGCGCGTGCAGTCTCCTTGTTGTACTTTGCACTAACATGAAGTTGTCGCGTATGGAACGGCCCTTGACAAAAGCATTGTGATGCTTGCCAACCAGCCCCGGCAGCTCCAAGGCTAATCTAACCGCGAGCAGCTTGTTAATGATCTTGATCACACCATGTACTAGGCTCATCGGCCTGAAATCTTTTACGTCGATCGCCACGTCCACCTTTGGCAACAAGGAAACGATTGCCTTGTTGATAGCATGCAACCCTCTCATATCTCCACGAAAGAAAGAGGCAAGCGCGGCCATGATGTCCTCTTTAATAATCTCCCAACATGAAGCATAAAGACGACCCGTGAATCCATCCGGGCCTGGTGCCTTGTCCATAGGCATTGCATTAACAACCCTCCGCACCTCCTCCTCCGTGAAGGCAATGTAAAGGCCCGGCATGTCCAAGCAAGGGAGCTGAAGGGTTTCTAGGTTGATGGAGGTCGTTTGTTGTTAAGCTGCCCAAACTGATTCTTGTAGTAACCATCCACCATGTTTGCAATCTCATCTTGGCTCGTGGCCACTAAAACTCCATCTGACAACGAGGCCTCGTGCTACCCTCTCCTTCCCGTAGGAAAAGGATCCTAGACCGCTGCCTCGCAATGGTCCGTTCAAGAGAGCACAACCCCAACAAATTCTGTTTAAGCAATCTCCGTAGCTCCCGCTCCTGCTCAGACAAAGCTCTCGTGTCCATAGCCTTGTCCAGCCGCTGAATCACTTCCAGTGCGATCGCAATTTGAAGCTTCACGTTACCGATCCATCGATCACTCCATCTCTTCAGGCTTTTTGCCGTGGCTCTCAACCTCATATCCAAAGTCTTGAAAGGATTATCCCCACGAGGAACCGAGGCCCAGGCCTCCGCTACGATATCCATAAAACCTTCGTCCTTCGTCCAAAAAGCCTCAAACTTAAAGCGTGATCCCATGCACAGGTCCATGTTCAAGTCCAGCAGTAGTGGGCAGCGGTCCGAGATAGCCGAGCCCATCGCACTAAGGCAGCAAGTCGGGTGTAGCTCTTCCCATGACGCAGTACAGAAAACATGATCCACCTTCTCGAGTGTTACGTTTGCCCTCTCATTAGAACAAGTGTATCGATGTCCATTCAAATAAACCTCCTTCAACTCGAGCGAGTTCAGCTTAGAGCGAAATTTGCCCATCATTCTGCGGTTGATCCTCTCGTTGCTCTTGTCCTCGGGGTTGACTAACAGGTTGAAATCACCCGCTACCATCCACGGTCCAGCATGTAGCTCTCGAATCTCTTCCAACTCTCGCAGGAAAAGCAGCTTATCATGGTCGAGCTGCGGCCTGTAGACACCCGTAAACCACCACTGCGGGCCCTCCACCGGCATAACCAGGGCCGTAAGGGTGTAGTCCGTGTAGTGCGGGTTAGACACGCGTACTACCGACTCATCCCACGCTAACAGGATTCCACCACGTGTGCCACTCGCCGGCAAGTAAAAGAAGTTTCCAAATTTATACCCGAGGCAATGACGAACTACATCAAGCATTACAACCTCCATTTTAGTTTCTTGCAGGCACACCACACTCGGGTTTGCCACGGCCACCACCTGAGCTACCACACTCCTACGTGCCGGGCTATTGAGCCCCCGCACGTTCCACACCAGAGCTTTGAAAGGCATACAATTCATGGTGCTAACCCACCGAACCACCAGCACCGCACCCTAGTGCGAGCCAGCCACCAAGGGCTCCCCTTCGAACACCGGCAAGACCGACGGCTGCCAACCAAAAAGAGCTAGGATCGCCGTAATGTGTGTGTCCGTCAGTGGTCTCTCGAACAGTTGCACGTAGGCCTGTAACGCGGAGTCGCTGATTGTTTCGCCTTCATTCGCAAGACAGAGCTTCCGAATTAGAATGTTTTGTTGCTTGGACGCCTTAGAACCCTGCCCCTTCCTGGCCAAACGGACGCTCCTTCTCGGGTTGGACACTGGCTGCCTCTTCTGCCTAGGCCTCTTCTTGTCTGCTGCTGCACCACGACTGGGAATCATGGTCAAAAGTGGCGTCAAAGTGCACCTCAAATCCGCGCACAAGGAGTCCACCCTGCCCTACACCGCTACAGGAGTACGTGGCGAGTGCACCTCACCGCCCGTGCATGGGCTGCATGGCTCCGCACCCGTTGTGGCAGCACATGTGGCATCCTCGGGATCCGCTGAGAGACTGACAAGGAAGGTGTCTCCCATGTGCACCTGCGCTGGCCCACCCACAGGCGAATCAGACTCGATTTCCGCCAACTCCTGTACCAGATCCTCCTCGATCCCCACGCCCTGCCGAGACGCCGCAGCGGGGGACAAATCCAACTCCTCGCCCAATACATGCTCACTGCATGTGCGGCCCCCAGCGATCCTTGGATCCCCGTCCTTGCTCGCCATTGGCTCCTCGATGGTCGACCCGCCTAACGATAAAGAAACATTGCCGATCCACACGCTGGCCTCCACTCCAAACCTTGGGCTCCCATCCAACAGATAAGTGCTACGTCTTGAGCTTGCGTTGGTTTTCCTCGAAGAGGAGAGGGTGATGCAGCAAGTGTAGCGTAAGTATTTCCCTCAGTTTTGAGAACCAAGGTATCAATCCAGTAGGAGGCTCCTCAAAAGTCCCACGCACCTACACAAACAAGCGAGAACTCGCAACCAACGCAATAAAGGGGTTGTCAATCCCTTCACGGCCACTTCATGAAAGTGAGATCTAATAAAGATAGTATGATAAGATAAATATATTTTTGGTATTTTATAATATAGATGCAAAAAGTAAAGATGCAAGTAAAAGTAGATTAAAAGCAAATATGATAAGAGATAGACCCAGGGGCCATAGGTTTCACTAGTGGCTTATCTCAAGATAGCATAAGTATTACGGTGGGTGAACAAATTACTGTCGAGCAATTGATAGAAAAGCGCATAGTTATGAGATTATCTAGGCATGATCATGTATATAGGCATCACGTCAATAACAAGTAGACCGACTCCTTCCTGCATCTACTACTATTACTCCACACATCGACCGACTCCTCACGCATCTAGAGTATTAAGTTCATAAGAATGTAGTAACGCATTAAGCAAGATGACATGATGTAGATGGATAAACTCATGCAATATGATATAAACCCCATCTTGTTATCCTCGATGGCAACAATACAATATGTGCCTTGCAACCCTTTTTTGTCACTGGGTAAGGACACCGCAAGATTGAACCCGAAGCTAAGCACTTCTCCCATGGCAAGAAAGACCAATCTAGTAGGCCAAACCAAACTGATAATTCGAAGAGACTTGCAAAGATAACTCAATCATACATAAAATAATTCAGAGAAGATTCAAATATTATTCATAGATAAACTTGATCATAAACCCACAATTCATCGGATCTCTACAAACACACCACAAAAAGAGTTTACATCGAATAGATCTTCACAAAAGAGGGGGAGAACATTGTATTGAGATCTAAAAAGAGAGAAGAAGCCATCTAGCTAATAACTATGGACCCGTAGGTCTGTGGTAAACTACTCACAACTCATCGGAGGGGCAAGGATGTTGATGTAGAGGCCCTCTGTGGTTGATTCCCCCTCCGTCAGAGTGCCGGTGAAGGCTTCAAGATGGGATCTCGCGGATACAGAAGGTTACGACGGTGGAAATTGTGTTTCGTCGTGACCCTGGATGTTTTCGGGGTACATAGGTATATATAGGAGGAAGAAGTACGTCGGTGGTCACGCTCAATATGCGACCCTATCCAAAAGGAACTCGACGGTCCCACCAAGGATAGACCCGCATATTGAAACGCTTTTGCAAGGTGGATATCATTACATCAACATTACATAATACATAGGGATACATACATAAGGCACAAATGCCACAAGAATACATCAACATCATAAACAAGATCAACATCCGACTACGGATGAAACATAAACAGAAGCCCAAACGACATCCTCCCTGCTAGCCCAGGCTGCCGACCTGGAACCTATCCCCTGATCGAAGAAGCAGAAGAAGAACTCCAACACAAATAAACATCGCTCTCGCGTCATGATCATCGTGACAACCTGTACTGCAATCGGTGGTGTAGTAATCTGTGAGCCACGAGGACTCAAAGAATCCCATTACCATGGGTATCAAGACTAGCAAAGCTTAATGGGAAAGGAAGGGGTAAAGTGGTGAGGTTGCAGCAGCGACTAAGCATATATGGTGGCTAACATACGCAAATGAGAGCGAGAAGAGAGACAAAGGAACGGTCGTCAACTAGTAATGATCAAGAAGTGATCCCGAACACCTACTTACGTCGAGACATAACCCGAAACCGTGTTCTCCTCTCGATCAACCCGAAAAGAGACACTCACGGTTACGCACACGGTTGGTGTATTTTAATTAAGATCAACTTCGGGTTTTCTACAACCGGACAATTAACAAATTCCCATCTGCCACATAACCGCGCACGGCTTTCGAAAGTTCAAACCTCGCAGGGTGTCCCAACTTAGCCCATGATAAGCTCTCGCGATCAACGAAGGATATTTCTTCTCCCCGGGAAGACCCGATCAGTCTCGGAATCCCGGCTACAAGACATTTCGACAGCAATAAAACAAGACCAGCAAAGCCGCCTGATGCGCCGACAATCCCGATAGGAGCTGCACATATCTCGTTCTCAGGGCAACACTGGATAAGCGAAGCGTACACGTACCGACGTAACCCAAGTTGCCAAGGGATGGTCCCGCACGGTGCTCTAGTTTGGACCAACACTTAGACAAGCATTGGCCCGGGGCTGAATAAAGATGACCCTTGGGTTAATTACTCCCAAGGGAAATACAGGTGGTGGTGAGGCAAATGGAAAAACCAATGTTGGGCCTTCTTTGGAAAAGTCTTATTCAAAGCGAATCATCAAGGGGTCCCATAAATCACCCGACCGCGTTAGGGACGCAAAATCCGGGAACATAATACCGATATGACGGAAACTAGGGCGGCAAGAGTGGAACAAAACACCAGGCATAAGGCCGAGCCTTCCACCCTTTACCGAGTATATAGATGCATTAATAAAATAAGATATATATTGTGATATCCCAACAAGTAAACATGTTCCAACAAGGAACAAGATCTCCATGTTCCAACAAGGAACAAACTTCATCTTCACCTGCAACTAACAACGCTATAAGAGGGGCTGAGCAAAGCGGTAACATAGCCAAACAAAGGTTTGCATAGGAAAAGGGTGCAAAAGGTTAGAGGCTGACATGGCAATTTGGGATGGCTTGATAAACAGGTAATAGGTAGCGCAGCATAGCGAAAGAACGAAGCAACTAGCATAGCAATGATAGTAGTGAGATCCAGGGTAGCGGTCATCTTGCCTGAAATCCCGCAAGGAAGAAGAACGAGTCCATGAAGAAGATGAACGAGTCCATGAAGAAGATGAACGAGATGAAGCCGAACCAAGCGTAGACGAACGAATCCTCACGATCGCAACGAAACGGGAACTAACAACAAGAAGCACACAACATAGTAAAACACACCACACATGAACAAGACAAGATGCACAACAAACATGATGCATGACAAATCTAGATGAGGCTACTCATGGCAAGAGATGATGCAAACAAGAGCAACACATCAAAGCAAGTTTAAATGAGGCCGGGAACAACATATAACAATTCCGGTAAGTCCTCATATGCAAATTTCGAAATAGGTCCAGATCTGAATAACTTTATGTTCAAGTTGTTAAACAGAAATTTAAGATGCACCACGATGATCTACACGAAATTCTAGTCAAGTTACATATAAAGTTCATTAGATTCGGAGCTACGGCCTAGAAGATAAACATGGCATTGATGCAAAATGCATACAAACATCAAGAAAACACCTCAAAACAAGGATGCAACATGATAATATGAAACTACATGCAAAATCAAGCAAGTTTCATATAGAGCACGCTCAAAACGGAGCAACGGAACAACACATACACCCTATACAAGTTATAGCAACAATCTGTCCAAAACAGCAACTAGGCATATTGCAAGCAACAAAACAACATGCTACGGGACCTCAAAAAGAAAACAAAAGGCATGGGCATGATGTACAGGTAAAGCATTACAAAACATGAACACTGAGCTATCTCCAGAAATGACTAGAACATGCTCAAAATGACATGGCAAGATTGCAAGTAATAACAGTTTCAGGCATTGGCAGAAATAACATCAGGTTGCAATGTTTAGAGCTATGAAACAACATGTTACAGGAACTTATCATGGCAAAAAAAGGCATGGGATGAATCTACTAATTTCATAGAACAAATGTCCTTTAATGACCATGAGCCAAAAAGGATCAGAAGATATGATGGCGCCCATGTAAACATGGCAAGTTATATTACAGATTTAAACATGGCAGGAACAACAATAAGTAGGCATGTTGGTGAGCTTGAACCACTCACCACAGAGCAATACATGGCATAGCAAGGCAACCAACAGTAAGAAGACATAGCATAGAAGCTATACATGGCAAGAACAACAATATAGCATGCAAGGATCAACCACAACAACCTTGGCAAAATTGAATAACATGTAAACAATCTGCCAGGAACATTTTGTAGCAAAAGTAGATATCGATTGACTCAAGCTATGGCACCCCATAATTGCAAACAAGGGCATGGATGGATAGAGCAAGACATGTAGAACAAAACATCTTTACTGAAGTATCTCAAAATATGCATGGATCTCTCGGTAGCATCAAGTTAACATGGCATAAAAATATCAGCAGAACAGGGCTGAAATCAGCAACATCAAGACACCTAGTTTGCATGCTTGTGCTAGTCACCACATTGATCACAAAAATACATGGCAAGCACCACTGGAAAAAAGACATGGCATATTGCAAAACACATGTAGGACTCAAGTCCATAGGATGCACACATCAATCATGGCAAAAATGACAAAAGTGCATGTTCTGTTAAGAAACAGAAACTAACATCACATAGCACTTTTCTAACAGCATTTAGGGCATCAAGATGTGCTCAAATGAAAATGACGCAATGAGATGAAATGATCTACTCTTCGAGGCGAACATTTTGATATATTATACGCGCAAAATGGATCAACGATGACAAAGTTACAACACGTTGAAAATGCAATAAAAACATTGGATGCAAAATAACTTAGAAAAATTAGGAGGGGGAGAAGTCAACGGCGCGATTCCCGAGGCCGGATCGGGCCGGATCGACCGGATCGGCGCCGGTGGGGCGCTGCGCGGGGAGGCGCCGGTGGCCGGAGGGGGAGGCGGCGCCGGAGGGGCGGCGAGGGGCGGCCGGCGCGCGAGATGTTCACGGCATGGCCGCTGGGCGGGCGCGACACGGGCGCGGCGGCGAGATGGCGGGCGCGGGGCGCGCTACCGGGCGAGAGGAGGTGGCTGGGCGCACCGGCGAGGCGGCGGGTCGGCCGTGGTCGGGCGACAAAGCGGCGGCGGCGCCAGACGGGCCGGAGGGCTTGCGGGTTTCAGCCGCATACAGTGGCGGGTGCCACGTGTCGCGCCCTGGTTCGCCAGGCGGCAGCGGCGCGGGCGGGGCGGACATGTCCGTCGGCGCGGGATTTTTGTCCGGCGGCGGCGGGAGGAAGAAGGCTAGGGTTTGTACCGCGATTTTCGGGAGGGGAGCACATATTTATAGGTAGAGGGAGCTAGGAGAGTCCAAATGAGACGCGGTTTTCGGCCACGCGATCGTGATCGAATGACCGAGAGCATGAAGAGGAGTTTGGTGGGTTTTGGGCCACTTTGGAAGGGGTGTTGGGCTGCAACAAAAGGGGGCTTTGCGGTTACCTTGCTAACTGCTGAGTACCAAACGACCTCCAAATGGCACGAAACTTGACAGGCGGTTCACCGGTGCTATACCAAGGCCGCTTGACAAACCTCGGGCATTCCGAGAACGTTTGACACCCGCACATGAAAAGAGGTAAAAGGGGCGCCGGAGACATAGGAGTGCCGGATTGCAAAACGGACAACGGGAAAATGCTTTCCGGATGCATGAGACGAACACGTATGCAAAATGAAATGCACATGATGACATGATATGAAATGCAGATGATGACATGGCAAAGAGAGACACGCAAGCAAATGACATGGCAAAGACGGCGAATAACTGAAGGACACCTGGCGCATCGAATCCGGGGCGTTACAAAATCCTCCAGGAAGAAAGGGCGAATTGACATGTCCGCCGGGCCAATCCCGAACTCCGCGTGCAAAGCCAATGCAGCCGACGCCAAGTCGACCACCGGCCTCTCCCCCGTGACCGTGACCACCACCGCGCGCCCGAGATCTTCCTCCATGCGGGACAAACCCTCCGAGGCCTCCAGGAAGCACCTCTCCACCATAGGCGGCGCCGGCACCGATCGGGACGGCCCACCGGACTCCACCGGGCGGTCAAAGGGAACGGAGAACCCCGGCCCGCCCACAGCAGGCACCGACCCAGAACGCGCTACCGCGCACCAAGGCTGGACCAGCCGGACCGCCTAAGGCGGAGGCGGCCCCGGCGGGGTGTGGCAGACCGGACGACGAGCGGCCAGAACCCGCGAGAGGCACGACCTGGCGCACCAGCGAAGGAGGGCGCGCCTCCACAACCACCGGCGAAGCACTCCTCGGCCTGGAGCACTCCCGGGCAATGTGGCCGCTCCCATTGCAGCGCACACACTTGGTGGGATTCCAACACTTGGCCGAGATGTGGCCCTCCTCCCCACAGTTGTAGCAGCATCATAAACCAAGTAAACCAGAATGACGCTCAAATCAGTTCAGTTTGGTTCTTCATTTTTCGGTGTCAAAGTGCTCATCTTTAACCATAATAGCCACAAAAAATTAACTCACGACCGAGAAACGGCGCGCAAAGCGCTCGTCACCATCTAGTTTAACTCTATGCATGAATGGGATCTGGTTGTCGTCCAAAAATCGTCTGATTGGTGTCGTGTGTGTAGCATCGAATGTGCTCCAAAGTCTGACCTGATGCATGTATCTCGAACGCCTCTCGCCACGTACCGTTAGGCTACGCACATCTCGCGGACCTACACGCACGTACTGTATGTACGTACTGCGTGTCGTGTGAGCGGCTACTGTACACACGCTAGAAAACAGTCTGGCCGTCGCATTCACGCATTCCACTTGTTATCAGCACTGTACATAATAGAAATAATTAGCACTCCCATCATCTGAATAATAATCCCAGTGGAGTTGTGGTGCGCTTGATCGTCCAACTGATTCCCTCCCATTCGTCAACGAAAGTCTTCTCACGTTCTCACTGGACCGCCGCGGTATTGAATCCATTTTCCACAAGGTGGCGCCGAATCTGGATATTCATTCACAGCAGTTGACATGGATCCGTCCGACGTCACGCCCGCAGAAAAATCCGCAGCGGATCGATCCGGCTCGTGGCGTCCCTTTCGCCGTTGCTTCGGCGGCAGATAGATTCGCCAATCACGAGTCGCCAGAGTGCAGTACGTAATGCCAACACGAGTTCAATGGAAACTGTGATGTCATGGAGAAGCAAGTAGTTAGTTATTTCTTCGGTGTCCTTTTCATGCAAGTAAGTGAGTAGCAACCAAGAAACAGGCCTGTCACGCGAAGTTTCTTGGTTGGCGAATAACTTTGACTTCGTGGATTTAAAATCATATCCTAGCACTCATTGTTCTTCTTTTTATTGATTGGAAAGCGTATGTGTGATTCTAAAAAAAAAAAGTGTGCGTGCGCGCGCGCGCGTGTGTGCACCCTCTAAAGTCTTAGACACACACTTGCAGATTGACATGCAGGAGCAAACTCCCGAGTCTCACAATGCTTATTTGTGTGTAAGTTACTACATGAATTGATCCTTGTTCTTGATATAGCTCATCATTCATGCCGAATGGTTCCTGAAGTGATCTTGATTACAATAAAGACTCTGTAGACTTTGTGAAAGACGGTTGCTATTGAGTTCCATGAAGTTCATTATATCATGATTCCATGCATCCAAGACAGAGTCTTTCGACCCCAATTTTTCCAGGAGCACTCTGAGCCTTTAGGTCGCGGAAAATCCAAAGGACGAGACCTTGTCTATGCACTAGAATGAATAAGGTGTTTGGTAGTTTGCACCGGTTTTTGCCTTCTTTCATATGCACCTCACCTGGGACAGGCTGGGCAAATGCAGGCTAAAAACCATGTTGTGCACATGGTTTTGTAGCATGCATATTGCCTGCAGGATAGCACCAGTTACCCCCACCCCATCCCCACCCACGCGCTTGGTTCCATACATTCGGCCAGGTTTATAGCCTATCTGATGAGCTTATTATCTAGACCTTACATACGATCATACCAATAAAATAGCAGCACAATGACAATAGCCTAGATGACGATGATGAAGTTTTTCACCCTACCCAACCCAAACTGACCAGGAGCCTTGCCTACGTCAACATTGCTCTTCTACTTGAGGAAAAACTAACATCATCTGCCTCCCGCCTAGTCTTAAACTCTTTGTAGCAGTTGTCTGTACACTGGGTCACTTGTTCTTGGCATGTTTGCCATGAACTCAAAATCTCGAACCCCTCAGATACACCAGATACCACTTCGCCTTGCATGGCAGAAGAGCAACACTTCAAGGAGCAAGCCAAGAAACACAAATATGGAACATAAACAACAAGCATGCATGATCATATACCCAAACGGCAGAACAAGTTCGTTCTAATTAGTATGGTCATCCTACCACCATATCCAAAAGAGAGTGTGATCGTATCACTGCTAGTTTTCCATCAACGTGAGGGGTTAGTATATATCACTTCATGAAAATATACAGGCCAGCAACAATTTTTCAGCCCTAGCTACCACAAAATGTACATCATCCTTGGCATCGTCGTCGTGGATCATCAGGCACGCCGTCACCACCACCAGAAACAACACTAGTAGTAGTGCTTGCCGTGTCAGGTCCTAAGCCAGAGCACCCTATGGACGTCAACCATGGAACGGACCCAACACCTCGTGCCATGCTGTCTATCAAGTGGCTAAGAGCAGCCATCGAAGCCTCCGAACTGAAGCCATCTTGCTTCATGATGGTGTTGTACATGTGAGGGTGGACGTCAATCGGCTTGCTCTCCCTAGCGGCAGCTACCACACCTCCTTGACGACATTATTCATGCTACCAAAGACGCTCAGCTCCTCGTCCATCCAGCCTCCTGTTGGCGCAATTGAGTACCCCGAGAGTTTGGAGATTGTAAGATAGAAACAACGAGGGACTAATGTGTTTGCTAGTTCACACAGAGAATTTAGGTCCCCGGAGTTCAAACGAGTTTGCTATAAACTCAGAAGATAAATATATGCGAAGCAAAGAAGAATGCTAAAGCAATCGAGGAGATTTCTATCAAATAGATTGCATGATGGAAATGACCCCCAAAAAATGCTGAATCGAAGCAATTGCTACAGAAGTGCAATTCGAGAGCTTTGACTGCAGACGAGAAGAATGAAGACGAAGAAAGGACGTAGCATTTTATTCTATAGTTCATTTTCTCTTATTTGAGTCGTAGGACCACCTACTACTAAGAGGAGTTGAAGTGTTTCAAAAGTTATGCTTCTATGATGCTTAACCGACATATGTCCCAAGTGAGCTGAGAGAAATCTCTTTGTGCTTTGAGGCATTTACTTGTCAGCCCGAGACGATGATCTTCTGGGCTACGAGAGAAATGTTCGAATCGAGGAGTCAGCTTTGCCTGTTCCTCAAGTGAAGTTGTTGGGTGCGTTTGAAATCCGACCGTTAGATACGTGTCGGTTGATCACTGGCTGGATGTCGTAACCTGAATGGTTATTTTCCCCTCGGGATTGATCTTGTTGGGGGACGCAGTAATTTCAAAAAGTTTCCTACGCACACGCAAGATTCATCTAGGTGATGCATAGCAACGAGAGGGTAGAGTGTTGTCTATGTACCCTCGTAGACCGAAAGCGGAAGCGTTATGACAACGCGGTTGATGTAGTCGTACGTCTTCACGATCCGACCGATCCTAGTACCGAAAGTACGGCACCGCCATGATCTGCACACGTTCAGCTCGATGACGTCCCATGAACTCTCGATCCATCTGAGTGTCGAGGGAGAGCTTTGTCAGCACGACGGCATGATGACGATGATGATGAAGTTACCAGCGCAGGGCTTCGCCTAAGCACTACAACGGTATGACCGAGGTGGATTATGGTGGAGGGGGTGATACGTCCATTTTGCATCATGCTTTTATCTCGATATTTGTTGCATTATGGGCTGTTATTACACGTTATGTCACAATACTTATGCCTATTCTCTCTTATTTTACAAGGTTTACATGAGGAGGGAGAATCTTTGGCGGTGGAATTCGAAATTTGGAAAAGGAGCAAATAATATAGACCTATTCTGCACAGCTCCAAAAGTCCTGAAACTCCATGGAAGTCATTTTTGGAAATAATAAAAAATACTGAGCAAAGAAAATACCAGAGGGGGCCCACACCCTGGCCACGAGGGTGGGGGCGCGCCCTACCCCCAGGCGCGCCCCACGCCTCGTGGGCCCCAGCAGGCTTCCCGGTGCCCATCTTCCGCTATATGAAGTCTTTCGTCCGAGAAAAAATCATAAGCAAGCTTTAGGAAGAAACTCCGCCGCCACGAGGCGGAACCTTGGCCGAACCAATCTAGGGCTCGCAGAGCTGTTACGCCAGGAAACTTCCTCCGGGAGGAAATCATCACCATCATCATCACCAATGATCCTCTCATCGGGAGGGGGTGAATCTCCATCAACATGTTCACCAGAACCATCTCCTCTCAAACCCTAGTTCATCTCTTGTATCTAATCTTTGTCCCAAAGCCTCAGATTGGTACCTGTGGGTTGCTAGTAGTGTTGATTACTCCTTGTAGTTGATGCTAGTTGCTTTATTTGGTGGAAGATCATATGTTCAGATCCTATATGCATATTAATACCCCTCTGATTATGAACATGAATATGCTTTATGAGTAGTTACGTTTGTTCCTGAGGACATGGAAGAAGTCTTGCTATAAGTAGTCATGTGAATTTGGTATACATTCGATATTTTGATGAGATGTATGTTGTCTTTCCTCTAGTGGTGTTATGTGAACGTCGACTACATGACACTTCACCATTGTTTGGGCCTAGAGGAAGGCATTGGGAAGTAATAAGTAGATGATGGGTTGCTAGAGTGATGGCTTAAACCCTAGTTTATGAGTTGCTTCGTAAGGGACTGATTTGGATCCATATGTTTCATGTTATGGTTAGGTTTACCTTAATACTTCTTTTGTAGTTGCGGATGCTTGCAATAGGGGTTAATCATAGGTGGGATGCTTTTCCAAGTAAGGACAGCACCCAAGCACCGGTCCACCCACATACCAAATTATCAAAGTACCGAACGCGAATCATATGAACGTGATGAAAACTAGCTTGACGATAATTCCCATGTGTCCTCGGAGCGCTTTTCTCTATATAAGAAATTGTCCGTGCTTGTCCTTTGCTACAAAAAGGATTGGGCCACCTTGCTGCACTTTATTTACACTTGTTACTTGTTACTTGTTACAAATTACCTTATCACAAAACTATCTGTTACCGATAATTTTAGTGCTTGCAGAGAATACCTTACTGAAAATAGCTTATCATTTCCTTCTGCTCCTCATTGGGTTCGACACTCTTACTTATCGAAAGGACTACGATAGATCCCCTATACTTGTGGGTCATCAGGAGGCACCGCACACGGCTAAGACAATGTCAACTTGTGTGTCTATGGGGTGCCCCCCTCCCCCGTATATAAAGGAGTGGAGGAGAGGGAAGGGCCGGCCCTCTATGGCGCGCCCTGGAGGAGTCCTACTCCCACCGGGAGTAGGATTCCCCCCTTCCCTAGTTGGACGAGGAGAGGAAGGAAGGGGGAGGAAGGAGGAAGGAAAGGGGGGCCCGGCCCCCACCCAATTCGGATTGGGCTTGGGGGGGCGCCCCCTCCTAGGCTCCCTTCTCCTCTCTCCCACTATGGCCCAATAAGGCCCATATACTTCCCGGGGGGTTCCGGTAACCTCCCGGTTCTCCGGTAAATGCCCGAACTAACCCGGAACCATTCCGATGTCCAAAGATGGTCATCCAATATATCGATCTTTATGTCTCGACCATTTCGAGACTCCTCGTCATGTCTGTAATCATATTCGGGACTCCGAACTACCTTCGGTACATCAAAACACATAAACTCATAATATCGATAGTCACAGAACGTTAAGCGTGCGGACCATACGGGTTTGAGAACTATGTAGACATGACCGAGACACATTTTCGGTCAATAACCAATAGCGGAACCTGGATGTTCATATTGGCTCCCACATATTCTACGAAGATCTTTATCGGTCAAACCGCATAACAACATACGTTATTCCCTTTGTCATCGGTATGTTACTTGCCCGAGATTCGATCGTCGGTATCTCAATACCTAGTTCAATCTCGTTACCGGAAAGTCTCTTTACTCGTTCCGTAATGCATCATCCCGCAACTAACTCATTAGTCACATTGCTTGCAAGGCTTATAGTGATGTGCATTACCGAGAGGGCCCAGAGATACCTCTCCGACAATCGGAGTGACAAATCCTAATCTCGATCTATGCCAACTCAACAAGCACCCATGGAGTCTTGGTCCTGATCATGTTTTGCTCGTGAGAGAGGCTTAGTCAACGGGTCTGCAACATTTAGATCCGTATGTATCTTGCAAATCTCTATGTCTCCCTCCTTGACTTGATCGCGGATGGAATTGAAACGTCTCTTGATGTGCTTGGTTCTCTTGTGAAATTTGGATTCCTTTGCCAACGCAATTGCACCAGTATTGTCACAAAAGATTTTCATTGGACCCGATGCACTAGGTATGACACCTAGATCGGATATGAACTCCTTCATCCAGACTCCTTCATTTGCTGCTTCCGAAGCAGCTTTGTACTCCGCTTCACACGTAGATCCCGCCATGACGCTTTGCTTAGAACTGCACCAACTGATAACTCCACCGTTCAATATAAACACGTATCCGGTTTGTGACTTAGAGTCATCCAGATCAGTGTCAAAGCTTGCATCGACGTAACCATTTACGATGAGCTCTTTGTCACCTCCATAAACGAGAAACATATCCTTAGTCCTTTTCGTATTTCAGGATGTTCTTGACCGTTGTTCAGTGATCCACTCCTGGATTACTTTGGTACCTCCCTGCTAAACTAATAGCAAGGCACACATCAGGTTTGGTACACAGCATTGCATACATGATAGAACCTATGGCTGACGCATAGCGAATGACTTTCATTTTCTCTCTATCTTCTGCAGTGGTCGGGCATTGAGTCTGACTCAACTTCACACCTTGTAATACAGGCAAGAACCCTTACTTTGCTTGATCCATTTTGAACTTCTTCAAAACTTTATCAAGGTATGTGCTTTGTGAAAGTCCAATTAAGCGTCTTGATCTATCTCTATAGATCTTGATGCCCAATATATAATTAGCTTCGCCGAGGTCTTTCATTGAAAAACTCTTGTTCAAGTATCCTTTTATGCTATCCAGAAATTCTATATCATTTCCAATCAACAATATGTCATCCACATATAATATTAGAAATGCTACAGAGCACGAAGGAAATATGCCCTAGAGGCAATAATAAAGTTGTTATTTATATTTCCTTATATCATGATAAATGTTTATTATTCATGCTAGAATTGTATTAACCGGAAACTTTAATACATGTGTGAATACATAGACAAACAAAGTGCCACTAGTATGCCTCTACTTGACTAGCTCGTTGAATAAAAGATGGTTAAGTTTCCTAGCCATAGACATGAGTTGTCATTTGATTAACGGGATCACATCATTAGAGAATGATGTGATTGACTTGACCCATTCCGTTAGCTTAGCACTTGATCATTTAGTATATTAGTATTGCTTTCTTCATGACTTATACATGTTCCTATGACTATGAGATTATGCAACTCCCGAATACCGGAGGAACACTTTATGTGCTACCAAACGTCACAACGTAACTAGGTGATTATAAAGGTGCTCTCACTACAAAAAAAGACACATCCGTGACATTTTGGGCCGAACGAATTTTTTTTCTGTCATACTTATGACACTTCTATGACGATAATTGTGACAAAACCCGGTATCATCCTAGATGTGGTGGGGTCCTACTTCTATGACAAAAAATCATGACAGAAAATGGACTTTTCATCCTGGGCGGGCCGGAGACTGATACGTCTCCAACGTATCTATAATTTTTGATTGCTCCATGCTACTTTATCTATTGTTTTGGACTATAATGGGCTTTATTTTCCACTTTTATATTACTTTTGGGACTAACCCATTAACGAGAGGCCCAAATGTAATTGCTGTTTTTTGCCTTTTTCAAGATTTCAAGAAATGAATATCAAACGGAGTCCAAACGGAATGAAACCTTCGGAAACAAGATTTTCTCACAGAACGTGATCCAGGAGACTTGGACCCTACGCCAAGGAACCAGAGAGGCGGTCACGAGGGTGGGGGACGCCCCGCCTAGGGCGCGCCATTCTGCCTCGTGGCCCCCTCGAAGCTCCACCGACGTACTCCTTCCTCCTATATATACCTACGTACCCCCAAACGATCAGAACAGGAGCCAAAAACCTAATTCCACCGCCGCAACTTCCTGTATCCACGAGATCCCATCTTGGGGCCTGTTCGAGCTCACGGAGGGGGCATCCACCACGGAGGGCTTCTACATCAACACCATAGCCTCTCCGATGAAGTGTGAGTAGTTTACTTCAGACCTTCGGGTCCATAGCTAGTAGCTAGATGGCTTCTTCTCTCTTTTGGATCTCAAAACAATGTTCTCCCCTCTCTCGTGGAGATCTATTCGATGTAATCTTCTTTTTTGCGGTGTGTTTGTTGAGACCAATGAATTGTGGGTTTATGATCCAGCTTATCTATGAATAATATTTGAATCTTCTCTGAATTCTTTTATGTATGATTGAGTTATCTTTGCAAGTCTCTTGAATTATCCGTTTGGTTTGGCCAACTAGATTGGTAGTTCTTGCAATGGGAGAAGTGCATTGCTTTGGGTTCAATCTTGCGGTGTCCTTACCCAAAGGATGTAAAGGGTTGCAAGGCACGTATTGTATTGTTGCCATCGAGGATAACAAGATGGGATATTTATCATATTGCATGAATTTATTCCTCTACATCATGTCATCTTGCTTAAGGCGTTACTCTGTTTTAACTTAATATTCTAGATGCATGCTTTGGATAGCGGTCGATGAGTGGAGTAATAGTAGTAGATGTAGAATCGTTTGATTGTACTTGTCACGGACGTGATGCCTATATACATGATCATACCTAGATAACCTCATAACTATGCTCAATCCTCATCAATTGCTCAACAAGAATTTGTTCACCCACCGTAGAATACTTATGCTCTTGAGAGAAGCCACTAGTGAAACCTATGGCCCCATGGTCTATTCTCATCATATCAATCTCCATCAATTTTATACTTGCTTTGTTTTACTTTGCCTTTTACTTTTCACTTTGCATCTTTATACCGAAAATACCAAAAATATTATCTCTATCGATCTCACTCTCGTAAGTGACCGTGAAGGGATTGACAACCCCTAATCGCGTTGGTTGCGAGTAGCTATCGCTTTGTGCAGTCACGAGGGACTTGTGCGTGGCCTCCTCTTGGATTGATACCTTGGTTCTCAAAAACTGAGGGAAATACTTACGCTACTATGCTGCATCATCCTCTCCTCTTCGGGGAAAACCAACGCAAGCTCAAGACGTAGCAAGAAGGATTTCAGGCGCCGTTGCTGGGGAGTCTATGCAAAAGTCAACATACCAAGTACCCATCACAATCCCTATCTCTCACATTACATTATTTGCCATTTGCCTCTCGTTTTCCTCTCCCCCACTTCACCCTTGTCGTTTTATTCGCCCTCTCTTTCCCAATCTCCTCCTCCTTTTCCCGTTGCCTTTTGTTTGCTCGTGTGTTAGTTTGCTTGCTTGTCGCTATGTCTGAAATTGGGGAAATTATCGCCGATATGGGCGATAATAATATGGAAAATTCTGAAGCTCCTGCTGAAGAATCCCCTACCTATCACACAAAAAGATTTCGAATCGGTAGTGGTAATATTATTGGAAAAGGAGTTATTCAAGATTTCTTTACTTGTCTTTGGTGCTTTACCCTCTATGGGTGGTTCTATTCTTCATAGAACTAGTAGTCTTGCGGACGCTATTGCCATGCTTATCGTTGAACTTGAAAGGCAATTTATGCATATGCACCCTTCTATACAAAGAATTTTCCTAGAATTTTCTAATATTGAACACTCCTCTGGTAAGCGTGCCGCTACTATCTTTTTGGCTCATGAATTCAGATTTATAATAAAAGAAGCCAAAGAAATCTTTGCGCATTATAGGGTGGACGCTGGCCGTCCTCCCATAGAACCTATCCTTTTTGATCAAGAAGAAATAATGCGTTTCCAATCTATTGATTATGTTGCTTTCAATGAAAATCTTAGAAGAAAAGTGCCTACCAATATTTTAATTAATAGAATCTCTGAGCTTAATGATGATTTGGCTATTAGAAATAATGAGCTAGGATGCTCTCTTGAGTATAGGCTCACAAAGTTCTGTCAAAAGAATGCTTATAATGATGAATTGGTTGTGCAATATGAAGGGCAGAAAGAGGAACCTATACCTCCTAAAATTGATATTGGGGACTTTTGTCCTATTAAATTTAGCCCTTTTGATTACTTATGCTTGCCTCAAAGAAAACCTGCTGCCGAACGTAGAGAATATGAAATGAGTTTCACCGATCTATCTTATTACTACGGCACTACCTAGATCTATCCTTGCTTTTTTGCCTAGCTAGGGGCGTTAAACGACAACGCTTGTTGGGAGGCAACCCAATTTTATTTTTAGTTTTTAGTTTTTGCTTCTATTTAGGAATAAATAATCCATCTAGCCTCCGTTTAGATGTGGTTTTATCTTTAATTAGTGTTTGTGCCAAGCTAGACCTATTGGATCTTCTTGGATGATAGTTATTTGATCTTGCTGTAATTTCCAGAAACTTTGTGCTCAGTGCCCGAATTGTTTAAAATCACCAGAAAGTAATAAAATACTGATTCCAATTTCTTCTGATCAACAAAAAAATTGTCCAGGTCTTCTAATTTTGGTAGAATTTTTGGAGTTCCAGAAGTTTGCTTTAGTTACAGATTACTACAGACTGTTCTGTTTTTGACAGATTCTGTTTTGCGCGTGTTGTTTGCTTATTTTGATGAATCTATGGCTAGTAAAATAGTTTATGATCCATAGAGAAGTTGGAATACATTAGGTTTAACACCAATATAAATAAAGAATTAGTTCATTACAGTACCTTAAAGTAGTCTTTTGTTTTCTTTCTCTAACGGAGCTCATGAGATTTCTATTGAGTTTTGTGTTGTGAAGTTTTCAAGTTTTGGGTGAATTCTTTTGATGGATTATGGAAAAAGGAGTGGCAAGAGCCTAAGCTTGGGGATACCCATGGCACTCCCAAGATAATCCAAGTACACCAAAAAGTCAAAGCTTGGGGATGCCCCGGAAGGCATCCCCTCTTTCGTCCACTTCCATAGGTAATTTACTTGGATCTATATTTTTATTCACCACATGATATGTGTTTTGCTTGGAGCGTCTTGTATTATTTGCGTCTTTGCTTGTTAGTTTATCACAATCATCCTTGCTGTATACACCTTTTGAGAGAGCCATACATGAATTGGAATTTGATAGAATACTCTATGTGCTTCACTTATATCTTTTGAGCTTGATAGTTTTGCTCATTGTGCTTCACTTATATCTTTCGAGCGTGATAATTTTTGCTCTAGTGCTTCACTTAGATCTTTTAGAGCACGGTGGTGGAATTGTTTTAAAGAAACTTGATGTCTCATGCTTCACTTAGATTATTTTGAGAGTCGTTAATAGCATGGTAATTTGCTTAATGTTAATATACTTGGTATTCAAGATATGTGAAACTTTCTTTTGAGTGCGTTGAGTACTAAGATAAGTTTGATGCTTGATAATTGTTTTGAGATATGGAGGTGATAATATCAAAGTCGTGCTAGTTAAGTAGTTGTGAATTTGATAAATGCTTGTGTTGAAGTTAGCAAATCCCGTAGCATGCACGTATGGTTAAAGTTGTGTAACAAATTTGAAACATGAAGTGTACCTGGCTTGTGCATCCTTATGAGTGGCGGTCGGGGACGAGCGATGGTCATTTCCTACCAATCTACCCCCCTAGGAGCATGCGTGTAGTACTTGATTTTTGATGACTTCTAAATTTTTGCAATAAGTATATGAGTTCTTTTGACTAATGTTGAGTCCATGGATTATACACACTTTTACCTTTCCGCCTTTGCTAGCCTCTTCTGTACCGTGCATTGCCCTTTCTCACCTTGAGAGTTGGTGCAAACTTCACCGGTGCATCCAAACCCCGTGATACGATACGCTCTATCACACATAAACCTCCTTATATCTTCCTCAAAACAGCCACCATACCTACCTATTATGGCATTTCCATAGCCATTCCGAGATATATTGCCATGCAACTTTCCACCGTTCCTTCATCATCATCATGACATACTTTACTTTTGTCATATTGCCATTGCATGATCATGTAGTTGACATCGTATTTGTGGCAAAGCCACCATGCATTATTTTTCATACATGTCACTCTTGATTCATTGCACCATCCAGACATCACGGAGGCATTCATATAGAGGCATACCTTGTTCTAGTTTCTAGTTGTAATCCTTATGTTGTAATTAATAGAAGTGTGATGATCATCATTATTAGAGCATTGCCCAAAAAAAAGAGAAAGGCCAAAAAGAAAAAAAGGAAGGCCCAAAAAAATAAAAAAATAAAAAGGGCAATGCTACTATCTCTTTTTCCACACTTGTGCTTCAATGTAGCACCTTGTTCTTCATGTAGTGAGTCTCATATATTGTGCTTCAAAGTAGCACCTTGTTCTTCATGTAGTGAGTCTCATATATTGTGCTTCAAAGTAGCACCATGTTTTTCATATAGTGAGTCTCATAAGTTGTCTTTTTATACTAGTGGGAATTTTTCATTATAGAACTTGGCTTGTATATTCCTCGATGGGCTTCCTCAAAATTCCCTAGGTCTTCATGAGCAAGCAAGTTGGATGCACACCCACTAGTTTTCTTTTGTTGAGCATTCATAGCTCTAGTGCATCCGTTGCATGGCAATCCCTACTCCTCATGTTGACATCAATTGATGGGCATCTCCATAGCCCGTTGATTATCCTCGTCAATGTGAGACTTTCTCCTTTTGTCTTCTCCACACAATCCCCATCATCATATTCTATTCCACCCATAATGCTATATCCATGGCTCACGCTCATGTATTGCGTGAAGGTTGAAAAAGTTTGAGATTATTTAAGTATGAAACAATTGCTTGGCTTGTCATCGGGGGTATAGAAGTTGGGAACATCTTTGTGTGACGAAAATGAAACATAGCCTAACTATATGATTTTGTAGGGATGAACTTTCTTTTGGCATGCTATTTTGAGAAGACATGATTACTTTGTTTAGTATGCTAGAAGTATTATTATTTTTATGTCAATATGAACTTTTGTCTTGAATCTTCGGATCTGAATATTCATACCACAATTAAGAAGATTTACATTGAAATTATGCCAAAGTATCACTCCGCATCAAAAATTCTCTTTTTATCATTTACCTACCGAGGACGAGCAGGAATTAAGCTTGGGGATGTCCGATACGTCTCCAACGTATCTATAATTTTTGATTGCTCCATGCTACTTTATCTATTGTTTTGGACTATAATGGGCTTTATTTTCCACTTTTATATTACTCGACTAACCTATTAACCGGAGGCCTAGCCTGCATTGCTATTTTTTTGCCTTTTCAAGATTTCAAGAAATGTAATATCAAACGGAGTCCAAACTGAATGAAACCTTCGGAAACGTGATTTACTCACCGAATGTGATCCAGGAGACTTGGACCCTACGCCAAGGAACCAGAGAGGCGGTCACGAGGGTGGGGGGCGCCCCCCTAGGGCGTGCCCCCTGCCTCGTGGGCCCCTCGAAGCTCCACCGACGTACTCCTTCCTCCTATATATACCTCACGCACCCCAAACGACTGCACAGAGCCAAAAACCTAATTCCACCGTCGCAACTTCCTGTATCCACGAGATCCCATCTTGGGGCCTGTTCCGGAGCTCCGCCGGAGGGGGGCATCCACCATGGAGGGCTTCTACATCAACACCATAGCCTCTCCGATGAAGTGTGAGTAGTTTACTTGCACCTTCGGGTCCATAGCTAGTAGCTAGATGGCTTCTTCTCTCTTTTGGATCTCAATACAATGTTCTCCCCCTGTCTCGTGGAGATCTATTCGATGTAATCTTCCTTTTGCGGTGTGTTTGTTGAGACCGATGAATTGTGGGTTTATGATCCAGCTTATCTATGAATAATATTTGAATCTTCTCTGAATTCTTTTATGTATGATTGGTTATCTTTGCAAGTCTCTTGAATTATCCGTTTGGTTTGGCCAACTAGATTGGTAGTTCTTGCAATGGGAGAAGTGCATTGCTTTGGGTTCAATCTTGCGGTGTCCTTACCCGGATGTAAAGGGTTCCAAGGCACGCATTGTATTGTTGCCATCGAGGATAACAAGATGGGGTATTTACCATATTGCATGAATTTATTCATCTACATCATGTCATCTTGCTTAAGGCGTTACTCTGTTTTTAACTTAATACTCTAGATGCATGCTTTGGATAGCGGTCGATGAGTGGAGTAATAGTAGTAGATGCGAGAATCGTTTGATTGTACTTGTCACGGACGTGATGCCTATATACATGATCATACCTAGATAACCTCATAACTATGCTCAATTACATCAATTGCTCAACAGTAATTTGTTCACCCACCGTAGAATACTTATGCTCTTGAGAGAAGCCACTAGTGAAACCTATGGCCCCGGGTCTATTCTCATCATATCAATATCCATCACTTTTATACTTGCTTTGTTTTGCTTTGCCTTTTACTTTTCACTTTGCATCTTTATACCAAAAATACCAAAATATTATCTCTATCAGATCTCACTCTCGTAAGTGACCGTGAAGGGATTGACAACCCCTAACCGCGTTGGTTGCGAGTAGCTATCGTTTTGTGCAGGTATGAGGGACTTGTGCGTGGCCTCCTACTGGATTGATACCTTGGTTCTCAAAAACTGAGGGAAATACTTACGCTACTGTGCTGCATCATCCTCTCCTCTTCGGGGAAAACCAACGCAAGCTCAAGACGTAGCAGAGAGTAGCTACATGACATTCTTTGGGTTGTCCATGACGGAAAAAACCGTGGTAGAAGCGAGGGCAAGGAAAATATCGGGGTGTTCTCGGTTACGGTGGGTGGTCGGGGCCGAGGCGTTGGGCTCTAACTGAACCCGAGCAAGGCGTTGGGCTCTAACTGAACCCGAGCGATTGCACTACAAACTCTGGCGTTCGAACCCGAGCGATCGATCGATGGCTGTTAATCGAACCCGATCGAGCGATTCTTCGCTACTTCGTTAATCAAGCCGATCGATGCTGCCTCTGGATGAACAGTGAGCGTTGCTGGGGGGGTTTGGATGAACAGTTCCCGGTGGGGGTGGATGAACAGGACCCCGTGGTGTTGCCTCTGGATGAACATGACCCCGATCGATCGAGCCGGTTGGGGCTGGATGAACAGGACCCCGTGGAGGGCAGGATGAACAGGACCACCCCGTGGAGGGCTGGATGAACAGTAGATGGTGGAGGGCTGGATGAACAGGAGCCCGTGGAGAGGACTGGTTGAACAATAGCCGGTGGAGTAGCGCGCGGTGGAGGCTGGATGAACAGGAGCCCGTGGATGAACAGTCGCAGGTGGAGGCTGGAGGAGGTCGACGGTGGATCAATAGTAGCCCGTGGAGGCTGGAGGGGGTCGACGGTGGAGATGAACAGTATCCCGTGGAGTCCCGTTTTGCGGTACGCCACACCTCCCGATGAACAGGACGCCATTTCGATCGTAGCGCTCCAACACAAGTCTGCTTCCTCCGTTTTGCGGTACGCCACACCCCTCCCGATCAACAGGACCCCCGTTTCGACCGTAGGAGGTCCGTTTCCTCCGTTTTGCGGTACGCCAGACCCCTCCTGATGAACAGGATCCCATTTCGAACGTGGCCGGTCGAACGCAAGGCCGTTTCCTCCGTTTTGTGATACGCCAGGCCTCGTTTCCATCGGCTGTTCCGTCCAAGCCCTCCCGATGAACACGACGATGCATTCTGTTTCGACCCAGCCGGTTGGCTCCCCATGAACACGACGACGACGCTATGTCTCCGTTCCGACCGAGCCATGTACACGAGCCCTGGCCGTACGTATGCGCGAGTAGGCGTTCGAGACCACGGCGCAGACGCGTACATGCACAGCGGCAGACGTACGCGTGTACATGCTACGTCGGCGCTGCCTCTACTACGACGCGTGCGGCGCCTCTACTATGATACGTCGCGGCGCCTCTACATCGACCAAGATGTACGCATACCGTCACGACCAGAATGACAACGCCACGTACACTTCACCGTGTGGGTCCCGACCGCCGTGCACTTCCTTGCCTGCGAAGATGTAGTTGGTGGGTCCCAGCAGTCAGGGGGCGAATCGTTTTTTTTTGCCCAGACGCACTTCCTTGCGTGTGAAGATATAGCTGGTGGGTCCCAGTAGTCAGGGGGAAATGTTTTTTTCGCGAAATATGGTGGCCCGTCTGGTGGGTCCCCACTGTCAGGTGGAGGAATAATTATTTTGCACGTAATACGGAGGCACTTCCTTGCTGCGGCCATGGACCCAGCTGTCAGCCTCTCCACGTATAGTCCACGTCCGATGGAAGCCGTTCCTTGACCACGTTGACCACGCCGCGCCGGGAGCACCAGGGCGGTGGATGACGGCGAGGCTTAGGAAGGGGACGACGCGGAGCCAGGGAAGATGCGGCAGTGGATGCCCACGCGTAGAGGAGTACGAGGGTTCACTAGTTCACATACGATGTGAGGCTCTTGCCGCCGCAGAATAACAGGGGTGTGGGTGAGTAGAGGATGGCCCGGCCAGCGGTGGGAATAGTAGGGGCGGTGAGGCCTCCAGCGGCAAAGACCCCCCGGCCACGGGAGGCAGAAGCATGCGGCAGGACAGGCGCTGCTTTGGGCGGCTGGAGCAACAAGACCAGAGGTTGAAGAAGCACTACGGACGTTGGATGGACATCGTACGGTCACTGGAGCTAGAATCGTTCACATTGACTAAGTTGACAAAGCACTCCGTCCCCGTCAACTTAGTAGGCCCACAAGTCAGCCTCCCACCAAGGTGGGTCCCAACCAGCAGGGGGAGTATTCATTTTTTTGTGCGTAATAAGGAGGCACTTCCGATGGGTCCGAGCTGACAGCGGGGGGAACGTTTTTTCGTGCAATACGGTGGCCCGTCCGATGGGTCCCAGCAGTCAGGGGGCAAAAATTTTTTTTGCAAAATACGGTGGCCCGTCCGGTGGGTCCCTGCTGTCAGGTGGAGGAATCTTTATTTTCCGCGTAATAAGGAGGCACTTCCTTGTTGCCGTCGTGGACCCAGCTGTCAGCTTCTCTGTCGGTGTCAAAACCGGCAGATCTCGGGTAGGGGGTCCCAAGCTGTGGATCATGGATCGATGGGTAACAGGAGACAGGGGACACAATGTTTACCCAGGTTCGGACCCTCTCTATGGAGGTACTACCCTACTTCCTGCTTGATTGATCTTGATGAATATGAGTATTACAAGAGTTGATCTACCTCTAGATCATATGTTGCGGTCTAAACCCTAGAGGTATGATGAGTAATGTCATAATGATCTATCGACTAGCCTGGCCCCGGCTTATATAATGTACCAGAGGCCTAGGATAACAAGAGTCCTAGCCGAATACGTTGGTGGAGAGGAGTCCTTGTCTTGATCATCAAGTCTTGTGGAATCTTCCTCATGCATGTCATCGGCTGTCCGAACTGGCCCATGAGTATACGGCCATGGGGGTCCTCGGCCCAATCTAACTGATTGGGAGACGACGTGGTGAGTACCCCCTAGTCCAGGACACCGTCACTCTCCACGTACAGTCCACGTCCGATGGAAGCCGTTCCTTGACCACGTTGATCACGCCGCGCCGAGAGCACCAGGGCGGTGGACGACGGCGAGGCCTAGGAAGGGGACGACGCGGAGCCGGGGAAGACGCGACAGTGGAAGCCCGCGCGGAGAGGAGTATGAGGGTTCACTGGTTCGGCTGTGATGTGAGTCTGCCGTCGCCGCAGAATAACAGGGGGTGTGGGTGAGTAGAGGGATGGCCTGGTCAGCGGTGGGAGTAGTGGGGGGCCGTGAGGCCTCCGCGGCATCACAGCCGGCCACGGGAGGCAGGAGCAGCGCACGACCGGTCTGCTGCTTTGGTAGTGGAGCAAGAAGACCAGAGGTTGAAGAAGCACTACGGCCGTTGGATGGACATCGTACGGTCACTGCAGCTAGAATCGTTCATATCGACTAAGTTGACAAAGCCCTTGGTACGCGTCAACTTAGTAGGACCACATGTCAGCTTCCGAAATGGTGCGCCCAGATATCAGGGGGATGAATCATTTTTTTGGGCGGGTGAAGCTAGAATATCCGAGATTGAAGAAGAAGTACGACATCCGTTGGATGAACATCCAACGGCCACTACTGCTAGAATCGTGTGTTGACTATAATAAGTTGACAATGCCTTGCATACGCGTCAACTTCTTTTTTTAGGGGACGCGTCAACTTAGTAGGCCCACAAGTGTGTGGGAGAGAACTTATAGCCCATTTGTGATTTGTAAGAAGGTACAACCCATTTTTGAATTCTAATGCAATTTACTACAACCCATTTACAGTTTGTTAAAAATACAACCCATTTTCTAGATAGGACAGCGATTAATAATTTCAACCAACCATTCAAGATAGAATTCAATAAAATTTCCTGCATTTTGATGGGATCCGAAATATTTTTATCCAAAAATTTCTAGTCAGATTAAATATAAATTTGTATTACGTAAAAATCTAACGAAACATTGCGCGCGCAATGATTAAAAATTAAGATTTTCAAAATCCACAAATAATATTTTATAAACTAATTCCTTGCTTAGTGCATTTTTTATAGTTACTGCCCAGTTTTTATAATTACATCCCATTATTATTTTTTAAAGCCAATTTTCCCGTTAAGCCTAATGCATCCCTCCTAGGAAAGATTTGCAGCCCAGCGGAGCGGAGAATAACAAGTTGACCTTGCCTGGGTCTTATTCAACAAAACGTATAGCTGGGCTAGCCATTTTCATCTTGAAAAAAATTAATATCTGGGCTGGATATCTGTCCTGGGCTAGACGGGCCACAGCCCGCCTAGTTAATACCCTGCTCTCCTCTGAACAACAACGAAAACATCACCAAGAAAAACTCTGCAGTGCTCACGCCTCAAAACACAAATACTGCTCGAGCTGCTTGGTCCCAGTTGTCGGCCGCACCTTGGGCAATTCTCTCGTTTATTGACTACATAGGTTGACAATGGTGTGGGACCATGATGTCAGGAAACTAGGAGGAAGCAAAAAAAATAGTTGTACATAATTAGGAGGCACTTATGACGCATTTACTATGGCCCTAGTGGGTCCCTACTGTCAACCAGTCAAAATAAAGTCATCTCTTGAATCCTCATGTTCATTGACCATGTTAACAATGCTCGGCACCACAGCGAGTGCAACAACTCGAAGGACGACGGAGAGGGCCTCATGGGCCCTATGGATGGTCTGATACAGCGCCCACTGCTCATTCAGGAAGCCACGATCATTGGACACCTATGAGCACCTTCAAGAGATTGAGACGGCATGAAACGGTAAGGCCGCGCTTGGGAGCTCTGGTTTATTTCACAATTGTATTAATATACAAGTGTAATTTACTCGTCATCGGAAATAACGCATAAAATACAGGCGTAATGAAACTGAGGGCCCGAGGTCTGTAAGTAAAACCGGTGGGTTACACGTGTAATTTGAGAGACCGGTGTATATTATACTAGTCGAAATCGACCAACCAAGCGCTTCGCCCGAGACCATCTGCTTTTATTTACAAGCGTCAGTTTTACAAGCGGTTTTGGTTGGAAACGACGATCCAATCACGACCTAAGATGATGAGTTGGTCGGAAGATCATATGGTTTCACGTCTAACCTACCCAACTTATTGTATAGGTTATGAATGAAATATAAGACGATGAACTTCTTAAGCACGGAAACAACAGAAGAGGATGATCTTCCTAACAAGCAAATCACTGGCATTAGATCGACATGCAAAACAATACAAAGCATTATTCTCAGGAGGCACGGTGAACAGCTCGTGATGCTGCATGACACAACATTCCAAGCTCAACTTTGCAATCAAACACAAGGCCTGGCATTACATAGACAATATTCAGAACAAACTCTTAAAATATCTTACATAAGTCAACATTCATGTGACTATGCATCTCAGCAGAGTAAATATTTACTTCTGAACTGAAGACAGGAATAGGAAAAAACGATCGACGTTGCTCACAGCAAAGGGCGTCCCACTCAAAAATATCAAATGCATGTCTTCTGGCTAACATCAATCAGCAAAAGTTGACAAGATTTTCCAATTCCAATATATTAAACTAATGTCAACTTTGACAAGCTTTTCCCATTCAAAATATGTAATGCCTATGATTGTGAAATGGGCAGGGTTTGTCATCAGTTTGTCATCTGATAGTCCGGTGGCTCAAGGTGACGACGAATGATTAGAGAACCATTCGATGTATTGTGCATGATGAAGTATTATTATGGAGGACACGAACCATCTGAACATTTTGTGCAGTTCCACTAAAATCAAGCTGAGCATCCCTGTGGATTTCGTATTTATATGCTGCCAGAAAACAAAGACACATCAGCACACACATGAATATTGGCCCCAGTGTCAACCCACCAATCGGTGGACTAACAAACTGAAAGTACGGTAAACAGATTACCATACCCAGATGCCCCATCATTGTTGCTTAGAGTGACATTGACAGACTTGGAGTCCTGTCCTGGCTTCTTGGTACTTGTTTGGGCACTTGTTTGCCCAGTGTTCCTCCGAACCACAAGTGAAGCAGCCATCTCTGCAGACTAGTCATGTCACCAACGTCTACTAATACTCTGTAAAGCTTCTTGATCATTCCTTGTGTAATGTAGCGTAAATAGTGACTGCTTCTTTCTGCAAAGTGGTAAGACCAACTGGACCCACTAATGCAGCAGTTTGCCTTAGACATATTGGCTCCTTTTGTGCAGTTCAACTAAAATCAAAGTCGGAAATAAACCGAGCTTTAATTTTGATATCCCTGTAAGCAACAAAAGGTATAAGGGAAACAATTACTGAGAAATAACAGTTGATGACTTGTACTCCCAGAAGAAAAACATCTACTGATATACCTTATCTTAATGGGAAACAAAGCAGGAGAGTAGCAATTCTCAATCAGTGTGATTCATTCATATTAACTGAGACATTATCTTAACAATGCCTTGTTTCAACATGTATAAAGAACGACAAAGCAGAAAAGTATCATTCCTAAAACAATGCGACTGATTCATTTTAACAACGACATTATCTTAACAATACCTTGGTTAAACATGTAGAAAGAACTACAAAGCAGGATAGTATCATTTGTAAAACACTGTAATTAATATATAATAACAGAGACATTATCTAAACAATACATTTCTTAAACATGTACTCCGGCCGATCCCTAACAGAAATGGTACTCCCGCCGATCCCTAACAGGTGTTGCAGTTTTCAACTAAGATTCAGTAGTTAATTTGAGGAAAGTAGGTACTGACCTTTGAAGATCAAGATTTGAAACAATGCCCGAGGTGGATCTAAAAGAGATCTCAACACATATATGGAAATCCGGTCTCATTTTGTGCAGTTCCACCAAAATTAAGCGAAGCAAAATGTCGCAATAGCAACAAGTTGAATAGATATCCCTGTTTTAACAGAGGCAAAAAATGAATCAATTACTGGCCAATAAAGGAGGATGAAACATGCGGCCACAAAAATGGTAATCCCGCCAATCCCTAACAAGTGTTGCAATTTTGAAATAAGATTCAGTAGTTAATTCTGAGAGTGGCATTGCTTAATTTTACCAATGACATTAGATTAACAAAAAGCATAAACAGTTCGAGGGAGAGTGGGCGCAACAATAACATGTGCTTCCATCTACTTATAAAGGGGGTGATGCAGAGTTTGCTGTAACAAAGCAACAAGCATAATGTCTGGGTTGGTCCCATTTTTGTTCACTACTTAATGGGAAAATACATCAATACAATAGCTTCAATTCAACATTTATTTAAAACAGTACCAATACAAGTAGCACAGCATCTCAAAACACACTGCACGATCATGTGGATGAAGGCAAGTACCAACCTGTCATGACGCACACAAGATCACGTACGAATCTGCCAACACGAATAGGAAATCCAATCTCGTTTTGTGCAGTTACTCTGAAATCAAGTAAAGTCGCCGGTGAGACATTTAAGTTTGCTATAGCAACAAGTTGAATAGATATCCCTGATTTAACAGAGGCAAAAAAGGAAACAATTACTGCCAATAAAGGAGGATGAAACATGCGGCCACAAAAAGAAGCATCTACCTTATCTTGATGGAAAACAAAGTATAGGACAGTAGCATTTCTAAAATGGTTGCATTGATTCATATTAACAGAGAAGTTCTCTTAAAATAGTTTAGTAGTTAATTCTGAGAGTGGCATTGCTTAAAATACAATAGCTTCAATTCAACATTTATTTAAAATAGTACCAATACAAGTAGCACAACATCTCAAAACACACTGCACGATCATGTGGATGGGACATGGGACATGCCAGCACCATGTGCGTCCACACGTATAAATGGGTGATGCAGAGTATGTAGCCAAGCAACATATCTGCGTTGGTCCCATATTTGTTCTCTTTGAAACTTTTTCCGATGTGAGGGCAGCAAATCTAGTCCTGCACAAACTACCCGACCCCCAGTTTCTTTCCCTTTTCAACAAAGAGTTCGTTTGCTTACAGATGTGTGTACTGGGTTACCCCCTTTTTCCCTTTTCGACCAACAAAGCGGCTGGATAGCTAGTCTATATTATTTCCCCTCCCTCCTTTCCTCATTGAACCACATCCTAGATTCATGCTCCACCCCACCGCACCCTTCTTTCCTCTTTGAACCGAGACCTAGATTCGACTACAGAATTGAAAAAGATCAGCATGCAGCTAGACCAATGACGGTTTCAAAGAAACTTATACCTTAGGGTCGTGTGGATGTGGCAAGGCGTGCAGCGGGAGGTCGGATCTGCCCACACTACGTACGACAGCGAGGAAGAAGGGGTCGGTGGCCCTCCCGGACAGGCGCTGGGTGAAAGAGAAAAGCGTAGCCGGCAATGGATAGCCTCCCTCGCCGAAGGCGATAGAGTGAACGCTGCACCTCCTCCCCTTCCCGGTGCGACGGGATCCAGACGCCTCCTTCGCCAGCTGTCTGTGAGGGGGTGAGAGAGACAGAGGCCACAACGCAATCTTGTTTAGATCTGGTGAAAAGGGTGAGAGACAGTGAATATAGCAAACCCTAGCAAAGGAACGCTGAGCCTCCAGCGTGTATATATATATATATATATATATATATATATATATATATATATATATATATATATATATATATATATATATGTAGTCTTGGCGAGAGTGTGGAGAGTGCAAACCCTAGAAAACAAGCGCCGAGGCTCCAAATTATATATATATATATATATCTTGTAATGCAATTTGAGCTCCGGTGCCTTAACTGCACCTGCTTTTGGCTGTATGACAGGTGGGCCAGCCACATTTTGGGCCCACCTGTCATAAACCCAAAGGCAGGTGCACTAAAGTCAATGAAGTTGTGTCCATATAGTACTCGTGTATACGACTAATATATAGTGGAGTGGTTTTCTTATTCTCTCCATAACAATCGTTTTAAATTGTGTAAGTATGAAACGAAACTCTTTATTTAACGCATGCAAAGAAGAAAACTACTACTCCCTCTGTTCCTAAATATTTGTCTTTCTAGAGATTTCAACAAATGACTACATATGGAGCAAAATGAGTGAATCTACACTGTAAAATATGTCTATATACATCCGTATATGGTATTCCATTGCAAACCACTTGAAAGACAAATATTTAGGAACGGAGGGAGTACTTCCAATGAACTAACGTTCCACGAGTCCTGGTCGCACTTCCTGTCCTTCACGTGCGGTACACTACCCTCCCTTAAGTGAACAAACACACATGCGCCAAATTATAAGAAACGTGTGAGAGTGTGTACAAATATATAATTTTAATTTCAATTATCGGAAAGGTTTGAGAGTATGTACAGTTTGCCCTCTTAATAATTATGGTTTGTTGTGTTTGGCCTAAACTTGGTCAAACTTGGCAAAGTTTGACTTCAGTCAAATCTAATATGCGGAGTAAAAAAAATGGAGGGCTACTACGTCCATCCGGGTTTTTAGTGCACACCATTTTTTTAATCAAAGTTAATAGCTGGACAAATAAAATTACAGGGGAGCTAGAGACAAAGTTGTGAGAAGGCTTAGAAATCAATACAAAACTTATGCTCTTAGTACCAACGTCGATCCTTCTTCGAGGAAACATTTGGTTCATAGCCAATTGTGTGATAAGATTGCACCAACGTGAAAGACGACTACGTCTCCAACGCAAGCAAGGTGAACTGATGAAGGATATCATCTTTGTGGGTAACAAGCAAAGAGCACTGATGGAATACAGCTTGTTTTTCATTGAAAATCGACCAGCTTCACCAGCTGATGCAACCATGAGGCGCAACCATGAGCATCGATAGGTCACGTGGTGATGCATCATCCATTTGGCATCAAGTTTGGGTGAGGCACCTATGAAGTTCGACAAATCCTCACCGTGGGTCTGCTTTCTTCTCAGTAGTCAAGCTCGAGGAAGGAAGAACCACGTGGCAGAGGACAGTGAGGCGGAACAACAATGGCCATCCAATTTTGTGCAGTTCCACTAAAATTGAGGAAGAGATGCTCGGGTATGGAGATACGCATCGATGTTTTCAAAAATATAAAAAAGGGGTATAGTGTTGTTACTTTGTTTTACAAGATTAACAACGACATCTCAATTGTCAATAAGAATTATGAAAAGTACACCAACAAACAGAAGCATCATGATTATCTTGATGGGAACTAAACCAGGATACCCGAGAAAAAAGCATTTCTTCATTTAACCAGTGATAGTATTAGATTAGCAGCAGCAATAGGAGCATATGGACAATGACCGCACAACCACCATGTACTTTTTGTCGAAACAAAATGTATACCATGACAACTTTATGAGTGGCATTTCCTCTATAATAGTAGGTGATGTTGGACCAGCCGACGAACCCTAGCTACTATACATGGGGAGCTCGGGAGTAGTCGCATAGAAGAAACCCGCATGCAGCGACCTGGGGAGCTGGACCAGTACAAGAAGTTATACCTCAGGTGGGCGAGATGTCGCTTAGGCGGGCGGGCGGGATCTGCCCACACGACGACAGCCAACAAGGGCGCGGAGTACCTTCGTCCGCGCCAGCGCCGGCTCCGAGAGGACGGTGCGCATCGGCTTCCTCCATCACCGACGGCGACAACGTCAACGCTGCACCTCCTCACCTCCCGCAGCGGACGGGATTCGGCCGGATCTGTGACCACCGGTGAGGAGAGAGATAGTGTGGACACTGTCATCTTGTTTTGATATGGAGAGGGTGAGAGAGCAAGACGCGAGAAACTCTATCAAACAAGAGGCTATAATGGAGTAAAACAATCTCTTCATAGCAGTGGTTTCAAATAGAATACGCACGTTCCCGGGAAAAAAGAAACGAAAACTGGCGGACAATTTTTTAACGTACCAAGAAAGAAAACTCGATCAAAAACACGCCCGCTTCCAGGTCGCAAGAGTCGTCGCGCACACACACATAGAGATAGACATGCATATCCGTGTTTACGTAAAATTCCATTTCCATCTCCATCTCCAATCATATTTGTCCAACTGGCACATTATTTACGTTGTTAATTATATATGCGGCAATATTAACGTACAACATCTCTTGTTTGCAGGCGTCTGGACCGCTGCCACGGCCGCTCCTGACCAACCCGAAACCTCTTCATCACCCGCGCGTGCTTCCCGCCCAAAACGGTCAGTGTCGCATTCATGCCCGGCCAGAGCGGACGAGGCCTCTCACTGGCGCCGGCATTGAAGCGGCGCTCCGGCCGAGAGAGCGTCGCCCACGCCGCTTCCTGGTGCACACGACTGCTCCGCGTTCAAAGGTCGTAATAGCTGGCCACAACATGCATGTAAAAAGTTCTTGGGAGTCCGTGCTACAGCTAGCTGTCCTCCCCCAACTCGTCAATCTCTTCCAGTAGTACTAGTACTCCATGGTGCGATCCATCGACAAGCAAAGGGAAAGTTATCGTATACTCAGTTTGCGGTGAGTGGCATGCCGAGCGACCGTGTGGGGTCGAGCCGTGGAGGAGGGTGAGACACGAACGCGACAGACGTGATTTAAACGTTGGTTTTTCTCGATGGCGCGATCCAATGAAACGAAACGTTGGTTTCTCTCTGTTTCCATTTTTTCTCCGGAAAAACGGAAACTTTCCACTCCATTTTCATTCCTACTCCAAGGTTGCCCCGTTACAACATTCCATCAAATACAAAGGAAAACTAACACGCATGTCGATGCATCTCAATGATTCACAGATCATAGCCAATATTTACTTCACAACTAAAGACAAAAGTTGCGAGAGCGTGTACGAAAGAAAAACTACTGATGGGGTCACTACGACTTAAACCCTAAACCCTAAACAGGATTTAATTTCCTGGCCAGGTAGAACCTATCGAAGGAAAGACGGCTCGCACCCTCGGATCGTACGATGCTTTTGTGCAGTTCCACTAAAATCGAGCTGAGCATCCCTGATGGCAAAGATATTGAAGAAGTGAGATTAGAATAATAGTACTGGCACTAGTTCATGAGACATAAACTCATCACAAGCAGAAGCCGGTAGAAGTATAGAAAGATCGACACGGAGATGGAGCTACATGGGGAGCTGCGACAGTGGAGCAAGCCGGCTCCAAAAGGAAGATGGACTACCTGGGACGTCGGGCTGTAGCTAGAAGGGCGGTTGGGACGCGGCATCGGCCCATACCGCGGTGACCCCCGATTGGGACGCACCAACTGTGGATTTTCTCCCTCGCCGATGTCGACCGCGTCTACGCAGAACATTGTTCCCTTCCCCCAGCTGTGGGATCAGGCCGGATATGTGGCCAGCGGTGTGGCCACCGTCTTTCTATGCTTGTGAAGAGAGCAACCCAAGCAAGCAGGCTTGTAGCTTAGGCTCCTGCTAGTGTATATATAGTGGTTTTCTTTTTCTCTCCATATCAACCATTTTATATTGCGTACGTGTCATTGAAGAGTGAAATGATGGTTGCTTCTTCCAACTAACTTCTTGTGTGATTTGGTGATCCTTTAGTGGCCCCTACATCGCACTCCCCTACGTGTATGCAACAGTCACACGCATACACATAGACGCAAAACGCCATGACGCCTCTAATGCATGCATGTCCGAGCACACGACGGAACACGCACGGTCATGCTCAAGTGCTCAACCTACATGTGCATGCACACACATACTCAGCCAGGGTGAGCTAGTGACCGTATAAACACCGGAAAATGTATATATTGAGCGCAATGAGCATATTATGAAGTCCACTGACCGGCTTTTACAAATATATAGTGACAAACAGTGTATTTATCTCGTTTGAAATTAAGCCATATTAACCGGAGAGGAGGCAGTATGGACTAGTATTACTTTGCTGTGTCCCGTCAACTTGCCGAACGAGGAGAAGCTTGCAAGACGGGAGTGTTGGGGAACGTAGTAATTTCAAAAAAATTCCTACGCACACATAGGATCATGGTGATGCATTGCAATGAGAGGGTAGAGTGTTGTCCACGTACCCTCGTAGACCGAAAGCGGAAGCGTTAGCACAACGCGGTTGATGTAGTTGTATGTCTTCACGATCCGACCGATCAAGTACCGAACGTACGGCACCTCCGAGTTCAGCACACGTTCAGCTCGATGATGTCCCTCGAACTCCGATCCAACCAAGCTCTGAGGGAGAGTTCCGTCAGCACGACGGCGTGGTGACGATGATGATGTTCTACCGACGCAGGGCTTCACCTAAGCACCGCTACGATATTATCGAGGTGGACTATGGTAGAGGGGGGCACCGCACATGGCTAAGAGATCCAAGGGATCAATTGATGTGTCTAGAGGTGCTCCCTGCCCCCGTATATAAAGGAGCATGGGGGAGAGGCGGCCGGCCAGGAGGAGGCGCGCCAGGGAGGAGTCCTACTCCCACCGGGAGTAGGACTCCCTCCTTTCCTAGTTGGAGTAGGAGAAGGGGGAAGGAGGAGGAAGAGAGGAAGGAAAGGGGGGCGCCGCCCCCTCTCCTTGTCCAATTCGGACTAGAGGGGGAGGGGGCGTGCAGCCTGCCCTGGCCTCCCCCCTCTTCTCCACTAAGGCCCATCTTGGCCCATTAAACCCCCGGGGGGGGGGGGGGGGGAGGGGGTTCCGAGTAACCCCCGGTACTCCGGTAAAATCCCGATTTCACCCGGAACACTTCCGATTTCCAAATATAGGCTTCCAATATATCAATCTTTATGTCTCGACCATTTCGAGACTCCTCGTCATGTCTGTGACCATATCCGGGTCTCCAAACTATCTTCGGTAAATCAAAACACATAAACTCATAATATAACCGTCATCAAACTTTAAGCGTGCGGACCCTACGGGTTCGAGAACTATGTAGACATGACCGAGACATGTCTCTGGTCAATAACCAATAGCGAAACATGGATGCTGTCGTGGTTTTGTCACGGCAGATGTCCTCGTGAAAGGACTTAGTCGCGAGGCCAACGCATCTATGCGGCAGCTTGAGAGGGGTTGAGCAGAATCGAGAGACGCAGGGCGGATCAACACGCAAGACAAGGGTTTAGACAGCTCCGGGCCCCGGGAAACATCATTCGGTAAAAACCCTACATGTTGTTTGAGGCTAGGTCTCATTATCATCACGAGGGAGTCGCCAGAACCGGCTCTCCTCTTTGTGTCTAGCCCTAAGATTGTTTCTTCTTGCTTGTCCCTTGTCCCTCTTTAGGGAGCCCTGCCCCTCCTTATATATGTTGAAGGGGCGGGTTACATGTGGAGTCCTATTAGGATTAGGATTATTCTATTACAAGTGGAGTCCTAGTCTTGCTTCCTTTGTAGGAGAATAGTCCTTACGCTTTCCTCATAAACCGCCCACCATTAAACGTGAACCGCCTTCGGGCCTTGGGCCTTGTCATCCGTCTGTCTCCGTATGCCGGATCACCGGTGAGTCATAATGACCGTGGGTTGCTTGTAAACCGCTGTGTCGTATGGTCGCCATGAATCGCCAAATGCCACCGGATCTCAAGAATCACAAGTCCGGCCGGTTATACTTCCGGCGGTTTATGCCATGAGGTATATCCCGACATTAGCCCCAGTTTAATTTGGATTTGTCCATGTTAAACTGATCTGCAACATAAACACAAGAACAAATTTGGCGGGTTGTGCTCCGGGTTAAGAATTCTTGTAAACCGGCATCTGTTCATCCTTAATTCCTTGCCATTTCCTTCTTCTAGAAAATCCAGGTCAATAAGCCAACTTCATACTCAATTTGCTGATATTGGTTTCTCACAGAGAAATATTGTGAAGAATAATCCACTTGAGTCGGCTTTCAAAGCGCCGGTTTAAAAAATATTGGCCGTCAAATACTCATCTGATATTCAGCCGGCTTGAAGATGTAAAACTTGCCGGTTTATCATTACCAAAATTGCCGAGTTATATAGCAGACGATACCGGGTCATAATTGTTGTTGACACCAGGTCAATCTAGTTAGCTCAAAACTGAAAATTGGAAGATATTTCTCCCTTATATCCATATTACATGTAGCCCCCAAGTCTTGAACAGAACAAAGTGATGATTTGAGACTTGCTCACATATAATTACTGCCACTTTGAAGAAATCCATGTTGCTCATCTCAGTCACTAGTAAAAACTGAAGACTCCATATTATGTAGCCCCCAAGTGCCAGGTGTCATGCTTGCAGCAACCTGGGACTTGTAATTGATTGATGCCTATAAAACTTCAACCAATGTAGCCCCCAAGGGCCGGTTCATTATGCAATAATGAGCAGGGACTTTATAAATATGATCATGTAGACTTGAGCAGCGATGTGTAGCCCCCAAGGGCCGGGTCATTATGATATGATGATTCGGGTCTTCAATAAGGCAAATAAAAATGACTTTGCATTAGCCGCCAAGTGTCATGGTGCATGCTTGCAGCGACATGAGACTTGCATGTAATCTCAGTTTGAATAATGTAGCCCCCAAGTGCCGGGTCGTAAGCCTGCAGCGACACGGGACTATTCCTTCCATTGTAGAATAAATCATATCATTTGATAAAATAATAGCCATTGCGCTAAAGCGACTTTGAAAACCTCAATAATACCGGTTATTAATAACCATAATAAAATCCAGCCATGTTGGCTATTCAAGATAATATAATCCGGTATGAAAACCTTATTCATTCAATATCATAATGAAAATTCAGCCAAGCTTGGCTATTTGAATAATATAACCCAATGATTTATAAGCGCATGGTTCCAATGGCGCAATCCAAATATATACTGGCGACTTATAGTCCAAAGCCAGGCCGGTTTAATAAACACCAGATAATCATATACTGGCGACATATAGTCGAAAGCCAGGCCGGTTTAATAAACGCCGGCGACTTATAATCATGCTTTATTCAACCTATTTCTGTATTCAACAAGTTTAAAGTGTCCTGGCGGTTTACCACCGGACGGGTCATAGTGCCCAACATATAACCCGGGTTTATAACCAAGGCTGCAATTTAAGAACAATCAAATATGAAATATATCATACATGTGACATTGAATCACATTGTTGGTTTTACCAACTTTTTGTAGTAAGGGTGATAACCCCAATCTTGAGTAATGATAACTCCTTTCATACTGTGCCGGTTTACGATAAAACCGTACCGGGTTGTGATAAACACCGGTTTAACCATATATAATACTGGTGACTCGTAGTCAAACCAGACCGGGCTGATAGTCTCCGAATTATGATTTGATCATGTACTGACAACTTGTAATTGAAAGTCAAGCCGGGTTAATGAACACCGGTTTACTCCATAATAAGATGGTAACATAAAATCAAACCGGGCGGATAGTTTCTGGATTAAGATTTGACCGTGTTCCGCCAATTTGTAATTGACAGTCACATCGGATTAACAATATCGGTTTAAAACGCAACAGAAGTAAAAGGTCTTTAGCAAAAAAGAACAGAATTCAAGCAAAGGCAAAGATAAAACCGTTTGCAAAAAGAGGCTTTACTGAGCCGGTCAGATGGTGTTACCATGGTCGGACACGACCAAGCTCCCAATAAGGTGTAGCTATGGTTCAAGTCAGCCAGGTCCCCAACTGAAACCGTGGCATTATGCCGATCAAGTGGCGTGGCAATGGTTCGGGTTCGACCAAGCCCCCAAGTGACTCTATGGCCTTAGGCCGATCAAGAGGCGTGACTGGTTCAGACTTGACCATGTCCCCAAGTGATCTGGTGGCTTTCGCCTATCAAAAGGTGTTGGTTCGGACACGACCAAGCCCCCAAGTGATATTGTGGCACTAGGCCGATCAAGAGGCGTGGCAATGGTTCGGATACGACCAAGCCCCCAAGTGACCAATAATATGATAAGCCAATAAGGCATGATACCCATATTTGGACCGTGCATCATGGCAGCAGGTCCTCTTTGGCATCCTTTAACTTTTTGCAAGAGATAAATCCTTCTTGAACCGGATATTGAGAGCTTCAAAGCTTTGTGGGAGACATCTTTCCCTTGAACCGGATTGTAAACCGGAATCTTCATTTTCAGCCGGAAATTTTCTGATGGCCTTTCAACTCGAACTTGCGAGAAGTTAATTCCTTTTTGAACCGGACATTTTTAAACTGGATTTGAGCGCTTGAGAGCTTTGTGGGAGAATATATTTCCCTTGAACCGGATTTTAAACCGGAATCCTTTCTGATGATCCGGAACTTCTTCACTGAGCCGGGATTTTGTAACTGTCATATACTTACTATGCCGGAAATTTTCTGATGGCCTTCAAATAACAGCAGCCTCCGGGACCGGGTTATCTTTCCCTCCATCGTCCTGGGGTTCTTAAATTTGCTGGCAAGATTTGCTTAGTCATGTCATCGTAGCCCCCGAGTCTCAAGGTGACTCGAGGAGTTGGCTTGAAACTCTCCATATTTGACCGTGATATAAACCGGCATAACTTGTATATCATTGGTGTTGATAACACGATGTGAATCCATAGAAGGTTGTGATGACTGTGGCGGGTTATAAATGATCCCGTATGAGCCGTGTCAGCAACTCGGCCAATAGTTCCTTCCAACTGGCGATTTGAAGTTAACCAAACTGTAGTGGCGGCGACTTGTGCGCCTGCCCATTGAGCCATCCAGTGTAGACGGCGGTTGATAGTATATGATAATTTGCCTCCATTTTGAAAGAAAACCGGGCTACCCAAGCTGTGACTTGCTCATGCAGACAGGTGCGGCCTGGTATGTTGATGTAGACCAGGCCGCAATAAATGGACGGTAGAGACGTCCACAGTATTAGAGGTGGCTTGGGCAGATGAACCGGCCATGGTGTTGTAAACCGGTTCGGACGGGCGAATCAAACGCAGGCACGGTCCCGACAAGCTGATGTAAACCGGGCCATAAGGGCGGCGTCTTGCACGCGTCCATTCACCGTGTAATGTGGCACGGACGAACACCGGCAGGGCGTTGCCGGTAGCGTGCTTCGTACTCCATGGTATAAACCACGTTTATAATGAATAATTGTCCTGCATACAATATTGCGAGACCAAGGCAAAGATAAACTGCTCTTTGTCAAAAATAATATGCACTAATAAAATATATTTTAGATGGATATCACCTGATGTGTTAGGCCAGAAATTATCCGCCATGGAGTTGATGATCACCACAGTGATGCTAAAATTAATCACGGCCGAGTCGGCCAGACGAGCAGACGGATGGTCCGGTCGTGGTGTTGTAAACCGGACTACGGGGCGGCAGTTTGTGTTCCGATTTATCAGTGTGATATACGCAGATGCTGGTGTAGAACAGCTAGCGCGCGCCGTCCACAGTAGGGCATCAATTTTATAGTGAGCACTTGTCCTATATAAAAAGATATAGGCCAGAATAATTGTTCTTTGATAAAAACAATGTGTTAAGAAAAATAGATGGATATCACCTGATTTGTTTAAACAGCATATGATCTGTACGCAGAATCTTTGCACGTAGTAGTGGCAGTGCTCCATATGCTTTTTGGACTGATGTATTACTTGTAACGGTACTTTGACTGTAATACTGCTACTGCAGTTTTTTTATATAATCTGCATGCTTCACGTGGGACTGGATAACCAATCTTCTCGTGAAGTGGGCTTGCTTTCTCCTCTCTTGCTTTTGCTAGGTCCTTGCGCACTGAACATTAAGCAGCAGCTGAACCGGCGCCTCGTTGCAAGGTGAGCTGACGGTGACGGGCGGGTTGCAACCTCGCGGCCGGAGGCGAGGTGAGCGCCAGCTTGGAAGGCGTGAGGCATTCGTGGTTTAGGCTGAAACGAGCAGCTTGGCGGAAGCAGCGGCTTTGAGTTGAGGCCACGGCGAGCAGAACAAGCCTGCAACAGAGATTAAAGGCAGGGGCGCCGCAGCACGGCAGAGCCAGCGGATAACGAGGCCACCTGGCCGGGGCGAATCAAGGCGCGGTTCGGATGACAGGCACTCGTCCGGCGTGCATGACACAAACGGCGGCTTGCAGTCGACGGCTATGGCCATGGCCTAAACCGGTCGCGCATGAGCGACGACGGAAACGGCGGCTGAAGGACGCAGGCAGGAGCTCGCGCGGGAGTGAGGGCGGCTCGGTGTGCGCTTGACGCGCAGCATTGGGCACCTGGCAGGGCAGCGGCTGTTCGACCGGCGGCAGGTCGCAGAGACACCGACGAGTTGGGGGCTGAAGCACGGCGACTCAACAGGTACAGGCGCCGGCAGACACGGCGGATTAGAGCAGCGGCAGTTCGAGGCCGCTCCAGCAAGGGCGGCGCAAGGCGGATCGTACAGCGGCGGTTTTGCCGCAAAGGCCGCGCAAGGCAGGGGGAGTCATGGCAGCAGCTTCCGGCGTATGTAGCAGCAGCAGGAGGATGAGGTGAGGCACGATCGAACCGGCGGCCGGTTGGTGAGGCGACCCAGAGGAGGTGAAGCGCGGCCGAACCGGCGGCGGTTTGGAGGAGTGAAATCAAGGCGCGCTTCTCCAAGGCAGGCCACAGCAGCAGCTCGGTGCGTCGGCGATGGCGGCTCAGTGGCACAAGGCCGGCGAACATCCAGTCCTCGTAGGATGGCCAGGAAGAGGTTAGGCCCATGACGACGACGGGAACGACCCGGCGGTCGCTCACTCCAGTTTCATGGAGAAGGGCGCGACGGCTGATAAGTTCACGGGGCACGGTGGTTTAAAACGGAGCAAGTCCGTGGGGTAAACCGGCGAGGTGAATTGTGGCGGCAACGTCAGGACCTAGGCCGGCAATCGAAAGCACGGAGGCCCGGATGCAGCCTCGGTTGTGATGGCAGTGATCCGACGTGGCGAGACGACGGAGGTGGAGGCCGCAGAGGTTCGGGGCAGCCCGACACCGGTCCGGCGGCGGCTTGAAGTGGCAGAAAAGGCGCAAGGCCGGCTTGAGGATGGAGAAGCAGCCTGCGGCAACGAGGCTTGAGGCGGACAGCAGCTCGCAGGGCTCGACGGTCAGTAGCTCAACGCAGTGGCCGATGTTCCGGCGAACGGGTGACGAGGACAGACCATGAGCCAGCGGAGGCGAGAAAGCTGGCCTCGATGGATGAGTCCGGGTCGTGGCCGCGAGGCGTGGACGGTGGAGGAGTCTGGATCGTCGCCGGCTTCGTTTTAGAGTCGTAGTTGCTTTGACTAACCTTTGTTTCCGGGTCATAGTATTAGCACATGAACACAAACCTCCACATCTTTAATTTCAATCGCTTCGGTGATCTGTTCGAGGTAACAACATAGTAGCCTCGCAGTTCTTCTTGATTAGTACTGGTCTCCTCGGTCCTTGACCCAGCAGATTATCCATAGAATACGTAGCCGCGGTCAGGTGCGCGTGAGACTGCGCAGATATGCGTAAACAATGACTCGCAGACCAAGCCGATTTAACAAACATATTCCACTCAGCCTCGGACCAAGTCGCAGAAAATCTTGAAACTTCGTAGGCGGCGCAGCGGTGACAATTGGTTGCTGTCAGATTAAACGGATCTCAGACGCCACCCTAAACTCTTGATCTCAATATCATGCCTGATGTTTCAAACTTTTATCATGACTATGATCATAACTCAATGAATTTTGCCGGCTCTTTCTCCATCCGACAAATTGTAATCTTCTCGATCCCTGAGATTGATCCCTTCAAGAACTCATCACCACTGTGCGCAGGCCCCACGGTGGGCGCCAACTGTCGTGGTTTTGACACGGCAGATGTCCTCGTGAAAGGACTTAGTCGCGAGGCCAACGCATCTATGCGGAACCTTGAGAGGGGTTGAGCGGAATCGAGAGACGCAGGGCGGATCAACACGCAAGACAAGGGTTTAGACAGCTTCGGGCCCCGGGAAACATCATCCGGTAAAAACCCTACATGCTGTTTGAGGCTAGGTCTCATTATCATCATGAGGGAGTCGCCAGAACCGGCTCTCCTCTTTGTGTCTAGCCCTAAGATTGTTTCTTCTTGCTTGTCCCTTGTCCCTCTTTAGGGAGCCCCGCCTCCTTATATATGTTGAAGGGCGGGTTACATGTGGAGTCCTATTAGGATTAGGATTATTCTATTACAAGTGGAGTCCTAGTCTTGCTTCCTTTGTAGGAGAATAGTCCTTACGCTTTCCTCATAAACCGGCCCACCATTAAACGTGAACCGGCCTTCTGGGCCTTGGGCCTTGTCATCCTTCTGTCCCGTATGCCGGATCACCAATGAGTCATAATGACCAGGTGGGTTGCTTGTAAACCGCCAGGTCAGGGCAGGTCGCCAGTGAATCGCCAAATGCCAACCGGATCTCAGTAAACCGCCAAGTCCGGCCGGGTTATACTTCCGGCCGGTTTATGCGGCGGGGTATATCCCCGACAAATGCTCATATTGGCTCCTACATATTCTACGAAGATCTTTATCGGTCAAACCGCATAACAACATACGTTGTTCCCTTTGTCATCGGTATGTTACTTGCCCCAGATTCGATCGTCGGTATCTTAGTACCTAGTTCAATCTCGTTACCGGCAAGTCTCTTTACTCGTTCCGTAATACATCATCCCGCAACTAACTCATTAGTTGTAATGCTTGCAAGGCTTATAGTGATGTGCATTACCGAAAGTGGGCCCGTAGATACCTCTTCGACAATCGTAGTGACAAATCCTAATCTTGAAATACGCCAACCCAACAAGTACCTTCGGAGACACCTGTAGAGCACCTTTATAATCACCCAGTTACGTTGTGACGTTTGGTAGCACACAAAGTGTTCCTCCAGTAAACGGGAGTTGCATAATCTCATAGTCATAGGAACATGTATAAGTCATAAAGAAAGCAATAGCAGAATACTAAACGATTGAGTGCTAAGCTAACGGAATGGGTCAAGTCAATCACATCATTCTCCTAATGATGTGATCCCGTTAATCAAATGACAACTCATGTCAATGGCTAGGAAACATAACCATCTTTAATCAACGAGCTAGTCAAGTAGAGGCATACTAGTGACACTATGTTTGTCTATGTATTCACACATGTACTAAGTTTCTGGTTAATACAATTCTAGCATGAATAATAAATATTTATCATGATATGAGGAAATATAAGTAACAACTTTATTATTGCCTCTAGGGCATATTTCCTTCAGTCTCCCACTTGCACTAGAGTTAATAATCTGGATTACACGGTAATGATTCTAACACCCATGGAGCCTTGGTGCTGATCATGTTTTGCTCGTGGAAGAGGCTTAGTCAACGGGTCTGCAACATTCAGATCCGTATGTATCTTGCAAATTTCTATGTCTCCCACCTGGACTTGATCCGGTTGGAGTTGAAGGCGTCTCTTGATGTGCTTGGTTCTCTTGTGAAATCTGGATTCCTTTGCCAAGGCAATTGCACCAAGATTGTCACAAAAGATTTTCATTGGACCCGATGCACTAGGTATGACACCTAGATCGGATATGAACTCCTTCATCCAGACTCCTCCATTTGCTGCTTCCGAAGCAGCTATGTACTCCGCTTCACACGTAGATCCTGCCACAATGCTTTGTTTAGAACTGTACCGACTTACAACTCCACCGTTCAATGTAAATACGTATCCGGTTTGCGATTTAGAATCGTCCGGATCAGTGTCAAAGCTTGCATCAAAGTAACCATTTACGACTAGCTCTTTGTCACCTCCATAAACGAGAAACATATCCTTAGTCCTTTTCAGGTATTTCAGGATGTTCTTGACCGCTGTCCGAGGATCCACTCTGGATTACTTTGGTACCTCCTCGCTAAACTTATAGCAAGGCACGCATCAGGTCTGGTACACAACATTGCATACATGATAGAGCCTATGGTCAAGCATAGGAACATCTTTCATCTTCTCTCTATCTTCTGCAGTGGTCGGGCATTGTGTCTTACTCAACTTCACACCTTGTAACACAGGCAAAAACCCTTTCTTTGCTTGATTCATTTTGAACTTCTTCAAAATTTTGTCAAGGTATGTGCTTTGTGAAAGTCCAATTAAACGTCTTGATTTATCTCTATAGATATTGATGCCCAATATATAAGCAGCTTCACCGAGGTCCTTCATTGAAAAAATCTTATTCAAGTATCCCTTTATGCTATCCAGAAATTCTATATCACTTCCAATCAGCAATATGTCATCCACATATAATATCAGAAATGCTACAGAGTTCCCACTCACTTTCTTGTAAATACAGGCTTCTCCAAAAGTCTGTATAAAACCATATGCTTTGATCACACTATCAAAGTGTTTATTCCAACTACGAGAGGCTTGCACCAGTCCATAAATGGATCGCTGGAGCTTGCACACTTTGTTAGCTCCCTTCCGGTTGCATCATATACAACTCTTCTTCTAGAAATCCATTCAGGAATGCAGTTTTGACATCCATTTGCCAAATTTCATAATCATAAAATGCGGCAATCGGACAGACTTAAGCATCGCTACGGGTGAGAAAGTCTCATCGTAGTCAATCCCTTGAACTTGTCGAACACCTTTTGCAACAAGTCGAGCTTTATGGACAGTAACATTACCGTCAGCGTCAGTCTTCTTCTTGAAGATCCATTTATTCTCAATGGCTTGCCAATCATCGGGCAAGTCAACAAAAGTCCACACTTTGTTCTCATACATGGATCCCATCTAAGATTTCATGGCCTCAAGCCATTTTTCGGAATCTGGGCTCACCATCGCTTATTCATAGTTCGTAGGTTCCTCATGGTCTAGTAACATAAACTCCAGAACAGGATTACCGTACCACTCTGGTGCGGATCTTACTCTAGTTGACCTCTGAGGTTCAAGAATAACTTGATCTCAAGTTTCATGATCATCATCATTAACTTCCTCACTAATTGGTGTAGGTGTCACAAGAACCAGTTTACGTGATGAACTACTTTCCAATAAGGGAGCAGTGCCATTACCTCATCAAGTTCTACTTTCCTCCCACTCACTTCTTTTGACAGAAACTCCTTCTCTAGAAAGGATCCAAATTTAGCAACAAAAGTCTTGCCTTCAGATATGTGATAGAAGGTGTACCCAACAGTTTCCTTTTGGTATCCTATGAAGACACATTTCTCCAATTTGGGTTCGAGCTTATCAGGTTGAAGCTTTTTCACATAAGCATCGCAACCCCAAACTTTAAGAAACGACAACTTTGGTTTCTTACCAAACCATAGTGGTCTCAATGGATTTTGATGGTGCCCTATTTAACGTGAATGCAGCCGTCTCTAAAGCATAACCCCAAAAAGATAGCGGTAAATCAGTAAGAGACATCATAGATAGCACCATATCTAGTAAAGTATGATTACAATGTTCGGACACACCATTACGTTGTGGTGTTCCGGGTGGCGTGAGTTGCGAAACTATTCCGCATTGTTTCAAATGAAGACCAAACTCGTAACTCAAATATTCTCCTCCACGATCAGATCGTAGAAACTTTATTTTCTTGTTACGATGATTTTCATCTTCACTCTGAAATTCTTTGAACTTTTCAAATGTTTCAGACTTATGTTTCATTAAGTAGATATACCCATATCTGCTTAAATCATCTGTGAAGGTGAGTAAATAACGATACCCGCCGCGAGCCTCAACATTCATCGGACCACATACATCTGTATGTATGATTTCTAACAAATCCGTTGCTCGCTCCATAGTTCCGGAGAACGACGTTTTAGTCATCTTGCCCATGAGGCACGGTTCGCAAGTACCAAGTGATTCATAATCAAGTGGTTCCAAAAGTCCATCAGTATGGAGTTTCTTCATGCGCTTTACACCAATATGACCTAAACGGCAGTGCCACAAATAAGTTGCACTATCATTATCAACTCTGCATCTTTTAGCTTCAATATTATGAATATGTGTATCACTAATATCGAGATTCAACAAAAATAGACCACTCTTCAAGGGTGCATGACCATAAAAGATATTACTCATGTAAATAGAACAACCATTATTATCCGATTTAAATGAATAACCGTCTCGCATCAAACAAGATCCAGACATAATGTTCGTGCTCAACGCTGGCACCAAATAACAATTATTCAGGTCTAAAACTAATCCCGAAGGTAGATGTAGAGGTAGCGTGCCGACCGCGATCACATCGACTTTGGAACCATTTCCTACGCGCATCGTCACCTCGTCCTTAGCCAATCTTCGCTTAATCCGTAGTCCCTGTTTCGAGTTGCAAATATTAGCAATGTAACCAAGATCAAATACCAGTGCTCTGCGAGCATTAGTAAGGTACACATCAATAACATGTATATCACATATACCTTTGTTCACCTTGACATCCTTCTTATCCGCCAAATACTTGGGGCAGTTCCGCTTATAGTGACCAATCTATTTGCAGTAGAAGCACTCAGTCTCAGGCTTAGGTCCAGACTTGGGCTTCTTCACTTGAGCAGCAACTTGCTTACCGTTCTTCTTGAAGTTCCCCTTCTTCCCTTTGCCCTTTTTCTTGAAACTAGTGGTCTTGTTAACCATCAACACTTGATGCTCCTTCTTGATTTCTATCTTCGCAGCCTTTCGCATCGCGAAGAGCTCGGAAATAGTCTTCTCCATCCCTTGCATGTTATAGTTCATCGCGAAGCTTTTGTAGCTTGGTGGCAGTGATTGAAGAACTCTGTGAATGACACTATCATCAGGAAGATTAACTCCCAGTTGAGTCAAGTGGTTGTGGCACCTGCACATTCTCGAGTATATGTTCACCGACGAACTATTCTCCTCCATCTTGCAGCTATAGAACTTATTGGAGACTTCATATCTCTCAATCCGGGCATTTGCTTGGAATATTAACTTCAACTCCTGGAACATCTCATATGCTCCATGATGTTCAAAACATCGTTGAAGTCCCGGTTCTAAACCGTAAAGCATGACACACTGAACTATCGAGTAGTCATCAGCTTTGCTCTGCCAGACGTTCATAACGTCTGGAGTTGCTCCTGCAGCGGGTCTCGCACCTAGCGGTGCTTCCAGGACGTAATTCTTCTGTGCATCAATGATGATAATCCTCAAGTTACGGACCTAGTCCGTGTAATTGCTACCATCATCTTTCAACTTAGCTTTCTCTAGGAACGCATTAAAATTCAAGGGAACGGTAGCACGGGCCATTGATCTACAACAACATAGACATGCAAAATACTATCAGGTACTAAGTTCATGATAAATTAAAGTTAAATTAATCATATTATTTAAGAACTCCCACTTAGATAGACATCCCTCTAGTCATCTAAATGATCACGTCATCCAAATCAACTAAGCCATGTCCGATCATCACGTGAGATGGAGTAGTTTTCAATGGTGAACATCACTATGTTGATCTACTATATGATTCATGCTCGACCTTTCGGTCTCAGTGTTCCGAGGCCATATCTGCATATGCTAGGCTCGTCAAGTTTAACCCGAGTATTCTGCGTGTGCAAAACTGGCTTGCACCCGTTGTATGTGAACGTAGAGCTTATCACACCCGATCATCATGTGGTATCTCAGCATGACGAACTATAGCAACGGTGCATACTCAGGGAGAACACTTATACCTTGAAATTTAGTGAGGGATCATCTTATAATGCTACCGCCGTACTAAGCAAAATAAGATGCATAAAGGATAAACATCACATGCAATCAAAATAAGTGATATGATATGGCCATCATCATCTTGTGCCTTTGAGATCTCCATCTCCAAAGCACCGTTATGATCACCATCGTCACTGTCTTGACACCTTGATCTCCATCGTAGCATCATTGTCGTCTTGCCAACTATTGCTTCTACGACTATCGCTACCTCTTAGTGATAAAGTAAAGCAATTACATGGCGATTGCATTTCATACAATAAAGCGACAACCATAAGGCTCCTGCCAGCTGCCGATAACGGTTACAAAACATGATCAACTCATACTATAATTTATATCTCGTCACGTCTTGACCATATCACATCACAACATGCTCTGCAAAAACAAGTTAGACGTCCTCTACTTTGTTGTTGCAAGTTTTATGTGGCTGCTACGGGCTTCTAGCAAGAACCATTCTTACCTACGCATCAAAACCACAACGATTTTTTGTCAAGTTTACTGTTTAACCTTCATCAAGGACCGGGCGTAGCCACACTCGATTCAACTAAAGTTGGAGAAACAGACACCCGCCAGCCAACTGTGTGCGAAGCACGTCAGTAGAACTAGTCTCATGAACGCGGTCATGTAATGTCGGTCCGGGCCGCTTCATCCAACAATACCGCCGAATCAAAGTAACACGTTGCTGGTAAGCAGTGTGACTATTATCGCCCACAAATCTTTATGTTCTACTCGTGCGCATAACATCTACGCATAGACCTGGCTCGGATGCCACTGTTGGGGAACATAGTACTTCAAAAATTTCCTATGATCACGTACCCTCATAGACCGAAAGCGGAAGCGTTTAGTAACGCGGTTGATGTAGTCGAACGTCTTCGCGATCCAACCGATCCAAGCACCAAACGTCCGGCACCTCCACGTTCAGCACACGTTCAGCTCGATGACATCCCTCGAGCTCTTGATCCAGCTGAGGACGTGGGAGAGTTCCGTTAGCACGACGGCGTGGCGACAGTGATGATGAAGTTACTGGTGCAGGGCTTCGCCTAAGCACTACGACGATATGACCGAGGTGTGTAACTGTGGAGGGGGCACCGCACACGGCTAAGAGAAGACTTGGTGTGTCTTTGGGGTGCCCCCCTCCCACTTATATAAAGAAGGGGGGGAAGAGGAGGCCGGCCCTAGAGGGGGCGTGCCAAGGGGGGGAGCCCTACTTGGACTCCCGGTCCGAGTAGGATTTGCTCCCCCCCCCCTTTCCTATTCCAACTAGGAGAAGGAGGGAAGGGGGAAGAGGGAAGAAGGAAGGACGGGGGCACCGCCCCCTCCTAGTCCAATTCGGACCAGCCCATGGGGGGGCGTGGCCACCCCTTGAGGCCCTTCTCTCCTTTCCCCTAAATCCCATTAAGGCCCATTACTCTCCCGGGGGGTTCCGGTACTCCAAAAAATACCCGAAACACTTCGGAACCATTCCGGTGTTCGAACATAACCTTCCAATATATCGATCTTTACCTCTCGACCATTTCGATATTCCTAGTCATGCCCGTGATCTCATCCGGGACTCTGAACAAACTTTGGTCATCAAATCACATAACTCATAATACAAATCGTCATCGAACGTTAAGCGTGCAGACCCTACGGATTTGAGAACTATGTAGACATGACCGAGACACATCTCCGATCAATAACTAATAGCGGAACCTAGATGCTCATATTGGCTCCTACATATTCTACGAAGATCTTTATCGGTCAAACCGCATAACAACATGCGTTGTCCCTTTGTCATCGGTATGTTACTTACCCGAGATTTGATCGTCGGTATCCTCATACCTAGTTCAATCTCGTTACCGGCAAGTCTCTTTACTCGTTACATAATGCATCATCCTGCAACTAACTCATTAGTCACATTGCTTGCAAGGCTTATAGTGATGTGCATTACCGAGAGGGCCCAGAGATACCTCTCCAATACACGGAGTGACAAATCCTAATCTTGATATATGCCAACCCAACAAACACCTTCGGAGACACCTGTAGAGCATCTTTATAATCACCCAGTTACGTTGTGACGTTTGATAGCACACAAGGTGTTCCTCCGGTATTCGGAAGTTGCAAAATCTCATAGTCAGAGGAACATGTATAAGTCATGAAGAAAGCAATAGCAATAAAACTAAATGATCATTATGCTAAGCTAACGGATGGGTCTTGTCCATCACATCATTCTCTAATGATGTGATCATGTTCATCAAATGATAACACATGTCTATGGCTAGGAAACTTTAACCATCTTTGATTAACGAGCTAGTCAAGTAGAGGCATACTAGGGACACTCTGTTTGTCTATGTATTCACACATGTACTAAGTTTCTGGTTAATACAATTCTAGCATGAATAATAAACATTTATCATGATATGAGGAAATATAAATAACAACTTTATTATTGCCTCTAGGGCATATTTCCTTCAGTCTCCCAGTTGCACTAGAGTCAATAATCTAGATTATTTAGTAATGATTCTAACACCCACGGAGTCTTGGTGCTGATCATGTTTTGCTCGTGGAAGAGGCTTAGTCAACGGGTCTGCAACATTCAGATCCGTATGTATTTTGCAAACTTCTATGTCTCCCTCCTTGACTAGATCGCGGATGGAATTGAAGCGTCTCTTGATGTGCTTGGTTCTCTTGTGAAATATGAATTCCTTCGCCAAGGCAATTGCTCCAGTATTGTCACAAAAGATTTTCATTGGACCCGATGCACTAGGTATTACACCTAGATCGGATATGAACTCCTTCATCCAGACTCCTTCATTTGCTGCTTCCGAAGCAGCTATGTACTCTGCTTCACACGTAGATCCCGCCACGACGCTCTGCTTGGAACTGCACCAACTGACAGCTCCACCATTCAATATAAATACGTATCCGGTTTGTGACTTAGAGTCATCCAGATCAGTGTCAAAGCTTGCATCGACGTAACCATTTACGACGAGCTCTTTATCACCTCCATAAACGAGAAACATATCCTTAGTCCTTTTTCATGTATTTCAGGATGTTATTGACTGCTGTCCAGTGATCCACTCCTGGATTACTTTGGTACCTACCTACTATACTTATAGCAAGGCACACATTTCCTTGCCCGTACTCCATGAAAATTTCACGGTGAATTTAATCTAACTCTTGTTCAAAAATAAAAAGAACTAGCTTGTGTCATCGATATCTTTGTTGATTCAGTGGCATGTGGGTTCACCAATAATGAGTCGCCAAGGCATGTACCAACATGAATTCAATGGAAATTGAGATGTCATGGATAAGCACATACAAATGAGGGAGTAGCAACCAAGAAAACCGTGCTCTCAAGCAAAATTGATTGGTTACTGCGGAATTTTTCTGACTTCATAGTTTTTGACGCCTAATGTAACTGGCGAACCATCTGTTTTTATTAACGGATCTGAATGTCTCAACCACTATCTGATTCATATCAAGTTAAATGTATATAACCGCCTAAACTCTCACATTTGGACCACATCATCCTCGAGACCGAAATTTAGCTTACTCCCATAAACCTATAGAAACCAGACAAAGCAAGCACCCTCGGCTCCTCGTTTGGTGGTTTGGGACGGCGGTTTTGGAACGTGGCAATACCAGCGAGGCGTGGAAGATGGGTAGAAAATGCGCAAAACGTTCGAGCGCCTTCAAAACGAGCGTGCGGAGGAAATCCTTTTCTCCCTTTCTTCTCCCCCCAGCTAGCTATGTTAGTGTTTGTTCGCTCAAGCTCGATCCATGGCGACACGCAACACATGCAGCTCCAGTTCATCCGGGTCATCAGCGTCTTCAGGGACCCTATGCAATATTGGTCCACCCATCCCCAACAGAGAATCGCCGTATGTACGACCCGCCGCTCGATTGCACTAGCGGATGGAAGACCCTCGATGGATTTGCTGGAGCGATGACAATCCTGGAAGATAACAAATGCAGGATAAGGAAGGTAAGATTTCCCACGGTGTCTCCCTTTTTTGGGTTGTATCCCCATATCTTGCAATGTTCTATCTTCTCCGGTCGTTTGATTTGGGATTTGTTCTTGTTTTTTATTGCAAGATTGGAGGTCTTGGATTGTCTGAGTGGTGGAACAAGCCGACGACATCATTTCCATGGCAACTCATCCTAGACTTGCGTGATGGAGTTTTAGAGCAGAGGGAAATGAACATTTGGCTCAGAGATGAACCGGAGAAAGAGAGAAGAGAAGTCTCGGATCACGATCTTACCAAAGCAATGCACAAGTTTGAAATGTAGCAACTGCGGGATAAGTTGCAGATCCAAAATCATTGAAGATGAAGTCAGATTGGAGTTGGTTTAGCAAGATTTTATGGTTTATTTCCATTGCATTAGCTATGTATGTTTGTAGGGCTATGTCAGGTCTGTGAGAATGATAATATGTCTGAAAATAGCAGCAAATTGTCTACATAGAATTATGAGAAGATTCATGTTGTATCAGTACCAATGGCCCGAATATTGTCCTGAAAAAATGCATTAGTTTGTCTTTCTGAAATGATGAAACGAGTTTTGTTTGAATATTTGTGAATATTTCTTTTGAATTTCATGATTTTTTTTGTATTTTTACAAACAGTCAACCAGTCGACCGCGAACCGGACGTCAAGCGCGAGCACATGACTTGCCAAGTGAGCTTCTCGCAGCATGTTGCTAGGCCGGCCCAAGCGAGCAACCATGTGAGCTCTGCTTCGCTAGGCGGCACCGCAAGCGCTGAGAGGGAACTCTCCTAGTAGTTGGGCACATTTATATCTCTTATAGCAAGACAGACGGCTGCCTCGCTCGCGAGGATGCTACAAGGAGCCATTGGTGGGCCGGCCTAGTAGGACATGGGTCGTCATGCTGATGTCACTCATATTTTATTTTTAATTTTGTTTATTTCAAATGCATATATTCTAAAAAATCACTTAAAAATAAAAACCATTATATAAATAATTGTTAGCGCATTTAAAAGTGTTCTTCGTGACAGTGAAAAATTCCACGTTTCAAAAAATTGTATGCGGACTTTTTAGAAAGTTTGTATACAATTTAATTTTTTTCATACCATTAAAAACTGTACATGATATTTAAAGAAATATTCCAGCATTTAAAAAAATCATGAAATGTTAAAACGTTTATAAAATGAAAAACAATGTTCACGTAGGTTTTAAAAATGTGTATTTTAATTAAAAATGTAAGTGAAATTATAAAGAAACATCCACGTGTTTAGAAAAAAATCCGTCATATAGAAAATGTTTACAATGTAGAAAACTGTTCACATAGTTTAAAAATATTGCCACTGAAAATTGTTCAATGTGTATTTAAAAAATGCTTCCGTGTATACCAAAAAGTGTTCAAACCTTCTTTTTTTTTAAATGGACATCATGCATTTGAAAATTTTCTAATGTGTATCAGGAAATACTTCATGTGTGCACTAAAAATGTACATTGTGCACTAAGAAAAATTAGACATGTGTTAAAAAAGGTAACCAATAAAACCCAACAATGAAACAAAAAAGAAAAGCAAAGAAAACCAAGAAAGAAAAAACAAACTAAGTATAATAAAGAAATAAAACCAAAGAAAACCAGTGAAAATAAAGAAACCAAAGTATAACAAAGAAAAAAGAACAACAAAATTAAACCGTTGAAGAATAAAACAAAGAAAAACAAGAGAAAACAAGAAAGAACAAAATCTGATGGGAACCTGAGCAGAGCGACCTTACAGTGACATAGCGGCAGCGAGCGACCTGCGTTAATGGCCGGCTCGATAGTCTCTAGCTCGTAGGTGATTTCTTTTTTAAACACAGTACACACGTAAACGCTTTTTTATGCTCCTAGCTTCTTTAAAACCGGAGGTGCATAAAGTTATAAGGGCCGGCCCAATATGGGTGGCGCTTCAGCGCCGCGTACCAGAAGATTGCCTTAAATTGTCTCAAAAAAAAAAAGATTTGCCTTAAAAAAAACCAACAAGGAAGAATTTTCATCATCCCTCAAATAGAAAAACAAGGAAGAAATTTCTAAAGGAAGAAACCAGCGCTAAATAAGAAATCGCCGCTCTGGCGCCCGCGATGGAGCCCCTTTAAATCCAATCCCGTCCCGCCTCTTTTTCACCCTCCGCAATCCGTTTCGATGGGGCAACGCGCAAGGCGAAAGAGGGCTCGCCGTCGCCCTGCCCCCCCTCGTCCTGCTCCTGCTGCTTCTCCCCCTCCTCCCCCTGGGATGCCGTACGCCGACCTTTGTGAGTCTCCCGCCTCCATCTTCCTCTCCTCTCTCGATCTGAATGCCACCCATACGTGAGTATTTCTTGAGAATAAGAAACGAAACCCTAGCCTTACCATGCCGTGCCCCAGCAAGAACAGAGGGCTTTAGCTGATATATCAATCTGAATGCTCTACAATCCTGCTGCTTGCCTGAGTTTGATCCACTTCTGTTTTTTTTTTCTCCAACAGGTCGCTGGCTGGGGCAGAGTGGGGTAATCTTGGTGCTCTTTGAGACGCCCTCTGGATTTGCAGTCTTGCATTATGATGGGATCAAACTTTTTCGTCGAAATGCCTTGGAGGTACCCATTTCCCCATCTTGCTTTCTTATTCTTCCCTTTATTTTATTTATTTATTTATTTATTAATTGATATACTTGCCTGCCCTTGCCCCCCTTTGTAATCCTCCTAAATTTTGTCTGGATTGATTGCAGGATATCTGGTCAGAATTCATCGACATGTCCTGGGCACGAAGGGTAGGTACCTATTATTTCAATCTTGCATCATATTCCCACGTTCTTTAATTTATGTTTCATTTCCCCTCTTAATTGAAGAGACGGATTGAAAGAACTCAGGCACATTATATTGGCCGTTAGTTGTTTTGTTTTTTCTTTCTTTGCAAGTCTCCCTCTGTCTCAAAATAAATGTCTCAATACTAACTTTCGTACAAAGTTGTACTAAAGTTGAGACACTTATTTTGGGAAGGAGGGAGTATGCTATTAGTTGTCTGACCAATTATATGTATAGTTGTATACTAGTCCTAAAACACATTCTCGGGCTAACTGCTAGCTAGGATGATTGAGGCCTGACGTGATATTTGTACTGATCAGAAACATGAGTGGGATCTGATACTCTTTTGAACAAGAGTTAGGAACTTTGAGCATTCATGCTCCTGTTTGTTTTCTTCTCCAAGTACTATTAGTTCCTCTTCTTAAGAATCAATGTTTTCAGCCTTTCCCCTCTCTGTTCATTCTATCCTCCTGTTAGTTCTTGCAATTAGTACTTCTTTGATTCCCTCTACTATCAGGTCATTTCCTGTGCCTGAGATGGTTTGCTCTCTGCCATGTACTGTTACACTTTCCGATAGTTTGTACGCTTCCCTCTTCAAGCCACCAACGTAAGTATTTGTACGTTATTCTCGCAGCAAACTTTGCCCTTTGTGTTTATTCTGTTAGAGCTGAAGTAGTGTTCCTTTTATGCAGGTTAATTCAGATATCATTGATATTGCATCTACCGTGTATGAGTGTGATCTTCTTGTGGGTTCACGTGATGCATTGTTGCAGCATTATGGTAACAAGCTTGCGGTGGTATCAGGAATTGACTCTTAAGAATTGGGGCAGACTGAAACTTGGAACTGCTCTTAAGTTAATATGTTATCCTGAAGAGGAAAATGTAAGTTACGATCCTGAAGGCGATCCTGAAGAGGAAAATGTAACTGGCGATCCTGAAGAGGATAATGTAACTGGCGATCCTGAAGAGGATAATGTAACTGGCGGTCCTGAAGAGGTAAATTGTAATGTTTAGCAAATGTATTCTCAGATTTCTCGAAAATAATGTATCACAGTTTGTGGCTGTGCATGTGATGTAAATTTCTCGTTGCAAGTAATGAGTTTCAAACTTTTTTTTTGTCTGTTTTCTTTCAGATGCTGTCAAAGACCGAGGTAGAAAAATTGCTGGCTCATGCAGATCGCTATGAAGATAAGCTCGATAAGCGGACTTGCTTGGACATGTACCAAACAATTGTGTGGGGCTATGGAATTAGGCTTCAGGCACTAGAACAGTTGGGTTCCATGGTCAAGGAGGCAAAAAAAGGTTTGAAGCTGCACCAGGGGCCCATGGTCAAGGAGGCAGAACAAGAATTGAAGCTGCAACCTGAGGGGGTACATGGTCAAGTAGGCAAAAGAAAATTTGAAGCTGCACCAGGGGTGTTGGATGCAGTGTAAGTTTGGTTGGAAGCGTTGAACCCTTTGGTCTCGGGCCGCATATATATATATTGGCAATGCCTTGGAGTACAAGAAGAGATCAAGGATCGATCTCAAGGAGAGTTCGGTACAGAGCTCGACTTCGAGTATGGTCTTGTTCTTAACTGCTTGAGAGAACGCATATATCCCCTTTTTATTGCTAAACCTCCACAAGCCTTCCCATGCTCGCTAAT